>VYXD01008776.1:107256-132863 GCA_013397195.1 Hylia prasina
GGGCGGTGCCGGAGCCGCCCCGCGCAGGAGGCGGCGGGGGCGGTGCGGGCGCTCGGCGGAGCGGAGCGGAGCGGGCTCGGTGCCGCTGCCTCCTCCTTCTCCTCCTGTGCCTTCTCCTCCTCTCGCTGCCGTGCCCGCTGCCGCTGGATGCGCCGGGAGCCGGAGCGGCGCGGGGCCGGGGAAGGATGCGGGGCTCGGGCAGGATGCGGGGCTCGGTGCTGCGCGGAGCCGTGCCGCTGCTCGGCTGCCTCCTGGCCGCGGTGAGTGACCGCCGGGGCCGCGGGATGCCGCGGGCAAACTTCGGGCAACTTTGGGAGCGCTGGCGGGGGGAGGAAGGCAGGTGGATGTGCTCCTTTCCCTGCGCCCTGGTGACCTGGGAAACAGCGATCGCTTGGTTTGCCTTTAGGTTCAGGTGTGCGTCCCCTTGGCGAGTGAGAGGAACCCTTTGAGCTGGAGGAATTCCCTTCGGGATTTTGGCGTTTTTATTTCACAGCCGGCTCCTGGCTTCGCTGTCATTCAGGTTTTGCTTTGTTTTCTGTTCAGGAGCTCGATGAGTCCTTGAAATGCTCTCGCCAAGCCTGGGGATAAGGGGATGGGATTTTCCTGAGGGAAATGTGATGGGGGTCTCCCCGAAGCTGCCCACGAGAAGTTGGGCAAAGCGCTGCTCTCCCACTCTCCAGAGCCGCATCCGGGAGCACGGGATGTGTCCGGGCTGCCAGGGGATGTGTCCGGGCTGCCGTGCCCCTGCTGGGGCAGGATGAGCCGGGTGGCTCGGGGCAGGCTGAGCAGAGGGGGTTTGTTTCTCCCGGAGCTGTGTCTGCACACGTGCGGGCAGAGCTGATCCTCCGTGCCAGCAGGCGCAGGGCACGGCTTCTGCGCGCTTATCTGAGCTCCCCGCTCCAGGAAAAGGTGTCCCCGCACATGGAACGGGAGGATCTTTAAGGTCCCTTCCAGCCCAGACCATTCAGGGAGCCCACAGTTCTCTGGGTTCGCTGGAGCTTTGTTCTCGTTTCCTCAAGTGTTTGATTTATTGCGAGGCTGGTTTTTATTTAGCAGGCTGGGTTTGGGGGGCAGGTTTGGTGGCTGTGGCTGAGCTTCCCTCTCACTTGTAACCTTCTCCCAGCGCGGTTTTCTCTCTGGAGGGTGAGGCTGCCTCCCTAGCAGGGCTGGCTGAGGTTGCCCACCAGAACTGGGTTGTACCATCGGTTCTTGGTTGCAAGTCCCCTGTGTTTGCTCTGCTGGGCTGGTGACAGTGGCTGTGGTCACAGAACCACCATAGAATTATAGAATGGTTGGAAATAAATATCATCTGGTTCCAAAGCCCTATGGGCAGGACAGCTTTCAGTAGACCAGCCGCTCAGAGCATCATCCAGCTTGTTCTTAAATCAGAGTCAGACCAGCCAAGCTGAGCCTCAGAGAGTGGAAGTTAACCCAGATGTGTCAGTGCATCACTTGTCTCCCTTTTCTTCTCCCCTTTCTTCTCCCCTTGTCCCACAAGAAACAAAACAGATGGATTTAATTGCAATTTTTTTTGGCTGTCACTACAAGCCACCCACCCATCTGCATTGCCAAAGACTTTCTTAGAGGATAAACAGGTTGGGAAAATGGATTAAAGTACTAAAAAAAAAATTACCAGGTAATCAGTTCTTGGAATTCTACAGAGCTTGCTTTAGGGAAGATCCAAAATAGGCCATGTGTCCAGGGCTGGAGCTGGGGAAAGGAGAAGGGGACAGCATTCTCATCAGCTGCTGGAGCTGCTCCAACCCTTGCTTCCACTGAAGCCCATGGCAAAATTCCCATTTCTTTAAAGATTGTTGGCATGAGGAGCTCCCCTGGGGCCGGGTCCTGCAGAGGGTGAGGTCACAGGGCTGCTGAAGTTCACCCTGCAAAGAGTGGCAGGGTCAGGCTGTGGGTGATGCTCTTGGGTTGCCATCAATAAGCACAAACCCCGAAAGCTTTGGGGCAGCACGAGGGACAGACTGGGTGCAATCCTGTAACTGCTTCATTTCCAACCCTTTTATTATTCTGTTGTTGTTAATGTTCCTGGGATCTGGCTCACGCTGGTGGGTTAAAAAGATTCACATGCTCCTTATCAGCACTGATCTGCAAGGTGACTAACACTGAACTGCCTCAGAGCTGGAGAAATCCCTGGTTTGTTTCTCAGCTTAAACCTGGGATTTGGTGCTGATTTTTAGAACAAAAGTAGCTCTGCAATCCTAACCTGGCTCTGGGACCTGTGATGGCTCAGCAGAGCTTGGTTGGTTTGGGTTTCTTTCATACAATTTATTGTGATAATTTTTATTGGTACGTCCTTGGGGGAAAAAAAAAAATCCTGAGCAAGTGGCTAATCAACAAGTTCAGCGCCATAAAACTGTTGCAGCCATGTGGTTTCTAATTGCTGTTATAAACTTTCACCTCTCATCATGCACGCTGTGGAGAAGAGGGAATTGGGCAGATCTCATTTGCTGCAGTTGGTCAGGCCATGCTCACCAAAGTCCTGCCCTCCTGCCAGGGCCAGCTTTGAAAAGTTTTGATAAAAGTGTTAATGTTGGTGGTGTGGGTGTAAATAGTGTAAATGCGCAGTAATCCCTTTCAGGTTCTTCTGTGTTGGTTTTAGTGGAGTAATTAAGATAATTTGGCCTGAAGAGATACAAATTAGACGCTTTTTTTTTCCCCAGTGTGTGTCTAGAACATGAGATGTGGATAATTTGGAGCAGTTGGTGGATTCCACGTGCCTTCAGACTCTAAGCTCCTTGAATTAGCCAAATCTGCCCATCTGGTGTAATTTGTGCTTTTCTTCAGAGCTTTGCTCTGTTCCAGCCTTGAAGTAGGTTTGTGATGGAAAAGAATAAAACAGCTCAGATCTGATTGTTCATCAGTCTGAGTGCAAATGCTGGAAATGTGATCAGTGTGGAAAATCATTGAAATCTGAGCTCACGGGACACCCACTTCAGCTGTGTCTGTATCTCTTTCCTTCTGTCATTGATTAAGAACCTGTGAAGTGACAACATACTTTAAACTAAACAATCCCCGGTTTTGGCCAAAAGACAAGGTACTCACTGGAATCTTCCAGCCCAGTTCCTGAATCCAGCACAAAGATCCTTTAGCAATAACAACAAGTGTTTAACAAAGGCCTTGCCACAAATCCTGAGTGTATCACTGGGTGTATGATTTATTCCATTTATGCTTGTATAAATGCATGACTGACTTTATTCAGGAGAACCAGTTGCCCAACCCTGTGTCTGGGTAGCTCTGAAAGCTTCTCTGCCTCTCTATAACACTGAAAGTTTTCAGAGAAGACACATAATCAGCAATAATAATATTGTGAGAGTTCTTATTTAGGGCATAGAAGGGCAAAACTGTAAAATATTGGGGGGAAACAGTACTTGAGGGGAAAAAACGTGCTAGGGAAAATATTTAAAGCTGTTTCAAGCTGTGTTTTACTCCAGCTCACCAGCATGTCAGCAAGGGCATTCACACCATCATTATCACATCCTCCCCACAACCCAGGGGTCTGTCCCCAGTAAGGAAACTCCGGACAACCAGCCAGGAATTGTGATGGGCTGTAAATGCAGACGAGTCCAACAGGGTGTTATTTAAAAGGAGGGATTTTTACCAGACATTCAGCATCAGGAGGCAGGTGGGACCATGGACAGGGAAAGCTGCCTGGGTTGTGGATTTTGGGTGTGGAGGTGCATTTCCCCCGTTTGTAACAGCACTTTAAAAATATTCTGGTTCCAACCCCTCGCTGTCGTACCAGCAGTGAGAGGTGTGAGAAGCAGAGGGCTGCTCCAGACAGAAATGCAAATTCAGGTGAGTGGCTGGTGAGGGCTGACAAAACATTTTGTTCTCCTTCTCAGTGTTTCACAGTGGCTTTGTTGAGTGGGCTTTTTGTCTCCTCACACTTGGCTTTCCAAGGAGGGATCAGGGCAGTTGGGGGATGCAGGGCAGGGGGATGCTCCGCACATTTGGCAGAAGGGCAAGTGGAGATTGAGTGAGTGGAGGGACTGTGTCAGGAGAGAGGTGTTTCAGCTGCAGGGCTGCCTTAGAAATGGCAAAGAAATGCAGAGTTTATATTCATTTTCAGGCAGAAAAAAAGGAAAAAAAATAGAGGGCTTTTTGCCTTTACCAGATGGTCTCCAGCAGAAACAACTGGAGAGACTGGTGACTTGTCAAAATCAATCTTCCACATGATATGCTGATAGTCTGGGAGGACTGGGGATTTTCTGGTGTTTGGGCTAGAATGTGGACACAAATCTCTGTTGGAACAGAGGGAAGAGGGACAGGAGGGAGATATCCCTGTTCAGCATCAAGTGTCCCATTTACTGGCAGCCTGGGGAAGGGCACCACACACTGTGGAGATCAGCAAGACCCAAGATTTGATGATCTTTTTTAAAGTCAGACCTGAGTGCACTTGGGGGAGATTTGTCACACCCTGAGTGGCTGAAATTCAGGAAAGGGCTCAGATTATCTGTGCAGAATGAAAACTCGAAGTCAGGCTTCGGTGGGGAGCAGGATTCAGCTGCGTTTTAGGTCACACCCTTCCCTCAGACCAGGTCAGCAGCAGTGTGGCAGTGTCACCTCTCTGCTGCAGATGGGGTCCCTGCTGCATCACCCTGCCTCAGGGGACATGGATTTGTGGTTTTCCAATGCCTGGGAAAGGCTGTAGGGTTAAATATAGCCCTACTCCCCGCTCCCATCAACTTTCTCTCTTCTGTGTTAGAAAGAAGAGGAAAGCCCTTTGCGAGATTCAAAATCTAGGAAATGCAGCCAAGAAAAAATCCCAAGTCGGGGTCAAAACCACAGAGGAAACAAGCTGGAGGTGACTGGAGAGCCCAGAGCAGGAGGGGCCGGAGTTCTGAGCCAGCAGGACAGACAGACACACAGACTGGCCTGTGCCATGGCCTGGGTTTGCCCTCCTGTCCTGCCCTGTGCAGCCAGGCTGGTTTCCCTGTGTGAGGGCTGAGTGCAGCCACTCCACTGCTGCCTCCCTTCCACACTCCCAGATGTTTTCCACAAGTCACAATCTCTCACAGCTTCAGCTGGGTGGGACCTGAGCCAAGAGGGGAGACGCTTTTGCCTTCAAAAATGAGATTTCAGAGGGCAGCGGTGGAAAAAAAACCCAAAGCTTTTGTTTTATGGGAGAGCCAGGAATGAGATGCCAACCCTCAGACTGGCACCCACCCAGAGCTCCCACAGCTGCTGCCGTGGCAGGGAGATCCTTGTGCACGGCTGGAGAAGGCTGTTCCCCACCTGAGCAGCCTTTTTGTCCCCACCATTCCCTTTTGGAGAGCCCACAGCACGCTGGGCTCGCTGCCTGAGCACCAGGGGTTTCTCTGGGCTAATTCATCTCTCTGGGCACAACCTTCACCCTTCCCGGGATGCAGAGAGAGTTCATTCATCGGCGCTCAGGGCGTGCCTGGGGGAAAAGTTTGGAGGAGGAGCTTTTTGAGGAGGGGACGAGCTCCCCAGAGCCATTGGATACTTCTCGAGTCCTTATAAAACCCATTTATTTGTTAAATGGGGCAACACCAGCGTGCTTCAGCGCTGCTAGAGAACCTAAAACTCCTGATGATGTTAAAAAAAAAAAAAAAAAGTGCAAACTTTCCTGCTTTCCTTCTGATGAGGATGTTAATACAGCACAAACATTTTGCATCCCAAACCTTCAGCTTTATTAGAAGCATCCCCTCGGCTGTAGCTGTGCCACTAATCACTTTGAACCGGCTCGGCCTCGTGCATAAACCCTAACGAGGGAAGAGCTCTAATAGCAAAGCACTTACGTTTAATAATTGCCAATCTGCACAAATATAAATAGCCCCTGTGAACGAGGCCTGACCCGCTGGGAGCGAGCAGGTGAGGCGGAGAGGAGCAAGCAGATGTGAGATTCCCTTGCTCCTTCAGCCCTTGCCTCTGCTATTTTTTACCCCCAGCGCTGTGCGTGCCAGGCAGATGCAGTGCCCCGAGGTCAGTGCAGCCCTGGCTGGGGGTGGTGTGGGTGACACCAGCCCTCAGCTGGGTGATTTGGAGCTGGCTGGGCTGGGAAGCGAATTTGGGGACATTTTTGTCAGCAGAGATGTGTGCTGCGGGTTGCTCAAGGCTGCAGAGCTCGCATTAGTGCTGCTTTGCTGGCGCTTTATTGGGGCAGATCTTATCTCCAGCACTGTTACGTGTATATATGTGTGTGCAGATATATATATATATATGTATGCAGGTATGTGTATGTATATGTATATTGGATTTCCAGGATGTAAAGGCACATTCTTGTACAGGAATTTTAGAGACTCTGATGTATTTTAAATCAGCACAGTCACTTTTCCAGTCAACTGCACCAGTGGCTATTAACAGCTTTAAATTCCTCCATTAGTCGCATTAGGTGGATTTTGTTCCCCCCCCCAGGGCAGTCCCTAACTCTCCATTTCACTGTTTGCATTGCTGGGAGCTGGAGATTTGCACTTCTATAAATCTACTTGGCATTTAAATTCCAGTGTTTGCACAGAATTGTCATTATTTTCTGATTCAGAACCAAACTGGGAATATTTTTTGATACTTTTCACTAATCAGCTGGACAGAGTGGGTGATGTCATTTTGATAAACTCTATCGGCTGTCATGGCTTGGCTCCATTGATTTGCAGCAATTTAAAGTGGAGAAGAGGCCAAAGGAATTGAATACAGAGATCCCAACTCTGTTTGCTGAGCCACCACCTCCATGATCCTGTTCCTTTTTCAGCAGGGGTGTTCCTCCTCTTCTTTGAGCTCCACAGGTTTTATTCATCCTCATCCCTATCATCTCATCAAGAGGGACAGGGGAAAAAAAAATCTATTTAAATACAATTCTTGTCTGGAGGGCAAAATATCAATACTTGGTGTCTCCTTTTGAAAGCTGAAATCTATTGGGTTCCTTTTGAAAAGACTTTGAGGCTCCAGCCTGGATTCTGTTTAACAGATGTTTCAGTTAATCCCTGGCGATGTGGAACACCCCAACCAACATCTGAGAAGTGTCCCCAGGGCCCTCACAAATGTCACTGGCTGCCACAGATGCTCAGCTTGGGCGCCCCCTTGCAGGTGGGATTCTCCTGGCAGATCAGGACACCCTGATTTTGGCATTTCTCTGTGGGTGTCTGAGTGGCCAGGGTGGTCTGAGCTCCTCTGGGGGCAGCAGTGAAGGCAGCCTCAGTGCTGCTGACCACTTTCAGGCCACTGGAGGGATAGAAAAATATCCCCACATCATCCCTTTGCAGAGTGAAGCCCCTGCTGCTTCTGCTCTGTGGCAGGGGGTTGGAAGGAGATGATCTTTAAGGTCCCTCTCAACCCAAATCATTGTAGGATTCTGGGACTCTCTGATGCTATGAACACCATAATTAAAGTTGCCTCATTCTTCATCTTCCTGATCCCTCACAGATACAGTGGCACTTCAGTCATTTGGCAGAAGGGCTCTCTCTTTAGAGATCTCTCTTTAGAGATCTTAAGCTTCAAACTGGTTTCTTCTGTTGTCTAAGAGTGAAAAAAATGAAGGAAATTTGCTCCTTGCTGAGCTTTTCCCTGCAGCCTGCTTTATTCCTTACCCAAGAACAGGTTTTATTTCATCTCTCCCAAGTGGCAGCTCAGACTTTGAGGAACACATTCCCTTGCCAGGCAGGAAGGAAATGAAATCAAATTAAATGTACTGGTTGTGATGACCACCAGCCCCCAAAAAAGGGATCCACAACAACCCTGCACATTTGCACCAAAATGAAAAGCAGCCTCAAGACTGACCCTCAGCGTTTTTAAGCACTCAGCTTGGAAATGGCCAGGATCCAAACCCTGCTGGGGATTACACCTGTGTCACCCTTATTTTGCCATTGCCACATCCACCTCTCATTTTAAGTGAACGTGGTGATGGTTGTTAGATCTTCTGCCCCATCTGTTTGTCAGGGGAGAGGGGAACTCGTTCATCCTGTGCATGGCCACATGGGACACATGTACCTGCCTTTTCATATTTTTATTTTTTAGTCACCTTTCACTGTCCTCCGGAGTTTCCTGAGTGGAAATTAAACCTGAGCCTGGTTTAAAGTGGCTAAAGACACTTCATCATCCTCACCATCAGGGGCTGGGCTCAATCCTGAGCTGTGCCTGGTATATTTTGCCTGGTTTTTTCCCATGTAATTTGGGACAATTCAGCAAGGAATGATGTGGCTGCTTTGCTCCCCTTGCTGAGCCTTACCATGTGCTGGGAGTGCTGTGGAGGGGTGATGGAGTTTTGGGATTCCCTTCCTGAGAGTTCATGGGGTTTCCCTGTTGCCCTGAGCTAGTTCCAAAGCAAAATGCAAACAGCAAAAGAGCCAACACTGAGTCAATTCACTTGTTTCCTTCCACATCTGCATTCATCTATTTGTTTTTTACCATTTTCATCCTGTTTTTTAAGACTATTTAGGCTTTTTCAGCTTGTTTTCACAATAGGAACAGGCTGTCTTTTTGCTTGACATCCTCAGAGACAGAGAAAAAACATTACTGAGAGAGTTCCCAGCTTTCCAGGACACCAAGAGGAGCCCAAGCACCACATGAGGAATTTCTGACGTGCTCAAGTGTCAACTGCAAGGCTGAGTGCATTTTTGGGGGGGTATGACATTAAACACGTCTGCAGGGCCATGTGGGTTTCAGCCATGCACTTAACTCCAGTGATCCCTCTCAAGGAAATTTTCCACCCTCTCTGCTCTTCTCTGCTCCCTGACTTTCCTTGGACAGTTTGGTTTTTTTGCAGAGTTTCTCTGTGCAAAGCTTTTTTTTCACCTGTTGGAGGTGAAGCTTTGTGGTTGGGGCACAGAAATTACTCAAACAGTTTTGTTTTCAGCAGCATCTCCAGCAAAATTAAACTTTGTTCCTCCTTTGCCCCTCTCTCTCCTCCCTTTCCAGAGAATTCATAGAGAACAGGGTGTATCAAAGGCTTGTCTTTAGGCTGTTTGTGTGCAACGCAGATGAGGAGAGGTTTTATCAGGAGAAATAGCTTATATTGGAATGACTGAAATAGATATTTATATATGTATCTATATTTATGCTTAGAAAAATGTGTGCTTTCAGGTATAGCAATACTTCCTGAGGGATAAAAAAAGGGGAAAAAAAAAAAAAAAAAGCTGAGTAGCCATTGTTGTGGATTTAGCCTGAGAATGTTTGGGATAACATGAAATCAGAGTGTTGGTTGTGGTGGGTGTCCTGTGGCAAAGCCAAATTTGCTTCCAAATTAACATTCCTGGCTCCTCTGGGCATTAAACCCCTCAGACTCCACGGAAATGTGGATTTTTATGTCATGCTACAGTTTCCTTCCCACCTGCTCGCTCTGTGCTGCCGCAGAGGTGATAACTCTTCACATCCCCCAGCCCCACAAAGCTCTTTATTTCTTTTTATTTCTGTATTATTTTTATTTCTGCAATTAACCAACTTGACAGAACTCAGAACAGTTTTTTTCAGACCCATGAAATGCATAGCTGGAAGTTTCCTTGCTGTGTTCGAGGGGTAAAGAGCCTTAAAAGCTTTTTTCTGCCTCTAGATCTGCTAGTCAGAATAAAAAATACCGTGTGTCATATATCAGCAGTCAATCATGGCTGTAAGAGCACTTAATAGAACTCTGATTTGAGATGTTGCTCTTAGAGATCCATTCATCTTGGTCCCTACTTCTTTTGGAGATGGTTCATTGGTGTCTGCCAGAGGCTGAAGGTGCTCTGGAAGTGCGTGATGCACACAATAATTAAATTTATACACCGTGAGGGAGGGACTCCTGGTGTTGGTCGGTGCATTGTGCCTTCCACTTCAGCTGTTTGTTTTCATTTGGATCTTACAAACTTGGGGATATAAAGCAGGAACAAATTTTCTCTCTCCTTAAATTGTCTGCCAACACAGGGCTCCCATTTTAACCATACAGTTATTTACCTTCATTTTCTTAAAATCCACCTTTTTGCTGTGCTGCTTTCACTGGAAAGCTGTTTCCAGAGCCAGACATCTCTGGTGGTTAAACTGTCTTAGCCAAGTCCTGATGGTTTTGTAGACAGAAAAGGAAATTGGAGCTGGAGCTCACTGCTATGGGTCTACTTGACCTGAGCCTCAGAAATGCCTTAAGGGACCAAGAAAATATCTGGAAATATTTTTAAATCCAGCCATAAAGCTGAAGCTTTGGTTGCCTGTGCAAATTTGTTTCCTGAATGTTGTTACAGGGAGGTGAAACAAAGGCAGGATTTATTCAGGGGACATCTTCCAAAACCATTCAGCTGTGGAAGAAGATCAAACTAAAGAGCTGAGGAAAAGTTGTGTTTTCCTGAAGGGAAGACCCCTCATGCAACGGAACAGCACTGGCCCTGCCCTTTGGAAAGAGAGACGGGAAGGGAAGAGAATCCCTGGCACTGCTGCAGGCTGTGGTGGTGTGCTTAGGGTCTGGCCAGGACCTGTGATCCCATCAGGGAATTGCCTGGGGACGTGTGGATGAGGGAGAGAATGGAGGTTGTGGAGAGCCATGGGCAGGAGTCCTGAACTCGAGCTGCAGAGGGGTTGGGAAGCACAGCCTTTGGGGAGATGCACTGGGAGTGATCACAAATCTGAGCTGAATCCCTCCTGTGGGATGACCTCTGGCTCTGCTGATCCCTTGGGTCATCCCTGTCCAGGAGCCTCCCAGAGCTCCAGCACCCCCAGGGACATTCCCTGCGTTGGGAATGCTGAGCAGCCCAGGTGCACTTCTCTCTCCTGTACTGCCTTTTTCCAGCGTGGACTTTCTTTTCCTCTGTATCCCCATCCTGTTCCTCTCTGCTGCAGATCTGACAGGATTTGTTATTACACAATGTCATCATCACCATCATCCTCCTCATCAAACAGCAACAGTGTCTTTGATTCTTGCTTCCTTCCCCGCTGTGGGACTGCTGAGGAGTCAAGTCTCTCTTTCCAGAAGAGGGGAGTTAAAGTGCTTGGCAGGTTGATGCCCTTCTCTTTTATAATGATTTCTTGTGTGTGCCAGTTCACCACTCAAACTTCCTGGGCTGTCAGCTCTGAAAACAAGTATTAAATATATATTGCAGCCCTGGGAGGAGAGCCCAACCAGTCAGAGAGCAATGGACCTAAAAATAAATGCTGATTTCCCTTGCAGAGTAGCCTGGGGAAAAGTACAGGCAAGGAACAGCACCCACTGGGGCAACCAGCAGGAGAAGGAGATGAACCAATAAATTCAGCTACAGATGGAGAGTTCAGGATGAATCTGGGAAGCTCAGCTCAGTTACAGACTCTGGAAGTGAACTTTCTGCTGGGGGTGTTCTTGTGGCTGAGTGCCTAAAACCCAACCTGGAAATGAGACTTACTTCTGCCTTGTTTCTTTTCACTTTTCTTCTGCCGACATCCTAAAGGCCTTGTAATTAATGTTTGGCTAGATTAGCATTGCTAATTGATGTCATGGGGATGATGTGCTCACCCCCTACACACGTGGACTCATGATGACATCGGGGAATGGAAGCATCTTTTTCCTCACAGAGGTGTTAGGAAAAATTTCTTCTCTGAATGTGTTGTCAAGCTTTGGAACAGGCTGCTCCTGTTGAAGGAGGAATCACCCTCCCTGAATGTGTTCAAAAAAATGTGTAAAGGTGGTGCCTGGGGCCATGGCATAGTGGTGGACGTGGCAGTGCTGGGATTATGGTTGGACACAATGACCTCAGGGGCCTTTCCCAACTTTAAGGATTTCATGATTCTGAAGTAAAGGGGCAGTGCTGGTGCAGGAGGGTTCTGTGCTCGATGGGATTTGATTTAGCTGGGTGTGGGAAGGTTTGCCACAGTCAGGGAGTGAGACGTGATCCTGTTCCCAGTGCTGTGCTCACCCTCCTGCTCTCCTGTCAGGAAAAACTGATCAAGGCAGAACCACCTTTAGCAGGAACAAAGCATTAGTGCAGTTATGGATCCACCTGGCAGTGCAGGGATGGGAGCCTGGTGAAGCTTGGAGCCATATCTGTGCTTGACTTTCAGCCAGGTGAGAGTAGGAGATGGGAACAGGTCATCCTGGAAAGAGGAACATTTCTTCTGGTTTAGAAATTAAAATCCAGTGTAGAAATCTGGTGTGGTTTGTTGAGAGATGGGCAGGACCTCTCAAGGGGTCTGTGTAGTCATCACAGAGCCATGGAATGGTTTGGCTTGGAAAGGATCTTAAAATCATCCCATTCCACCCCCTGCCCTGGGCAGGGACACCTTCCACTGTCCCAGGCTGCTCCAAGCTCTGTCCAACCTGGCCTTCCAGGGATCCGGGGCGGCCACAGCTTCTCTGGGCACCCCGTGCCAGTGTTTCACCATTCTCACAGTGGAGAATTTCTTCTTGACATCTAATAAATCTCTCCTCTTAGTTTAGAACCATTCCCCTGTCCTCTATCTCCCCACGTGAACAATGGTTCTACCTCTTTTTTTATAAACCTCTTTTAAGTGCTGGGAATCTTCAACAGCGTCTCCTCAGAGTCCAGTCCCACTGGTGTTGTGGATTTGCCAGATCCCTGGTGGAAGGGTCCCACTGATGATTCCTCTTTCGTCAGTCTTCCTCTAGGCTCTTTATTTTGGAATTTGTGTGAATGTGTGTGAACACACTGGGGATGTGTCTGTGTGGCAGAAGCTCAAGGCCAACTGGACAGCTTTGCTCTAGGTATGTCAGGGCTCACTGCCCTCTCCCAACATCACCCCTTGTTTTGAGGGATCCATCCACAGTGGCCTCAGACCCTCCTGTGCCAGCCAAGATCCTGGGGGTGATGGCCATGAAGGGAAAAGAGTGTTTTGTTAGGGAGCAGAGCCAGGGAATGGTTTCCATCAGGATGGCATAGGCCATGTGCTCAGTGGTCACACAGGGGTTGGGGGACAGTCCTGCGGTCCTGATATTTTTGAGTCTGTAAGGTTTCCAGCCTGTCAGTGGCTGATTTTCTTCCCAAGGGAAGAATTCTTGGGAGANCACAGTCCCAGAATGGTGTTTCACCCAGCAGATGTGGTCTGTTTCCTGTAAAATAAATGGAATGGAGAGGAAGATTAACATTTTTGATTGTTCTCGTACAAGCTATTGAGAGTCTCATCCAGACTCTTCACAGTGCGCTAGAATAACAACAGCAAAATTAAAAATTGTCCTTCACACCAGAAAAGATGCAGAGACCACCTCCAGCCCCACACACACAGGGACATGAGCTGCTTGTAAGGGGGAGGAGGGAGAGAAATCTAAAATTGAATTTGTACCCCAGCAGTGAGGTCTGCAGTAGGGAACCCATCAAAATTCTGCAGAGCTCACCAGTGAGTGACCAGAGCTGCCTTCTGAGACCGGGGCAAGTGGGTACTGGGAAATGAGATTTAATTCATCTTAAGGCCAAGATATAAGGACTGGTGAGTGGTCTCTTCACATTAGACCTTGCTGACTCTTTGCCTTCCAAAGATATTTTCCTTTGACAAAAAACCCTAACCTTTAACTTGAGGAACAAACTCAGCAAGGTGTGTTACTTTGCAAAGTTGAGAAGGGGTGAAGGGATTTGTCCTTGGAGATTTCCATTCTTAATCAATGAGGAAGAAAAAATAGAATAGTCTTTCCCCCTTTTCTTCCCATCAAGAAACTGGATATGTTCAGAAGTTCTAAGTTATTTTTCTGAACAGAAGGGTGAATAAATAAAGAAAAAAGCCTTGCTTTAAAACTTTCTTTTCAGGCCAGAAAATGGCCAGGATATGCCACCTCTTAAATTGATGGCAGAGCCATTTCTGGGAGGGAGGGAAATGCCCCTTTCCTGATTCTTGACCTGTCAGTCTGACCCACTCAGAGAAGGGATCATGACCTGGGCCACAGATCAGATAGTGGAAGAGTTTCACTTTTGAAAGTTCTATCACAACTATCAGTTTCAATTTCAGCCCTGGAGTCTGGGGTTCTCTAACTCCCTTCAACAGCAGCAGACTTAAATGGGGAAGAACATTTTCAGGCTTAGAAATGTAATACTGGGCTAGGTCTGGAGTTTAAAAGCATGTAAGAATATAAGAAGTTCTGGCCACTGAGATCTCCTGTGGGGTTTATCAGTGGGTTGTTTCCCTGCAGAATGGTGGCATTTAAGTGGTGTGATGGAAAGCAGCACTCCTGGGTGTCAGGAGGGAGGAGGGCAGGAGAAGTGTGAGGGAAAAGCTGCATTTTCTTCATTATGTGGGAGACACATGAAGAGCAACTTGTGTGTGCTGGGGTTTGACTGGGAGATGGTTAATTCAACCTAAATCATCACCTTGTGGCTGAAATAATTTTGCTGAAGCTCAAAATCATGTTTTTCCTGATGGAAGTAGCATCTGATCTCCTTGCTGTCTGTAAGGAAAGTGCTGCTGAGTTCCTGCGGCAGTGCTATTTGGAGGGAATTCCCAAAGGATCACTACAAACAGCACAAGTCCAAGACCTCAGCTCCAGTATCTCCACCAGGATCCCTTCCCCTTGCAGGAGCTGGCAAAGGACACAGTGAGATAAAAGCCCTCAGGAATTCGGTCACATATTCTTAGGGCCCTTGGAATTTAACTCCTGGCTGTGCTTGGGAAAATCCTGTCCTGCAGCCACCACCCTGGCCAGGATAAATCAGCTTAGCTGGGCTGACGTGAGCCTGGCTGTGCCACAGAGGGTCCCACTGTGGGATTAACTACAGGTGAAAACCCAGCACACCTCTACACCCAACCACTCACAATTCTGTTTCCAAGAGGCCTCATCACCTGTTACAGAAGAATTTGTAGAATTCCATGCCCTAATGGTCACCCTAGCCATCTGCAGCCTAGTCCTTTACCTTCTAGCTCTTATACTCACAGAAAATCTGTCATCAAGTACAGTTGATGCACAAGAGATCAAGCTCATCTGAAGGATCCTCCCAGCTATGGCTCCAATTATACTTGTTCTCCCCTCCCTATGAATCCTCTGCAGGATGGAGGAAACCAACGAATGTGACCTAACCCTAAAAGTCATTGGCCATCAGTGACACTGACCCTATGAGTACACTGACTTCAAAGACCTCATGTTTGACTCCTACACAACACCCACAGCAGATCTACCACAGGGCATTTCCGTCTCCTGGGAGCTGACCCTCGCGTTGCTGTTCCAACAGAATCTACAGTTCAAGTCACTGTCACTGCAGACGACGTACTCCTGATGCCTTAGGTTTTAGCTTTCATGTGTTTCAGACTCTGTGCTACCCAGGGTTTCTGAGCCTCACATTAAGTGTCAGCTCTTCACAGACTAAGGAGACAAATCCTTTTCCTACCAAGGACAACTTTCAGTCCCCGAAGCATAAACTATGGGGACTGAAGGGAGGAGCAAGAAGGATGAGACCTCACAACCTGGAGCTGTAATTGGACGATGAAACCCCAATCTGCAAATGGACCAGAACTTATCAAAGTGTGAGACCTCGTGACTGTTTGTCCATTTTGTGACCATTTTGAGTCCACCTTGGGTGTAGCCCTGGCCAGGCTCTTGTCCTGCCTGAGGTACACCCTGGAGGCCTTTCAATAAACACCTACTTTATTCTCTGGCTCTGTCCAGTCTCTGTTCCAGCTCAGCCTTGCCAAGGCATCCCTCCATTCATGAGACATTCCTGGCCCCAGTGTAAAAAAACGCCACAATTCCAGGATGCCTCAGCCAAACTTCGTTCCTTGCCACTGGACTCAAAATCTTTTATGGGCAATGCTCAGAAATATGCAGAGCCGACCTCGGCTCCATGCCCATTGTGGTAGAATCTGCCCCGCTTGCTGACTTCAAGAGCTGATCCTCCTTGTTATCATCCTAATCATTAAGGAGCTGTGAAGCAGCACTAGTCTTTTAAGCTAGAGAAAGAGGATTTACCCCCTCCTTAATGACATGCCCTACCTAAACCCAAACCTTTGGATTTTTTATTATGCTTGCTTCATGAGACTTACCTTCTCCCTGATCATCCAGCCTAAACTCCTTTCATGTGTACGCACAAACCCTCCATCCAGCAAAACGCCCATAACCTCAAACACCACTCCCTGAACCTGACCATGAGCTTAAGCTTCTTTGACCAATTTTCAAGCCCATCCCTGCTAGAAATTCCCTTAGTCCTTATCTCAATAACATTCCCAGCCCTCCTACAACCCTCACGCCCTATATAAGGCCGACAGCCCTATCTAAGGATTCCTAAGGAAATGTGCCTGGGACTTGTGACAGGAGCATCCCTGGGGGCCTGAGACCCACGTGTGGCACAGACAGTGATGTCTCAGTGATCCCAGGGATGTGGGGTGTTCCTCAGGGACTGCCTCGAGGGGAGTGTGACCTACTCTTGTCTGCATCCTGAGCTGGGAATTTTGTGATCCCCATCTGGCAAAGGAAGAGGACTCTGGTAGCAAGCATGGGTGATTATGCTTGGGAAGAAAGGGCTTCTTAATCACTGGAGTGGGAGGAATCTGCCAGGAATGGGTTCAGCCTTTGGCCTCAGGGCCCTTCCAGGACAGTGGGAAATGTTTCAGTTGTCTACGAATACAAAAACAAAGCCAAGAAGATGAAATTCAGTGTATGGAGATTCTTAGGATAGGAAATTCCCAGGATTCAGCAAACTGAACTCCAGCAGATTCAGGGAATGAGCTTTTGTCTCAACTTTTACAGGCACTCTATGTGTCCTACATGACTTTTTCTGATCCATAAATGGGGTGAGGAGAGCTCAGGTGGGGCAGTCTGCAAAGGATTACACAAGGTTTAGCACAGGGAGTTTGAGGCACAGCCTGGCTTGGGGAATGGGGAATGGGATGCCAGAGTTTGCCACGTTCCCTTTGTAATCAGTTAAGTGCTCTCACTCTGATAAGCAAAGTATGATTTTAATTAAAAAGCCATTCCAGCTGGATTTAATTCTTAGGCCATTGAAGAGGCAAATTGCTTGTGTAAAAGGAGAAAAAAAAGTGTGATTGTCTTCTTGTTCCAAAGAGTTTTAATCCACAGTGGCTTGGATCCCAGGTCAGGGATAATTTCCCTGCTTCTCGGAAGAAATGTGATTTTTTTTTTCTCTCCCATCTTTAAGACATCCCTGCCCTGACTCCACATGTTAAGGAGTTCATTGCGCCATCCCAGGGGATGCTGCACTCTGGGGAGCCAACCTTGATTTTTTTGGCTCTAAATGAAGGCTTTTCAGAGAAGATCTGCACATTTTGCTGTACTTTGATGCTGAGGAAAGCACTTCCCCCTATTTCCTATCCTGTAAGTGGAGCAAAGCCTGGAGCTGGTGCTCGGCTGAATCAAGAGGGTTTCTGGCCATGCTTGGTAGAAAATCTGTGTTCACCTAGGAGAAAATAAAGATGTTGTTTTGCTCTTTACATTGCTCAGTCTCACCTGGTCCAGGTTTAGCTGTGGCATGAGATGCTGCTGCCAAATACCTCCAAAAAAAACTGTCTGATATCAACTTGTGTCACCGAGGAGATGAATGACACAAATCTCCCCCAAAGGCTGATATACAGAAAAGAGCAGAAATACAACAAGATGATGGCCATAAACTCAGTCCAGAACTCCCAAAGGCCTTGCATGTTAAAAAAAAAAGAATAAAAAAAATATTAACTTATTTTGTTTATTCACCCACAAGAATATTTGTGGGTGAATAAACAAATTTGTGGCTGTATAAGCGCAACTATGGTCTGGAGTGTCACTGTAAGTCATTGGGACAGGGTTGCTGAGTCTGATTTTCCTCAAGCTCTTTTCAAGGCTCAGTTCTGGGTGTGCTGGGAGCCGTGGATGGATGGCTCCATGCCCAGGCTGGGAAAGCTGAGGAAGGAGAAGGTTCTTTCCCTGCCTGCAGTGCTGTGAGCATGGAAAGCACATCCATTACCAGTGACAGTAAGCACAGCTATAATTACAGCAATAACAGGCTTTACATTAGCACACACGGCCTTGTGAAAAGGTACTAATGATTTCAGGCTTTTGATTTTAGGCTTTGTTGCTTCTTCTCTTTCCTCACCCTGTTCTGCTGCTGCTGTGCCTTCTGTGTGATTACCTGAAGCCCAAACCTGGGAATTTAGGAGTGAAATTAAGGGGCAGAGCTGCTTTTCCACACTTGGAGAAGCTAATTTCTCCCACAAATGCTCTCAGCCTAATAAACCTGTGAGGGATGCACAAGGCACATCTGGATCCTAGTGCTGGTTTGGCCGTAGTTTAAAAGTGCCCTAAATTCTCACCTACAAAAACTGTTCCTCAATAACATGTGCAGGGCTGGGAATGGGATGTTCTGGGCAGGAAACAACCCCTGGGGGCAGGAAACCTAAATAAGGGAAGTTAATGGTGGGAACCATATGATAGCGAACAAATGTTCACTGCAGTGGGCAAAGCACAGGCTGTGGAACAGAAAATCCTCATTTTCCATTGGTCTGGCTGGTGGGCTATGGAGCTGGGAAGAGTTTCTGAAGGACTCCTGTCCTTAAACATGGTTTTCTTTCTTGTCAGGAAGGTTTTCCCTTGCTGGACCAACCTCTGCCATGGCAGTGTGAGCTTGTGCCACTGAGAGGCATTTTCAGCTCTGAGGGAAAAGGCTGAACTCTTCCAGAAGAGTAAAACAATTGGGTTGTGAAACTCCAGCCCTGAAGATGCTTTTTAGGTCGCTGCTCCCAGCTTAAGACCAGATAAATCTTATAAACCATGAGCAGTGCAATCCTCTTTCACGTGATGGGGCACCTCAGATAGCAGTAGGGTTAAAGTGGGATCCCACAGCACATCTGCAGGCACAGGGGTTGCAAAACCCATTCACTTTTGTAACACCCAAATAGTTCCTGAGGGGCAGATGCAGCCAGAGTTCACTGTGTCCCAGCCCCAGGCTGGGTTTGTGGGGTCCAGCAAGCCCAGTACTGATGACATGGATGTTCTTGCTTTGAAGAACACAAAACAGCCAAAAAAAAAAGAATAGGAATGGTGTTTCTTCCCTGGAATTGCAGGACATCTCCTTCATCCAAGATGGATTTCTTTCTCCCACACATGGAACAGAGGTAGATGTTATGCAGAGGACAGGGAGACTCCAGGCATCCATTTTTTGTAAGAAAGGGATCAGATCCTCCTTTTGTCCTGTAAAAACATCCCCAGGGTGGGACTGGATTGCAGATTAAGATGTCAGACTCTGCTTTTCTGGAGTTTTGAGGTTAGATTTATCTGCCCCCAGGTGGGGCCTTGTGCCACTTCAGGAAGCTGAGGGCTGCAGAGGGGACAGGTCCATCAGACACTTTCTCTTGGACCATTGGCTCTCCCAACTCTTGAGAATTCCACCTGGAACTTGGGCAGCAAACTTCAGACAAAGGAATTCTGCCTTGGAGTGCAATTTCTGTCTACTCCTGCGTGCACAGAGACCAGCTTGATATCACTGGTCTGCACTGGTGAAATACTAATAGCTCCTGGTCACTTTATGCAACCTCAAAACCCAGCAAAACCAGCAGCAAAAATAATGAAATTATTCAGGGGAAAAAAAAAGAAAAAAGAAAAAAGAAAAAACATTTAATTTCTCATCTATTGGCTTGCTGGATTACAGAGGTTTGGCATCTTTCTTCTCTGTGCCACCAAGGTGACCTGAAGGCTGCTGCTGCTGCTCCTCTGTCGGATGGGATCACAGAATCATGGAATGGCTTTGGTGGGAAGGGATCTTAAAGTTCATCTCATTCCAAGCTCCTGCTCTCAGCAGGGACACCTTCCACTAGACCAGGATGTACTGACCATGGAAAAAAAGAAGATACTGCAAGTTTCCTGATGGAACTTTGGGAACTGAGAGCACCTGTGGCTCCAGCAGGATCTCTATGATTTTTCTTTGCCTCTTCTTGCTCCATGGTGTGGATAGTTAGACCTTGACGTGGCTTTTTCCAACCCAAAGGTGTTAATCAAAGAGAAGTGCCCCTAAAGTGGGGTTTTCAAGGACATGTGAACAGCATTTCCTCCTCTTGCAGTTTAGAACAGTATTGAAGCTTCATTATTTAAATGTGTTTTTTTCCCAAACAAGAGCAAGTGGGCTTTCATGAGTGGAAGCCAATAGCTACTTGGGAAAGTCCAAGGAAAATGTAACATCTCAGTGCCTGGGCCAAAATCAGACATCAAATCCCAGGACGTCAGTGCAGTTGGAGCTATATTAAGATTAGAGTAATCCGTGGTGGGAAGGATAGATTATTTAATTTGGCAAGTTATTCAAAGCAGCTGATTTTCACCAGTTACCTCCAGTAAGTCAAGTCCAACAACCTGTTTCTGATGAAATGTAACTCGTGCTCTGCTGAACTCTTCTTTTTAAGGGGCTGAGATGAGCAGCCCAACACATTTGCCCTGGCCCTTGCTATTATTGGAGATCATCTGGAGAGGGTTATGGATTTTCAGAGGTTTTCAGTTCACGTCCCATTGTGCTTTACACTGCTAGACTGAATTTTCTGATAGCAAAGAGCCTCTGAGCACATTCAACACCTGGTTAAGCTGCTTGAACATGCTCCTAGTGGCTACTGAGATAACCCGAGGGCATCCAGAAGGATGCAGAGCTCCTCTACTTCCTTTTGCGCTTCCTTTCCACACCCTCCTTTGGCTTTTATTGGCCTTTTAAAATTCTTGACGCAATGTCATGGGACAGATCTTCCCAGTGCCATGTAAAAAAAGGAGAATTTTCTTTTTGTCCTTCCTCTCTGCTCAGTTTATCCAGCAAACACTCGTGTTTGCCTTTTCTCAGCAGCACACACTGGGAGTTCATGTGGAATTATTTACCTCTTTAATCCTCAAATTCTCTGCTACATCATTTCTTTCCCAAAATCTGGGCTGCTCTACTGGTCTGAGCTGAGTCTGTTCTTTCTCGATTTCAGCTTTTGCATTTGACAGCATTCAAACAGATCTTCTCAGCCAGCTTTTACAAATGCTCTTAGGTGCAAGTTATCCTGGCCTGCTAATTTTAAATGTTTATCTCTTGTGAATGTTGTTTAACATCTGCCTTTTTTACTAATGAGCTTGGAAAAGCTTCTCCATCATCATCAGGGCCATGCATGTTGCCCTGCTGCTTTCCAAATACGGATCAAAATTATTACATGTTGAACTTTCCTCTGCTGGAGTGCACAGGCTGTAAAATTTTGTTTGTTGTAATGTTTTTGTTTTTAAAAAAAAAAAAATCCAAACCCAAATACCTCCAAGGAAGCCAAACTCAAAACAAATCAAATTTTAAAAAACCAAAACAAAAATATTAATTAAAATAATATTATAATAAATAAAAATTAACTAAAAATATTAACTTCTTATTTCTTATCTTTTATTTCTTTAGCTGCAGAGTTTTCCTGATGTCTTCAGGTTCTCATGTAATGCGTCTAAACTTCATGATGCTTTGTTTGTATTTCTTCATCTCTATTTGCCTTAGTTTAGTAAACATTGGGTTGTTGGTTCACTTATTTATTTTCACTTCCGCTTCCCTACTTTTTAATTCATGATTGAGCTGGGATGAAGTTTTTACTCCAAGTTAATCATTTCCATTGGGAAACTATGCCTAGATTGGGTCACCATCCTTCCAGGAGAACCTGTGTGCAAAAAATAACCTGGTCTGGTGGAAGGTGTCCCTGCCCATGGCAGGGGCTGGAATGAGAAGAGCTTTAAGGTCCCTTCCAACCCAAACCATTCCAGGATTTCATAAACAGGTCAGCCAAGAGGAGGTGGTGAAGGAAAGGAGGTCCCCCATCCTCAAGCTGCTGCCTGGTCATTAAGAGGAGGAAGTTTTTTATCAGGATGCAGAGATCACAAGAGGAAGATGGGTTTTATTACAGAAGCATCATTTGGGGACATTTGGGGACAGCAGGGGTATTTTAATAGGGTCCTACAACATTCTGGTATTGCTTTCTGAAAGACAGGGATGGCAGTTTGGCAGTGGGAATAGGCCAATATCATCCTATGGCATTGTTGGGATGGTGTTCCCTGGAAAGGTGCAGAGGATCAACAGAGCAGAGCATGGCAGAGCAGGGATCAATTCCCTACAACAATTGTTTACTCAAAACCCAACTTTAATAAACACTCTAATCAGCACAGGGAAATTTCCCACAGTCCATAGAGAGGACCTGAGAGAGGAACTTCAATCATTTCGCAGGGGGGTGGTTTTGATGTTATTATGAACAATTTAGGTGTTGTTTCATTAACAGATTTACACTTGGTACAATTAATAAACCCAGAGAAGCAAAAGGAATGTGCTGTATATTAAACTCAGCTTTCAGTCAGTAGAACACAGGCAAAGGGGGATCTCCTGTTTGGTATCACTGTTTGTGGAGATACCTCTGTGTTTATAGAACATATTCCTCTTCATGGGGCATGGATGGCAGCTTAAGAACTTGGCTGGGTTTTGTCAGTTAATGTTTTTATAAAATTCTCGGGCTGTGTTTGTATTGTGTCCATGCTTGAAATGTTCCTGTGGTGGATGCCTTTCCTGTGGGAAATCTGGGATGTCCAGGAGTGTGTGATGTGGCCGAGAAAACTCTGCTCAAGGTCACGCTCTGGAGAGAAGAGGGGCTGGATTTCTTAATTGATATTATTTTTATTCTTTGATGAAGTATCTTAATCCTTTAGTATAGGTTCTGTGGTTATTTCCTCTAAGGCATTTTGTGATTAGAAACTTTGATGGCAGTTCAAGCTCTTGCAGAAGGAGTTTTAAAGTTTTTAATCTGCTTGTGCAATTTCATCCCTGCATCCACAGAATTATAAAAATGTTTTGAGGTCTTGGAAAAGACCTCAAAGATCAAACCAAACCCTTAACCCTGCCAACCCATGGGCCAGTCCAGACCATTTTGAAGCCACAAGATTTGTCCTTCTTGAATGAGTTAACTTGGCTGGATTCATTGTGAGCCATCCATTATGTGGCCTTGCAGGTGTCACCTTATTTCCAGTTGCATCCTCAATTAAGTTCCTGACAGGATACTGCTGCTGGCTGGGCATTGCAAGTGAAGGTCTTAGACTGGTTTCTCTACAGGTGCCATGGGGACATGGTTTGGTGGTGCATTTCACAGTGCAGGGTTAATCACACAGATTCACAGAATCACAAAGTTGGAAGGGACCTCCAAGATCATCGAGTCCAACCCAGCCCTGACACCTCAACTAAACCATGGCACAGAGTGCCACATCCAGTCTTTCTTTGAACACATCCAGAGATGGTGACTCCACCACCTCCCCAGGCAGACCATTCCAATACTTTATCACCTTTTCTGTAAAAAACTTTTTCCTCATATCCAGCCTATATTTCCCTTGGCGCAGCTTAAGGCTGTGTCCTCTCCTTCTGCCAGTGCTGCCTGGAGAAAGTGACCAACCCCAGCTGAGCACAGCCACCTTTCAGGGAGTTGTAGAGAGTGATAAGGTCACCCCTGAGTCTCCTTTTCTCCAGGCTAAACACCCCCAGCTCCCTCAGCTGTTCCTCACAGGGTTTGTGTTCCCAGTCCCTCACCAGCCTCGGTGCCTCCTCTGGACGCGCTCAAGGGTCTCAGCATCCTTCCCAAACTGAGGGCCCAGAACTGGACACAGCACTCAAGGTGTGCCCTCACCAGTGCCAGGTACAGGGGAGGAATGACCTCCCTGCTCCTGCTGGCCAGAGCATTCCTGATCCAGGCCAGGTGCCGCTGGCCTTCTTGGCCACCAGGGCACAGCCTGGCTCATGTCCAGCTTACTGTCCATCAGTGCCCCAGGCCCCTTTCTGCCTGGGCACTGTCCAGTCCCTCTGTCCCCAGCCTGGAGCACTGCAGGGGGTTATTGTGGCCAAAATGCAGGGCTCAGCACCTGGACCTGTTAAACTTCATCCTATTGGACTCTGCCCATCCATCCAACCATTCCAGGTCTGCCTACAGAGCCCTCCTCCCTTCCACTAGATTAACACACACTCCCAGCTTCATGTCATCCAAAATTTACTAATGAAAGGCTCAATAATGGTTGGACTCAATGGTCTTAAAGGTCTTTTCCAACCTAAATGATTCTGGGGTTCCGTGATGTCAAGGTCTAGTGTTTGACTGGTTCTGTCAGTTATACAAACCCTCAGAGAAAAGTAAAGCCAGAGCAGATTGATTCTGTGATACCCTGACTCACTTCATTCCTTCAGTGCCCAAACTTCCTGATGTTTGAAGACAATACAGTCCTTATTAAAAAGGGAATTCCCAGGAATTTGTGACACTGGGTAGTCCTCACTGAGGTTCACCCATGTGCATGTAAGCTGCTGGGCTGCATGAATGGGGAGGAATTAAAATGAGGAAATGGAGGGGGTTTAGAAATTTCTTTTTTTATCATTTGGTGTTGATTTTGCAGGGCAAGTCTCTATTTTTACCCTTCTGTTTCCACATGCATGCATATCCAAAAAGTTATTGCAATATGTGGTGTCACTTCAGGAGCTGGAGGGGATGGAGGGGGATGCTCTTTGCTGGGAGTTTTCCTGCTTTTCCTTGGGGTTGATGTTGTTCCTTGCAGTTCATCCTCCCTGTTCAGCTGTGACTCTGCAGCGCAAAGTTCATCTGGTGCACTGATATTTTAATTTTCTGAAAGGTCATTATGTCACAAAGACTTAGATAAAGGACTTGGAAAAATTACCCTGGGTCCCTGACAGAACTTTTTGTCCTCCCCAGCTCTATGTACTTCTCCACCCGCAAAATCAGAATTTCTCAGAGGTTTTTTTGCCTGTTTTAATTAACTTCCTCAGAGGCTGGGCTGAGCTCATAGACAACCCCTCTTACTTTTGGCTGCTGACTGTGTTAGGCTGCAAGTAAGATAAACAATGAACTGGAACCAAATTTTTGTTTTGGTCAAGGGAAAAGAAGCAAATAATCCCTGACAGACTTTTAGCTGGAGCACGTGTATGTGTTCTGGGGTAAAAACACTTGAAACTGGAGTCCAGGCAGGGCCCGAAGAGCGATAAAAGGTCTGAAAAATGCCTTGGAAGAAAAAAAAAATGAAGGAACTGGGGATGTTTACTGTAGAAAATGAAACACTGAGGGACAACAACTCACAACTTGTTTTTGAGTATTTGATAAAACTTCTGCAAATAAAGAGCATGCGGAAAAAAAAATTCTCCATAACCAGTCTGGTTAGAACCACAGATTTGGTAGGGTAAAACTTCAAATTTAAGCCTTAAGTTGCAGCCACAGAAATTTAGAGTTTCAAGACACAGACCAAATCTTTTTGATGGTCAGCAGAGAGCCCAGGAATGTGTTAGGGTCTGTAAGGACACTGTGGAGTCTCATCACTGGGGACACTGATAAAGGGTGGGACAAAAGGTTATAGAAACCATTTCTGGGATTTCTTGCTTTTAAACAGAGATAAAATAGTCAGGCCCTTATGGACTGTCTTAATCTTTGTTGGTTCTTTTTCTGATAGTTAAAAGAAAAATCCCAAGAATTACAACTTCTCCTATTACTCTTGGCAAATTCAACATTTTCATGCAGAATCAGGTCAGCTAAGGTCAGAAGGGACCTCTGGAGCTCACCTGTTTTGCTCTGTGAAATTCAGTTTTACCACCTGCATAGCTCCAAGCATCAGGTTCTTCCTTGGACCTGCAGTGCAAACAGACCCAAAGGATTTGGAAGAGACACTCCTGAAAGGCTCTTCTGGCCAGTCCTGCCAGACAGTGTTAAACCATCCCCAAGCAATGCTTTGCCTCTAATCCTCATTTGTCTCATTAGAGTTCAGTCCTTGGAATTCAAGCTCT
>VYXD01008776.1:132909-219860 GCA_013397195.1 Hylia prasina
TTTTTCACCCACATTAAATAGATATCCTTGGGAAGAAATCTCAGAATTTAGGCACTTGCTGTTTGAGATTGATTATACATTTGCTTTCTCTCTAAGTTTAGCCAGAGGTGGTTTTTTTTTGCTTTTTTTTTTAATTTGCTTTTTAATTATAATTTTTTATCCTTGCAAGTTTTCCAGACCTCTAGTCATTCCTACAATGCCATTCTCAGTGGTGAGGCAGGGTGTACATTGTGCCAGCCACCTGGAAACAAGGTGCAACCCTGCCTATTCCAAGTCATTGGAAATCTCTATGACTTCATTTTGTCTTACAATTTACCCTGCAAGCGGGCTGCCAATGCCAATCCCATGGTTATTATCTGTGAAAGTGAAAAGGGAGACACCTGGATGTGCAGATGAACATTTGCAGTGCAAAAGGGGGAGATATGACTCCTCTTTGAACCCAAGATTCTACACAAGGATGTCGTCAGAAGGTACTTGAAGAGCAGCTACAAATAATGAAGTTTTCTGCTCTACAAGGGTTGTAAAACAAAACAAATCACCCAGAAAGGTTGTGCAGTCTCCATGATGGAAGGGTTTTTTGGGTAGAGAAATCTGTGGCTGAGCAAGAGTAATATTGGTGTGAGTCCAGCTTCCAAGCTGAAGGCTGGACCAGCCCTCCTGAGATCCTTTCCAGCCAATTTTTCTGTACTTCAGGGATTAGACAGCACCAAGTACTGCCTGTGCTGTGGTCACCACCATGCCTCTGCTGCATCCTTTCCTTGGGGGTGACTGGGGTAATCCCTTGGCAGGACAGGTTGTTAAAACAATAAAGAGAAGGGATAACTCACATCTGTGGGAGTTTGTTGTTACGTTGATGAATTTCCAGCAGCTCTCCAGTGGGGAGAACTGGTTTATCAGGCCGTGGTTGTGTTTATGTGGGAACAATGACAGTGTCACCAATATGCATTGAGTGTTTTTTGAGGCTCAGCCTCTTGCATTCAGCTGCCCAGAGCACCTGGCTGTCTCAGAATTGTGCTGTCAGAGCCACAGATCATGGCCCAGAACCACTGAGAGAGTGTCAGGAGTTCCCTAGGCCATATCAGCAAAAATGATCACTCTTTTTATTGACTTCATGAAGGGCTGTGGGTTTTTAAAGTATCCACAGAGGGGCTGAGTGTCAGTCTGAAAGCACCCCAGCACAGAAAGGTATTTGGGAACTGAAATCCTGGTGACCTCACAGAGACACCTGAGAGCCTCCTCTTCTGTTATCCCTTGTTACAGGCAGTGTTTGAAGGGCACATAAGATGAAGCATAAATATGTAGGGCCGATTTCTTCCCAGTGGTTTTGCTTTCCTCCTCTCTCACCCTTCTGGAGGTGACTGCTGTGGAAGGAGATGTTCCCTGTGCTCCTCACTGACATCCCTGTTGCTCAGCATTCTGCTGCCTGTCTCTCAACTAATTGATTTTACACACTTGAAGGAGTTTTGGAGAGTCAAAAACTTTTTTGGCCTTAGTTTCATGGTTTCTTCCTCAGAACCAAAGTTGAATTTAGTTGCTATATTTTTTTTTCTCTCTTTTTTAATTTTCCTTACATTTTTCCCTTATCTTTCCAGTCAGGAAATTATAGCCATGCTGCAGGACTGCAGTTTCTGGGGGAGCTCTCAAGTGTTATTGCTGTCCTGATTTGATGTGACCAAGAGATGCTGGGGTAGAGCCAGGAAAGGTCCAGCTCCTGATGGAAAGGTGCCAGGCAAGCAGGGACTGCTAAAGCAGGGAGGAGGTGGCTGTAAAGGGCTGATTACTCTAAAGGCACCATCAGCATCCTTTAAATTATCCCTTCCTGTCCCTTTTTAAGGATGTTTGCCCCATCTTTAGTTGTAAGCAGATCTGGATTGGCCATTTTCAGGTGTGTGCACACAAGTGATTAAAAGAAAAACCTCATTCCACCCCCTGCCATGGGCAGGGACACCTTCCACAATCCCAGGTTGCTCCAAATCCCATCTAACCTGGCCTTGGGCACTTCCAGGGATGAGGAATTCACAGCTTGGCTGGGCCATCTCTGTTAGTTTCCTTCCAGTTTTATTAATCCTTGTGCCCATTGTTATGGCAGTCATTCCTTTTAGCACAGAATGAGACTTTTTACTGAGGTTAGGAAAGTTTAACTCCACTGACTTTCATCTCTCTCCCCCCCGCCAAAAAAAAAAATCCCAAACCAAACAATTACCTTATAAAACAACCCTATTAGTTACATTGCCATGATTCAGTTTCAATAAACCACTTTTTCCATTTTGTCCCCATCTCCATTTGCTGCCACTTTCCATCGCTCCTTCTTTCAAGTCATGTTCAAAAGTCTTGTGTATTTAACTCAGATTAACCTGCTGAGAGCTGTCTGGATCTTTTCTCCCCTCTCCTTCCTACATATAAAAAAAGCTTTACTGTTGTTGACTTTCAGCCAGATGGGGCCACTCCCACCATCCCATCTGAGCACGTTTTTCCTGTCTGAGTGGCTTCCACCTCACATCAGTTTCCATTCCCCTTCACACCCAGCCCTGTTGTTGTTCTCAATTATTCAAGCTAAATCATTTTCATGTGTAACTACTCCAGTTTGCATTAGTAAGTTTATATTTTCACCTCCAGTTTTCTGGAGAAGCCAGTGAACAGAAGCTGGGGTGGGGCTCCATGTGAGTTTTCCTTTTTTTGGTGCTATGTTTGCCTTTCTCTTAAATTTCAGCTCTTTGCATAGTAATCTCACTTGGTTTCTTTTCCTGTTGTTCTCTTTTTAGCCCTGTTGCTCAAAAGCATTTTCTGCTCAGCTGAGTTGATCCTGACAGCCAGGCTGAGACTTCTAGCAATGCTCAGAGGTTTTCTGCTCCTCCTGCTGCTCTAAACATTATTTTCTTTCCAAAATCCTCTTCCCAGGTGTCCTGATCACTGATGCCCAACTCAGGTTTTACCTTCCTAATTGCCTAATCTGTTGTTTTCCCCATATGCAATATTCCTAAATTGAGATTTGAAGTCTTCCTCTTGTTCCCATGGAAAAAGTGCCCAGCTCTTTTCTTTCCCTCTCCTTTTTCCACACAAATTCTCCCTTTTTCTGTTGGCTCTTTGCTGGCAGAGCAGGGTATTTTGAGCAGAGAATTTCAATATTTCATATCTCTGGTAGATGTATACTGGCTCATGGAAAGATCTTTTAGAAACATTCAAATGCTGGGAACAGAGAGCGTGAAGTATTTGGAGGGGGAGTTGTTACTCCTTTGTCTATTTTTTTCTATAAGGAAGGAGTTTTTGGAGGCAGAGAGACCAACCTGACATTTTTGTTGTGGGGCTTTTGAGGGTTGGGGTTTCCTTAGGCCCTTTTGAGTTTGGGGAGGGGCTTTTGCTTGGTTTTATGTGGGGTTTTTTTTGGCCTTTCTGCTTTGGTTTCTCCATCTGTCAAAATGAGATACTACCTTTGTAAAACATTGAGATCTACAGCCAGTGGCATCACCTGAGAGAGGTCTGGTGATGCTGTGCCATTAAGATTTGGCTTTGCCATCAGAGCACTCAGTTTCTGGGTCATTTGTGCTCTTCTGTATTTTCCCTTTCAACCAGACAAAGCAGAAACATCTTCCCTCTAATCTCTTTCCCCCATCTGTGGTGTTAGCAGGTAAGGAATGACAAAAGGAAATGGCAGGGGGGAATAAAGCAGAATTAATTCTCTTCCTGAACATCAGGTTCACCACAACCTGGTGCACAGTTTGAGGGTGCTGGAAGTTGACTTTGTTGGGGGATGGATGGGAAGCAAAGCTCTCACCCAACAGCCAAGCTGGGGCGGTGAATCCCTGCAGGAAGCAGGAGGGTTTGATCCTTGTTCCTTTAAAGCTATTGGAAAACACTTTTCTGATCAAGCCTCACCATGGCCCATCCCTGGAAATTTCCAAGGTCGGGTTGGATGAGACTTGGAGCAACCTGGGATAGTGGAAGGTGTCCCTGCCCATGGCAGGGAGTTGGAATAAGATGATCTTCAAGGTCCCTTTCAACCTGAGCCATTCCATGATCTTGTGTTTAAAACATGGATGCTGCTGGCAGGTTGTTTGGGTTTGGAACGTGGATATTTTCATCATCTGGGATATTTCCGTCATTCCCTGGGATCCTCTGTCCCACCTGGCACCCAGCTGCGTGCTCAGAAGTGTCAGTGGTGGGGATGCAGCCCTGCCACAGCATCCCTCCACGAGCACCATGATGAGGAAGGTGGTGGGAGCTGTCAGAAGATTTAATGTGGCCCTCGGGCTCCTGGGGAGACGTCAGGGCTCTCCTCGGGTGGAAGAGCTGTGTGCATGCCTGGTTTAGACAGTGTGGGTCAGTGTGTGTCATGTCCTATTTGGCACCTTTTCCTCTGTGTTTCAGGCTCTTAGGCTCACGTTACAGCCTGTCCAACATGTGGCTTTAACTCCCTTTTCAGCCACCAGCAGTGGAACTACATTTTGAATTATTCCCGTGTCTTCATACTGACCCTACACACAGGACAGTGCAGGGGAATGCTGATAGTTTTGTTTACTGACTCCACTAAAGTTTACTCCTCCAGGACTGTTAAATTCTTCCTAAAATCAGGCTGCTAAGTCCTGATGAGAATGTCCCTCTTCAGCAGCTGCTCAGACACATGATGTCCTTTATGCGCACTGGCCTTTGGGCACAGGAGGGTTATCAAAAATGTCTTAAAGCTGGCAAACATAAACGTGATTAGGAGCTTTCCCCTAGGAGATCCCGGGACAATCAGTATTCTCCAGCATGTTCTGTTCTTCTGATCAGCTCTGTCCATGTGTCCATCCTGTGCTGACTTAGGTCAGGATCCCTTCACTTGCTCTCTGCATAGTTTTCCCCATTTTTGTGAGTCCTTTTTCTCCGTGGCAGCATTGCTCCCTGTGGTTGTGCTTCACTCATATTACAAATGACTTATCCTTTTGTTTCCCTCCCTCCTCAGCCAAAGGAGGAGAGGTGGCCCTGTCCTGATTTTTGTCAAAGAAGCTCTTGAGCTTGGAGTGGTTCCAAACAACTGGGGCCCTCTTGACTCCCTCATTTTTAGGAACAATGACTTTTTCCTTTGTCCCAAGGCTGGGAACTCATCCCAGCATGTCCTTCTTCCTGGAAGGCAGCTGGATGCTTCAGACCTTCTGTGAAGAGCCACTCACCAGAGGGCTCTGACAAAAATGCTGTATAAACCCATGAGTAACGTACTCATCCAGGGTCTTGACTGAACCTCTTCTGCTCTATTTGAAAGAGGGAACATTCCTTTTTTTCCCCCGATGTCTGAATGAACCAAACTCATCTTGTGCCAACACCTATGTATTTTTTGTGCTCCCCTTTGTAGGGAAGTAGCCCTTTGAGAGAATTCTCTGAAATGAGACATGTTTATGGATTGTTCCAGGAACATACCTGGATTTTTATAAAAAGCTCTGATTAGTGGCACAAACAAGCCCTATTTAGGGCCACTTTCTTGGAATGGAAGTGATGTATGAATGGTAAAATCATCCTGGAATTTCTCTGAGGTTGGTTTGATAAAGGATGTGTAAGGTAGCCAGGAAGGTTAAAGCCTTATCTCAAGCTGTTATAGAAGGGCACTGTGCTGACATAGCCCATAGGAAGGATTATTTTATGCATTTCCTTTTTCTTGTTTCTGTTTCCTCCTGGTTGCTCTTCAGGATGTGATACTGACATTAAACCTTCTACTATCCAAGGCTGCTCCAGGCCCCATCCAACCTGGCCTTGGACACTTCCAGGACTGGGGCAGCCACAAATTCCCTGGGCAACCTATGCCAGGGCCTCACCAGTGAATAATTTCCTTCCTAATATCCAGTCAAAATCCACCCTCTTTCAGTTTAAAGCTGTTCTGTAACACTTCTCTTTGCTGTCCTTACCTGAGTGCATGAAAAAAAAAACAGCAAAAAGAACAGTGAGAAGCTGTGGGCAGTATTTGCCTCCTCTCCAAACAGCCCCTGAGCTCCAGGCGAAGCTGGTGCTTGCTCCAGCTCTGAGGAATGCAGGACAAGCCTGGTGTCTGTCACTCCAGCCCTTCCTTTCCTGATGGTCTGGCCACATTGGGCTCACACTGGATTTCTCTATACTCCCAGGGCTTTCCCTTCCCCTAAAAGCTAACAGGAGCTGGTAGTGTTTGTGACCAAAACTGTTGTTCCTTAAACCAAACCACTGCAGCTTTTCTGAGAACTGGAGAATGCCCAGTTTGCTTTATCCAGCCCCGTTTATAAATAATAGCCCAAAATCCAACCTTGCAGGAGGCCTGTGGAGTCCTTTTTTCCAAAGGTTTTGTGTGTGTGATGTGTGTGCACAAACCCCAGGCAGTGAGAGAGGTTTGGGGAATGATTAGATGTGAAGAGAAACCTCAGGGACTTCCCTGTGGTTTTGATCAAGCTCTAATTCTGTGACTGAACTCCCCCTTGCCAGCTTGTGGATTCTTCTGGACAACCTGCCAGACTCAACCCCTCTGGATTTGGGATCCCCCTCTGCCATTCCTCCCACCCCAAAAGCCTTCCAGCTTTTTGGGGCTATCTGACCACATCTGACTTCACTCCAGAGCTTAACGTTGTGGGAGGTGGAGCTGCTGTGGGGAGACATCAGGGTTGGATTCAGGAGGAAAATAAGGCTCAGGTGGAGCAGCTGGAGTGAAGGAGGGGCAGAGGAGAGCAGGCAGGACTGGGTCTGGGCACTCTGTGGTTGCCCAGGGAAAGAATTAGAGGTGGATGAATGGAGACTGTCAGGAGTTGGGATCTGAGGTTTTCCAGTCCCTTCCGAGCTTGCATCTGAATTAGAAAACATTTTTCCTGTGCGCAGCAGTGAAGAGGTGGCTGCTCTGGGGGATGACTCAGGGCTGGATGAGCAGAAATTCAGGACAGTGTTAACAGGTTACCTGCACATTCTGCTGGAGCCAAGTGCCTTTCCTGAACAGCAGCATGTCAAAGTTGATATATCTTGGAAACTACCCCCCCCGCCCCACAAAAAAAACCCAAACAAAACACAAACAAACAAAACAACAACAACAAAAAAAACCCCTGCAACCTGTGAACAAACTAGAGCACTCACAAGTATTCACTCAACTTCTTTATAGGGATCCCACCAGGTACCATCTCCACCTGCTCTTGGAGGATGCCAGGGAAGGATGAGGCTGTCTGGAGGGGAATGGTTCTGTTTAGATGAGTCCAGGCCTGTGGGTTTGGCTCATTTAACTTTAGATATTGGCAGACATGGAGCAGTACAGGGCAAGTTTTCTTTGTTTTAGACAGTTCCTTCAGTTTGGATTGACTCCTTCCCTGAAAGTTCCTGCTTCTCTCTTCAGGTGAGCAAGGACAATCAGTGTGAAGACAGGTGTAGATGTTTACATTGCAGACACATAATTTTTGCCCACAGATCCCCAAATCCTCTTCCTGAGCCCTGGGGGTCAGGCAGGTCTGGATCTGCATTTCCTTTGTATTCCTGCTGTTCCTGTCGTTGACTGAGCAAATGGAGTTGAATTTCATCCACAAGGTTTAAATAGCTTAATGGGTAAATTTTGGAACATTTTTATTAAAAAGAACAGACTTCCCTCAACCAGGTTTCTTAGACCCAAAGGGAAAAGGAAATTAAAAGTAGTCAATGACCAGTAGTTCAGGGAAAACTACAGGATAATTTGCACTCCAGGTAGTGGAGTCCACTTCTTTCTGTCCTTTGCTTCCCTGTCCCTACTCATTTTGGGATAATTATTGTTGTTCCTCTCTCATTTTCCCTCAGCCATATGAGGGATATTGCAGCACTTTGCTCTGTACCCTGTAATTGCAGATCTAAGCATTGCTGAGCTCTGTGTTGCAGCATCTCTCTATTCCTGCAGCAGCCTGGATTCAGATCCTCACTCTGAGCTTCCTGGGGAGGAAACTCATCCCTGGCTGCTCCAGCTGATAATTTAAAGCAAGGAGCAGGAGGTGCTTAGTGCTTACCCAACCATCAGAGCTGTCTCCTGCTCGTCTGAATTCACTCAGGTGCTGCCTCTCTTTTGGTTGTCCATCATAACTGAAATTCCAGGGTGTCACTTCTTCCTTAAAAACCCCAATTCAGCTTTTTTTTTCCATCAGAGGCATTTGCAAGCTTGTCCCTAAGGAGTTAAGGAACACATCTGCTCAGCTGCCCTTTCCCTCAGGCTCTCCAAGCCCTGTGCAAAACACTCCTTTTTCCTTGAAATTCCAACCCCTCCCACAGAAATGGGACAATCAGACTGAAAGAAGGCTTGGAGCTGCTGGATTGATTTGGCCAAGTTGCCTTTGTTTGACAGGGCCTGCTTGGATGAGCTGGGGAAAGACATCTGCTTTCCTCCTGAAATGATGGATCTGTCATTGGCAGGATTATGTTTGGCAGGAAGATAGAGTGGAGTGGTTTCAACAGCTAAGTGGGAGTCAGGAGAGTTTGGGCATTTGCCTGGACCTCTTTTATTTGGAAAAGTCTCCCAGGGACACGTGGTGCCCCACTGGTGGTTGGTGACAGAGAAATTTATTCGCAAGAGAGATCACAGGAGAAAATAACTTTTCTCTCTTTAAAAATCACTGGGTTTGCAAATCCTCCTGGACTGATCCTACAAAGGGCACAGAGGAGGTTTGGGGTGTTTTAAATTTGGATTTATCTTCCATTCTGTCTATATTGCTGATATTTAAACTTTACTTCCCCACATTGTCACCACATTTGTAACATGGTTTTGAATTCTTGCACAAAGGTCCTTCAGAACAGCAAATGATTATAATACTTCACAAATACTCCCTTTTTAAAAATTTTATTTTCCCCAGACCACCAGGGCTTTTGCAGCTTTTGACAGCCTTATTGTTGGAAATTGTGTCACCCCTCAAGAAAAAAAAAATCCTTGGTGTCTTCTTTTTCTCATTCTTGCACTTTTACACTGTATTTTTTTTGGCTCACTAAGAGTGTTTTTAGGAATAAAACTGTATTTTCCTGAGGATGTTTAAAAGAAAAAAAAATAAATCTGAAAATCTAGTTTTAAGACAGATCTGAATGAAGTTATGGAAGAAATCAAAGCCAGGATTGTTTTGAGAGAAGTTCCTTCAGTCCTGTGTTCCTACAAATAATGAGTATGGATGAAGGCCAGAGGGAGGTTATATTTCTGATGCTTGAAATAAAACCTGCCTGCTAAAATCTTTCATTTCCTTTGTGGTTCACATGAGAAAGGATTAAGAAACCTCATCTCCACCTCGAGCAGTGACTGAAGTCAAGTTACAGAAGCTCTAGGAAGGCAACTTCCCCTTGTCTCTTTGCATTCCTGTTTTCACAGAAGCTCTGGGAAGGTGGGGATGGTGGGAAATTGTTACTCAGAGAACGAGAAGTGAACCCTTGTCCACTTCCACTGGGCTGAACAGAAATGGGTGAGGGGTGGGATTTCATCCTCTGAAGACTTTTCAGTTCTACTCCTCCTTTGTTTGACTCCAAATCCTGTTATCAGTGTGGTCACCCTGGTTCTCACCTCTGGAGTCTCCAGAGATGAGATGGAGACTCCAGGTGAGAGGGAGATGGAGACTCTAGGTTCCAGCTCCAGGTGAGCCCAGGAACACCCTGGGGTCAGCAGAAAAGGACACATCGAGACTCACAGCCCTCTTCTGTCTCTGAGGAGCTGCACGTGTCCCCTGGATATTCTGGCCCTGCAGATGAGACTAAACATTTCTGCAGCTCCTTCAGCCTGTGGCAACCCTTGGAATTGTATGTAATTAAGGAGTGTACACAAAGGCTTTATTTGCAGCAGCAGACTGCACAGTAATCCTCTAACAATTCCTGGGATCTGTTGGGAAGGAAAACTCTCATTAATAAAGACTTTGGTTACAACTCCTTGTTATGCGAGAGTTGCTGCAGGGCTCAGGGCTGCAAGAAATCACATCCAGAAAAACATTCCCTTCATCCTTCTGCTCAGGGATCAGAGTACGAGTGGGAAAACCCCTGACAAACCCGCCACACCTTTACAGGGGGTTTGGGCATGCCAGGAGGGATTAGTGAGGGGTGGTTACCACGTTTCAGCTTCACCCATAATGGATATTCCCAAGGAACTGGATTACAGCTCACCCTCTGATGTTAACATGAGCTAAACAGAGCTTGTCAGGCTTTTTGGTTTTTATTTACTTTTTGGATGGGAAAAGTGAATTCATGTGCTCCTCAGCCCTTTGTCTGTGTGGCCAGTTGCCCACTGCAGTAGAAGGGCCAAAGCCCAAAATCTCTGCCTTTTCAATAGGAAAAAATCCCAAACAAAACAAGGCAACATAGAAAAACAAACCCCTAGAATGGAGAAGTAGTAAAGTGAGTTTGTACAAAGCGGTCTATAAAGTCTAATTCAGCTTTTCCAGGAGGAATAGATAATGCCTCCAAAGAAAGATAATTATTTAGGCCCTCCTCCAGGGAATATCCCCTTTGACAGGCAGCACTTGCAGCTCCTGAGGGCTCTTTCCAACCATGAGCATTTTGTCAGCTGGGGGGGAATTAAGGCAGCTGAACTTGTTCCCATGCTCACCAGACACCCGGATGACCCACCAACAAAAAAAACCCCACATTTTCTGCTTCCTAATGATGCCCAAAACTGTGATATTTTTGGATTATTTTTATTCTATCTGCCTTTGTCAGCCTGTATCAGTGACAGCTGTGACATGTGAGTTATTGCTGTTATCACTGAGGAGGTTGAAGGAGGGTTGCTGTGATAGTTATTTATTTACTTCTTTAGTTAATGTGCAAAATGAGTCATAAACTCAAAATCCTCCAGTGTAAATCTGTTTGTTGACCTTGATTGAGTTAAAGGTCTGTGGACATTAAATTCACACATCACTGACCTTTTCCAGCTAAGTGCTGGGTATTTAAGTTTGAAGGCATCCAACCACAGGCAGTGGAGTGGGATGAAAGCCTTCAGAGCTGGTGTTTGCTTGCTCTCTGTGGACTGGGAGGAATGGTAAAAAATCAGGTCAGACTAAACATAGAGCTCTGACTCAGCTAAAACTGAGGCTGATGTGTCCCACTGACAGAGAAGCTGAGATACATCCCACTCTTTGTTTATAGAATCATAAAATCATTAAAGTTGGGAAAGATCTCCAAGATCATCAAGATGAGTCATTAGCCCAGCCCTGCCAAGGCCACTACTAACCCATGTCCTCACGTGCCACATCTATGTGGCTTTTAAGTATCTCCAGAGGACAGTGACTCCACCACTGCCCTGGGCAGCCTGTGCCAGGGTTAAACCTTTCCCTAATATCCAAACTAAACATCCCCTGGTGCACCTTGAGGCTGTTCCCTCTTGTCCTGTTACTTGGGAGAAGATCCATACCCAGCTTTCCCCTCCTGTCAGGAGTTGTACAGAGCCACAAGATCCCTCCTGAGCCTCCTTTTCTCCAGGCTGAGCCCCTTTCCCAGCTCCCTCAGCTGCTGCTGGTGCTCCAGACCCTTTCCCAACTCTCTTCCTTTCCCTGGACTCACTCCAGCCCCTCAATGTCCTTCTTGTCATGAGGAACCCAAAACTGACCCCAGGACTAGAGGTGTGGCCTCAGCAGTGCCCAGCACAGGGGACAATCCCCACCCAGGTCCTGCTGGATGGGCAATTCCTGATCCAGGAATTCCATTGCCCTTCCTGCCCACCTGGGCACACCTGGGCTCCTGTTCAGCTGCTGTCACCAGCATCCCCAGGCTCTTTTCCAACCCCTCTGCCCTCAGCCTGAAGTTCTGCATGGGGCTGTTGTCAGCACCCACCTTCCCTAAAAGCTCACAAGAAGTCAGTACCAGCGCTACAAAATCCAAGATCTTCTGTATTCTGGTATTTTATCTGCTGGTCACTCTTATCTTCAGTGCTCTGCCTGACATAGATATATTTTCTTTTGGATCATATGGGAAAAAAAATGATGAGATTTCAAAAATTCTATGTATAATCAAGTTTACCTGAACCTGTCACAACCCCACTTTAAGGAGCCTCATTTTTTTTTTTTTTAAGGTGATGAAACCACTTACTCAAAAGTAAATATTGGGTTATTGAGATGAATATACAATTATCCAATTCAGGCGTGAGATTTTAGTGAAGCGAAGAAGTGGCAGTGAAGTACTTGCTAATGGGCTTGGTGTAAAATCTATTGCCTAAAAAAAATCAGACATATTGTAGAACTACAGAGTGCTTTGCCAGCCCTGATCAAAGTTAGAGTCGTATGAATTAATTTATAAAGTGAAAACCAGAGGTATTTATAGATGTGAGATGAATTTGGCAAACGTTTAAGTCCAGAGAGTTAAAACTTCCCTTTGAAAAAGTCAGAATGTTTTGAAAACATTTCAATCATTATTTTTCCAGCAAGTGTTCTGCAAATCTCTCACGCTTCCCCTCATGCTTTTTAAGGTTAAAATAAAATGGCAAGAAGCACTGTAAATCAAAACAAAATAAATCTATGGTATTTCAGATGAACCAAGATGAAATTTCCAAATATTTGTTTCCCTTTGGGGAAAACAAATATTTGAGAATGAAGACAACTCCAAATTATTCCCCTTCTTCTAGTGTTTGTATTTTTATTTATTTTTAATTTGCCTAGAAAACCACATAATTAATTGTTTATACACTACTAATCAAGGCCCATTCCTAACCTAAAGGAAATGAAAATCTGTACCAGGCATGGCATGGAACAGGGAAGAGAGCAGGATAGGCTAACAGGAAATGGTGAGATTTTTTAATGTGTTAAATTACTTTTTAATTTTAACCCAAATTTACATCAAACAATTGTTCCTTTAAAGGATTGCTGGACTTTCTGTCTTAAAACCTTGACTGACAAATATATGAACAGAGCAATAACTCATGCATTTTAAAACGAGACAGGAAATATTTTTTAATTTAAATTTATTTTCTCAGTCTATTTCTGATGAAAATATATGATTTTCCCAAAACCCTCAAGAGGGGATATTGAATCAATCATTTCTTACTGGCAGAGGTTCCTCCTGTGTCCTCATGACCTGTTCCTGAAGTTCACCCCACTGATGTTTTTTTTCCCACATTACATTTAACAGTGACAGTATAAACTCAAGCCAAGGCTCAGCTTTCTGGACATCATTCCCTTCTCTCCACCTCTTTACTGCTGGATTTCTGAGAAATTTTCTGCCTGCTGAATGCCCTTTCCAATCCCTTTGAAAGAGATGGGGTTTGGAGCAGCCTCAGTTTGTGGCCATAGCAGTGGTCAAGGTGTCCCCTCCAAGCTGGGAGCATGTTGGTGACAAGTGGATACTGAGATATGTGTGAGTTCCCAGCTCCTTCTTTTGGAGTAAAAGTCACCATTTCCACGTTTTATGATTGAAGTAGTTCATGCATTGCACGTTATGAGGAGTCCACAGTGAATTACCTGAACATTTATGGCCACTGTTGTTCTACAAACACAACTTGATTAAGGCTCACTGAGGAGAAACCACCTGAGGCAGGAAAAGCCTTGTCACTGGGAATTTCCTGCTTTTTAGCTCCTTGATCTTCTAATCTGCATCAGAGATTCCATCCCTTACTTGATTTGGGGTTTATTGTGCTTAGAGAGCCAGGAGACAGGGAATAAACCATGAAACACAGATCCCACTACTCCTGGCATAAATATTCAAGCTGCTGTCTCCCTGCCCTGCATAGCTGGTGGTGTTGGTTAGCCAGGCAGGGTTTCCAGAGCATAAAGGAGCAGAATTGCTTCTGATCATCAGAAAAAAAATAGGTTGTGGGATTCTTTTTTCCTAAGGAAATGGAGGGAAACACTGGTTTTTCAGCAGACTCTGAGTTTCTCTCCCTCCTCTTGAGCGAACATAAAATAAGGCTGAGTGCACATCTGTGTGTCTTGGTTTAGGAAGACAGGTGTCTGCCCAGGAAAGTCAGAGCTTCCCTTGGAATGGAGAATGTGAACCCCCGCCCTCTGAATTATTATGATTTTGAAATTAAGGGGCTTTCAGTCGAAGATATGGGAATAGGAGTAACAGTTCTTTACTAGGAATATTAAAAGAATAAAAATGTAGTAGTACCCAAAAAAAACACCCCAAAACAACAAAAAACACTGACAGTCAGAACAGGACCTGGCACCCTGTTGGTCAGGGTGTTGGTAGTAGTTCAATTAAAAGTCCTCCTGCAGTGACAGATGTGGTTCTCTTGGAGCAATGATCCTGTAGAGGGGTGGAGTTTTCCTCTGAAAGTGCAGTGGTGCTGAGATGGGTCCAGTCTTCCTCTGGGAATCCAGTGCAAACAGGCTGTGCTGGTGTTCTGAATCTCAGGTTTTATCCAGGTAGGAATGCTGGGCTCCTCCCCCTGGGTGGAGCATCTCCCAGTGGGATGATGGAATTGTATCAGCCATGCAGTGAGCCTGGATGGCCCATGAACAGCAGATATCCCCTGGAGGGAGGATGGGTCCTGGAAGGGATAAAGAACACTGCCCCTCCTGGTTGTAACAGCTGGCACATTAACACCTCCCCAGCCGGTTTCAGCAGATGATAACAGAATACACACCTCTGGTTGCAATACCCACCTTGGGCTGCAATTCTGCATTGCAACCCAAGGCACTGCAATGGTCCTGCAGAGCTCCAGCTTGCTCCACGAGGCCATAAATCCCTGGGAATGCCTCCCTGAGGACAGGCTTTGCTGACTGACTCCTTCTGTGCCCTCCCTGCAGGCGTCCAGCACGCGGCCAGAGTGCAGCATCATGCAGGAGATCGAGGAGGAGCGCAGCCAGTGCCTGGCAGAGCTGACCTGGGACAACCAGACCTCAGGTATGGCAACACTCCCGGCCCTCCCTGCCCAGCAAACCCACCTCCCCCAGCCTCACAGCTGCCTTGTCCTGGCCATTTCCCAGCCCTTCCACTGCCGGAGCATGGATTCCTCCAACTACTCTTCAGGAGGGAGAGAAATAGATGTTTCCAAAGCACAGTTCAGTCAGCCAAGAGTTCCAGCAGCTCTGCAGGTTCCCTTGCAGCCTCCTGGCTTGGAAAGCCTAACTTAGGTGTTTCAGTGAGTTTAATCACAGTTGTCCAACAGTTGTTGGAGAGAAATCTCATGAGGGTGATGATATGAGATCATATGAAAGTGATGACTGTTTCATCTGAGTGTTGCTGGAAAGAGAAATCCTAGTAAATCCTAGTAAAATCCTCTGAACTGGAATTTTTCTGATTTTTCCTTGGGAACTGGGAGCCTGAATTTTTTTCCAGGCCTTGGATTACTTCAAGAGAAGTCATTGTGACCATGTCCTTTTATTGAACTGCCCTCCCTTCCCTGTGCTGAAATTTATCCTGTCCTCTTGGTGAAGCAGAGAGTGCCCCAAGGCTGTGAAGTATTTGTGGAGTTGGGACAGGCAGCTGAGATCCTCTCCTTGTTCGTGGAGCTCTCACCACACTGAGAAATCCTCCTGGAAGGGTCTCTGCTCTCCTTAACCCTCTTCCTGCTTCAATGATCAGAAAAGGAGGAAGGCTTTGGTGCTGCCCTATGACATCCCATCCTATCCCACCCTGCAGCACAGCTGTAGGACCCCAAGTTAAGGTACCCAGTTGGATCTCTCCCCCTCCAAATACCTCTCCCAAGTTACCAGTCCCGTGTCTGTCGGTAAAGGGTGTGTAGGAACCCAGGTGAGACTGCCAGGATCCAAAAAGAAGGGATCATTTTGCTGGGAAATGGGCTGGGAAGATGAATCTCAAATCCTGCTTGAGATTTGCATCCCTCCTCCCAAAAGAGGGAAAAGTAGAAGAGGAAACTCTCCACTGGCAATGTTTGCAGCCAGGCCACAGACTGAAGGACTGTTCCTGATGGAACAGAATCCTGGGACAAGCTGATCCCAGGAGGAACTTCACTGGGTGCCAGGAAGGCTTTTGGCCCCGGCTTTTATCTACTGAGGGATGGTTATTTTTGATTTGGAAGCTGTTTCAAGTGTCCCTGTACAGTTAAATGGAGCCTTTTGAAGAAATGTTCTTCTGGAATCCAGTAAAGGGAGAACTCAGGGTGGATAAAAGCCTTAATCTGAAAGCCAGATAAATGCTTCATTTCATTTTCATGGATTTAAAGACATTAAATTAAATACAATATATTAAAAGGAGAATAAATAGTTGAAGTGATAACACTTTTTCTGCTTTTCCAGAATGATTTTTCTCATTGGAAAGTTTAATCCAAAACAGCTTTTTTTTTTTTTTTCTTTTTTTTCCTGTAACAAAAGAACTAAACCAATGCAAGTATTTTTCCCAATTCTGAAGACACACAGCCATGTTACAAATCATTACTGTCCAAAGAAAGTACATAGAAATCCTTTGGAGGGATTTTTCCCTGATGGAACGCTGAAATCTTGGGCTGGGATAAATCTACATTTCCACCAGTTACTACTGATGAATTAGACTGATTCAGAAACTGCAGTTTTGAGCATAGGAAAATGGTTTTGTCCATGGAGACAGTATTGGAACTGGACAGACAGGACAAGGAGGAATGGCTTCAAACTGAAAGAGAGCAGGTTTAGATTGGATATTAGGAAGAATGTTTTTTCTGTGAGGGTGGGGAGGCCCTGCCACAGGTTCGCAGAGAAGCTGTGGCTGCCCCTGGATCCCTGGAAGTGTCCAAGTCCAGGCTGGATGGGGCTTGGAACAACCTGGAATAGTGGAAGGTGTCCCTGCTCATGGAAGGGAGTTGGAAGGAGGTGATTTTAAGGTCCCTTCCTTTGTGGAAAGCAGGTGGCATCCATTTACCCCAAAATATCAGCAGGTATTTAGGAGCTCAATACCTGACTTTATTATCCAGACACTCACAGCTGCCCTGGAGGCAACAGAAAAAAACAAAATTGTTGGCTCTTAAATGGGTGACTGTGAATGAGTGTATGGAGAACTCTGTCATGTCCTGTGTGGACAGATAGTTTCCAAGTGCCTACACAGGGTGTATTCCCCTTCAGAGTGAGCACAAGTAGGTCAGAGAAGGTGTTTTTCTGGAGTGGGGCTCCATAACTCAATAAATGTGGCTGAGCTGTAAAACCAAACTTTGGACTTTGACGGTTGGGGGAGAGGGGGAAGTTTGTTGGAGAGAAATCTCATGAGGGTGATGATATGAGATCATATGAAAGTGATGACTGTTTCATCTGAGTGTTGCTGGAAAGAGAAATCCTAGTAAAACTCTGAGGAAAAATATGATTTTAACCCAGTTCCATCCCCCAGAACAGGAGGATGGAAAGCAGTTGAGGCTCCCTGTGACCTGCAGTGTAAAACTTTGATTTATGGCCAGGTAGTTGTGTTGCCTTCTGCACTTCCCACGCCTTTTCTGGAAAAGGGGAATCATTTGAGGTTTAACGAGTGATTTGTCATCCTTTCTAATCAAATGAGTGGAAGTAAACACAGTGTCTCAGTATATTCTAGAAAGAAAGCTTTGTTTAGGAGCCATTATCTATTGTATTGATCAGAGGGGCTTAATCACAGCTGTAATTTGATGTGTCAAACAGATTAGTCACTTGTGAAGAGCACTTGATGGTGGTGCTGAGGTTGATCACTGGCTTGGGTTAAGCAGGTAGATTTCCACTGATAAACAGTAATATCCTTCTTAACCCTCTTTTTTTTTGTCTTCAAACACCCACCCCTTCCTCACAAGGCTGAACATGCACGAAATCCAGGCTTCCTTTGCAGATTAAACTTCTTCCATCCCTGGAAGTGTCAAAGCCCAGGTTGGACAGGGCTTGGAGCACCCTGGGATAGTGGAAGGTGTCCCTGCCCGTGGCAGGGGGTTGGAAGGAGATGATCCATGTGGATCTCTCTGTTCCCTGTTAGCAGTGTGATTCAGTACCTGTGGATTTACCCACATTTGAGGAAGTTTGACAATTGGACCTGATAATTTTAAAAGTCTCTTCTAAACCTGATGGTTCTGTGATTCAACAGCCCAGGGGTCACTAAATATTGCCCAGCTCTGAAGCTTTTTTAGATTGTTTTCCAGCACAGGAAAGGCTGCAGATGATGCAGTGATGGGGAAATCCACAGGGAAAAGCAGTTGAAGCTGGCAGTGTGTACAGAGGAGAACCAAATGGCATCGAGATCAAAGTCTGAGCTTTTAAGGGATTTTTTTACCATCAGAGGACACCCAACAGCCTCTCTGCAGGTCTGCAGGAAAGAAAGTTTTATGGACTTCGTGGCAGAGCTTTCCCAGTTTCTGGAAGGGATGCAGTTGTGTTGCAGCACAGGGCTGGATTTTGTGAGCAGGATTGGCCTTGCACTCCTGTGCCCTGGTGTTGTTTTACTCCATGCTGAAAGGACTAGCAAAGGCATCAAATGACATATGTGATTCAACACAGGAGGGGATTCTTTGCCATTAAAATCAGGAATAGATAGACATAGACCAGATTCACATGGGCAAATAGCCATGGAATGACATTTGGAGAGGGATTTCCACTTGGGTTTGGGCATCTCTAGTGCCTTCTGGCCAGGTGTCCCTTTCAGGATGCGATGAATCCTGTTCAGATTGTCTTGCCTGTTGTCAAAATATTTTAAATTAGGGGAATCTTAATGAGCAGCTCAGGTAGGGAAAAAACCACATTTCACAGATAATCTCTGTGCTGGTGTTCACTGGCTTGGAGGGGATTTCGCCAGATGAGGTGAAATCATGGCAAGAGGGTTGAACAAGATGACCTTTAAAGGTCCTTTCCAACCCAAACTATTCCATGGTTCTGTATTTCAGAGAAGTGAGGAATGCAATCCCAGCCTCACTGGAAACTGGGATTTAGCTCCAGATGCTTTTCCAGCTGGGACATGTGTATGCAATACAGGGGCTGCTCAGCTGATGATGCACTGGGCAGCAGTAGGGAAGCTCTCCCAAAGATTGGGATAAGGGGGTTTGCTTCCCAGACTCACAGACAGAGGCTAATCCCTCTCTGTGAAGTGTGGCTGAGCTCCTGAAGGCTGCAAGGCAGGAATCACCACTGCACTGCTTCCTGCTGGCTTTCACTTGCCTCTTTATGTCACGGTCCCAGAGCACAGAGGAGTATTTCTGGGTTGGTTTTTGAGAAAGCTTCACTTCTCCCTGATTGTGATTTACACACAGTTCAGCTTAAACTGAAGCACACAAATGATAATAAATAAAAAGAAGTAGTCCTCTCTTTGTTAAAAGGGCAGGAAAATCAATCAGGTCTAGGTCGGCTGGCTCAGCTCATTATCTGTTTATCCCATTATTGCTAATTAATTTTCTCTGCAATCAGATACTCTTTCAGAAGCAGGAGAGTTATTTAGGGATAACAGCTGAATAAGGAACCATGGCTCGTGCCTGGGTGGGATGAAGAGCTCTGGAGACCCAAGAGCTGTGCAGGAAGCACGGCCTTCATGGAATCATAGAGTCATGGAGTGGTTTGGGCTGGAAGGGACCTTAAAGCTCATCTCATTCCAACCCCCTGCCATGGGCAGGGACACCTTCCCTATCCCAGGTTGCTCCAAGCCCTGTCCAACCTGGCCTGATACCCCTAGTCCTTCCACACTTCATTTTTTTGTTTGCTCTCTAGCCCTGTCTGTCTTGGAAACAGAATAAAACCCAATTAAAAAGTTTGAAAAATGGAAAACATGGGAAAAAAAATAGTGCCATTTCCTCTCCCAGTGCCTGTTCACATCTGCTTAACTTGCACATGCCTCACCCTTGTTGTGAGATAGAGATGAGTCCTGCAAGTTCATCATCATCATCGTCACATGAAAAAAAATTCAGGTGGGAAATGGCCCACGCTGTTTAAACTCTGAATATTGCTTTTGGTGTTCCACAGTGGAGGCTGGTTTGAAAAACCAAATTTGGAGCCTGGGGGTCTCTGTCAGTCCCCCCTAAAGAAGTCAAAGCAAGTTTGATGGGAGGAGAAGCAGTGAGCATATGGAAATTAAAAATCAAGCTGGAAAAAAAAAAAATTGATGAAGTTTAAATTAGCAGACTGTTTATTCATCACCATCTGTTTATAGTGCAGCAAGATAAGAAATAATTAATAGTTCCTTGCTTGGAAAAGTTCAAGTGAATTCTCACCTCCCAGTTGCATAAGTCCTGCTGGGGCAGATGAGATGTCAGTGGGATTTGTGGGACAATCCTTTTATCAGCAGCTCTCCAGGTGCTGGGGAAGGCACCACGTGGCTGATCCAGCTCAAGAACTCCAGAGAGTGCCCAAAGTAGGGTGGGGACAAACTGTGGATGTGGCACTTGAGGATGTGCATCAGTGGGGAACATGGTGGGGCTGGGTTGGTGGTTGGATTTGGTGACCTTTGGGGTCTTTACCTACCTCAAAGATTCTGTGGTTCTGTCATTCCAGAGCTGTGTAGAGCTCTCACAAGTCGTGCTGTACTCATCAACCTATTCTTAAAAAATCCTGGGACAACAGGAACGGCATTAAATGACAGTTGTTGTTCTGCTAAATCAAACCCTAAATCAAACCTTTATCAAGAAACTCACAAGAAACCAAATCTAGCTCAGTCTGAAGTATTTTTGATCTTGATGGTCTCTCTAAAGGCCAAAGCACCTGATGGACTTTCTGCCATGTTCTCTTTTATAATTTTTAATTCATTTCTTTCCTATCGCTCCAGCCTAGGTGATACAAAGAGCCTCTTAGTTCCATTCTTGCTCTGACCAGCAGCACTAGACAACTCCCAGACATGACATCAGTCCCCTCCATTCCTTGACAGGGCAGGTTCTCCCACAATAGTAGAAAATTCAGCCATGGGACATCAAGATCTTAAACCCCAGACTTTCACACAGGACCAGGACCAAAGTCAAGCTCCCTTTTATTTAACAGGAATTTTTCTCCCAGTTCTTTGGCAATGGTCACAATACACAGTAGGACAGGTCCTTCCAAATGGTCTTCCTTCACCATTCCCTCATCTTCCTGGGACTCTTCCCTAACAGCTTCATGCTGCAGCTCTTACAGAGGTGGAACCCACTCTCCAGAAACTCAAAATAATGAAATCTGCCATGGTTTTTTAGAGGAGAGCCTTTGCAGTCTCTGCTGTGAAAGCTGGCCCCTGAAAGATGAGGAGGGAGCGGTGTTGTCACAGTGGTAAACCCAGCCTGAACCCTGAGAGCTAGCCCCAGACTTTTGGCTGCCTTGATCCGGCCTGAAGCTGATGCTGTTCTTCCAGATCAGGAGTTTCTTTCTGAGGAAGCAGCAATCAGCAAGATTTTCCCTAAAAATGCTTCTTTTTCTGTCCATCCTCGCTCCATGACCCACTGCCACCTCTCCAATGAGCACTGCTAACTCCCAGCTGAGTTTTGGGGATGTGATTTCATGGCGAACACAATGATGCTGGCCTCAATGGCTTTAAAATGTTTTTCCAACCTTACTGATTCCATGCTTCCAACAGTGGTCCCTCAGCTGCTTGTCTGAGCTTACCCACCCACCTGAAGTGCCAAACACCCACCAAAACCAGGATGAAATCCCAACACAGACCCACACAACACCTCATTGCTGCTCCCTGTGGAGCTAAGAGCGGATTTTTGCCTTGACCTCGCCTCTCCACAGATACTAAGACGTTCCAACATCTGTTTTCTGCCTCAAAACACAGCAGGGGTGGAGGTTTTGCCTTGGTTTTGCCTGTTGCTGACCCTGGCTGGAAGCTCTCTAACAAGCAGCAGGGTTTGTTTGACTTGGGAACAGCTGTCCCAGGGTTTTTTGGGATTAACAGCCACTTAGTGGACATAAATTTGTGTTGGAAAAGGCATTTCAGTTTGGAGAATGTGTAACATTTTTAAATGCAGGCAGAGGTTTTGGTTCCTTTTATTTTTTAACCTGGGATAATAGATAAATGCACACAGCCTTAGCCATGCAAAGGTTATAGAAATAAGGAGAAAGTGCCATTGATGCCAGCCAATGGAAAATAAATTCCAAGTATTTTCAAAGCTCTGGATAATGGCTCAGATTAAAGCCATATATGCAGAGGTTTTGTGTCTGACATCAACCTGTGTTTGTCCCTCTCAAATTCCATGAAATTTCTGGTTAAAAATGCCTCTCCTTCCTCGTGTTTTCTTTTTGTTTTTCTGTTGACATTGACTGTATCAGAGCACTGTCATGATGGTATCCACCCTTTTTACCTGGGATAAGTACACTGGGGAATATTGCACACAGCATAATTGGGGTTGGAAAAAGCATTCCTAGAGGCTGAGCCACTCGTCTTCACTTTGAATTTCTTTCTGGAGACACCAATATGGGAAAAAACATCTAGGAAGGTACCTGAATTCAAAGTCTGATTCTCTGTAAATCGAGTTCTCTACAACTGCTGGAAGAGCAGAGGGATTTGAGTAAGGAAACCCTGGAATAATCCTTTAAGCATGCTCTGTGTCAGAGCACTGGAGATCTTCTTTAGGGGCTGCTGAGGAGATAAGTCATGGTTTTCGCAACAATGACGGTGTAAACCTTCATCTTAAATCTTGGATCTTTTTCTTTCAATTTACATGTTCTGGAGTTAGGCAGAAGGGCTCAGCTCACAAATTTGATTTATCAAAAGGAGGGATTAAAAAAGTCGAGCGTTTATTTAGTTTGTTGGTTAAAAAAGGCTGAAAGGTTACAAACTTTTTTTAAAAACAAAATTGTTTCCTAATAGATGTTGTTGATGGAAAATCTCATAGGATTTTCATGCTTAAACATTATCCTCCAGCAACAGTGACTGGTGATTTCTTTCACGTTGATTAGAATGACTCAGTCTGGGGCCTTTAAGGTGAGGTTTCCTTCATATGTCTTTGAGTCAAATTTCTGCAAACATTGAGGAAGAAAGTTATTTTTTAATGCATTCCTGTTGAGTGCTTGGACAGCTTCTGCAGAAGTGTAAAGCAGGTTTGATAGTAATCTATGGTGTTCTTGGTTTAGAATCATGGAGTTATTAAGGTAGAAAAGAACTTTAATGTTATCAAGTCAAATCTGTACAGAATGGGAAAAATGAAATCACAGTCTCTGTCTTGCCACAGATATTGAGGCAAAGTCCAAAGCAAACTCTTTTCACTTATCCTGAATTTTGGGATCCCTTTTGCTTTCTGTGATTGCCAAAGTCCCTTTTTGTGCTGAATTGGAGCTCCAAATCCCTCAGAGAGCAATGAGCACAGGAGCATCAGAGCAGAGCAGAGCTCATGGGAGGTGGGAGGGAAATGCCACCATGTCAGGGGTCACATCCCTGGCAGGACTGTGGCTTTCCTTCAGCTGGGTGGATTCTCTGTCGCATCCTGCCTGCAGTGCTGGAGTGAGAGCAGGCAGCAGGATGGGCAAGAAATTCAAACAAAAGGCTGTGGAAAGCTGGAAGGGGAGCTCTGAGGGAATGGGGTGGCTGCAGAGCAGACTGTCAGTGGTGATACAAATAAAAAAAGGCGATGAGATGGAGCTGGGGGAAGGAGAGATGCCCAAAGGGTGCTGGAGTGTGAGTGGGACTGGGGACAGGAGGGCACAGCAGTGATGTTTTCAGGGAAGGGAGTGAAGATGCATTTAGCAAAACCTCGTAGCCAAGCTAACCCCAGTCAAACCCAATCTGTCACAGAAAAACAGGGAAAAACCCTACTCTGCAAGCCCAGGGCAGGATGGGGTAGAATTAAACCCACCAAAGATATAGAGGAGAAATTATAGGGAGCTGTTTCCATGCTGGAAGCTACTAAATAGGCTGGGACACTTCAGCTTGAAAAAGAGATGCCCGAGGAGGGATATTAAAGAGGATTTTATGGGTTTTCTCCCCAGGGAAAGGATATTGTGGTTAGGCTGTGAATATTTTTGTCTTTGTGAAGGAACTGAGTGATTCCTAGTGTAACCAGCAATGAGCAGGTTCAAAGGGAATTCAGAAAAGGATATAATTTTTCTGTCAGTGGACACTTAAACCATGCAATGCCTTCGTGCAGAAGGTTGTGAATTCTAAAAATTTTCCTGGATTCAGAATCAAAATCCGATTGCATTAATTTACAAGATTTATGGAAGAAAAATAATCCATCAATGGTATTTTTTATTATTTCATACAACTTTTAAATAGAAAATTATCCCTCATTTGGGAGATCTCTGCTCCCTGGAGTCCGTGGTGGCAGTGGTGACCCAAGGCTGATGGTGGGTTTAATCTCCACTGAGATTAAATTCAAGCTGCCTGGGTGGTGCTGAGTTATGGATTCTTGAAGGCACCATCTTTTGGAGTCTGTTTCCTTAAGTCAGGCTCAGCTGGGATGTGGAGATTGATGCAGTGATAATTGGCTGTAATGAGATGTTTGTAATGAGCCAGAGCCACGGGTGAGCACCAAGGCTGGGCTTGTCAGGGGGACAATAAATGTCAGCCCACGGCTGTTTACAGTCCTGAGAGCTTGGAAACTGCCTGCTGGTATGAAATTGGAGTGAAAGTGAGATTTTATTGCAGCACACCAGGCTGTGATGTGCCCTGGGATAGCTCAGCCTGGCTTAACTGAGCTTGCCTTGCTATTATCCCTGTGGGTGCTGAGAGCTCCTGAGGTACCCCAAGCATCAAATGGGCACCTCTGCACCTGAACAGGGATTCCAAGAGCAAAATGTGTGGGAATGCCTTTCAGAAGAGACCTGGAGTAACCCCTCATGGATTAGGGAGAATTTCGTGTGAGGGTTTGGGGGATGGTGTTCAGTCAAAGGTTGGACTTGATGCCCTCAAGGTCTTTTCCAACCTTAATGATTCCATGATTCAGTGAAAGACTGATGTGCTGAGAGTGTTTTTCCCTGAACTGGGAGTTCACCTGGCTTCAGAGAGTGCCTGCTGCCATTCATTTCTTCCCTCAGCCAAACCAAGTCCCACCTCAGGGCCGTGCCAAAGCTCTGGAATTTATGTTTATTCATGAGGGAAAGTCATTCTCTGCTGCTTCCTAGATAAGCTTTGACCACGACTTGCTGTAAAGTGTAGATATGACTCCAATAAATGGGTTTTTATGCTCCAATCTGCCAGTTCTGCAAATCAGCATGCCTCGTGAGAAATGACCTGTTTTCTGTTCATTAACCTTTCAAAGGGAGAGGAAATGAGAGCTCTGATCCACTTTTAGCAGAGACAGTAGGAAAGGTGTGCTGGGGCCTCCTGATGCCCTGCAGCCAGCACTGTGTCACTGGTCTTCAGCTGCTTCTGAGCCAGAACCTCTTAGAGGAGGGCTCTAAGTGAGGCTGATGCAGCCCTTGGCTTGCTTGTGGGGTATTTGGCTTGCAGAGAGGATGGCTGAGCTGCTGGATAGAGGGATCTGAGCTCCAGCTTCGTTAGAGGCATGAAGGATTTCTCCCTACAGCCCTGCAGAAGAAGATATTCAGCTCCAGGGAGCCCTTCATGGTCTGGCAAGGAAGGGCAGGGCAAAGCTGAGGGTGTGGGAGTCACAGTCGAAATAATTAAAATTGAAAAAATCCTCCTCTTAAAAAAAAAAAAAAAGTTAATTTTTTAAAGTTTATTTTTATAATGACAAGAGTTTAAAGACTGCACTTGAGACACCCAGAGAGGTGGTGACTTGAAAAAGCCACACACTTACTTTTATACAGCACCTCCAGATTCACCTGGGATCCTTCCCAAGGCAAAGCACACCCCTTGGCAGTGTATATCCCGTGTTCCTTTGGGACAGGCACATAAGCAGAGCAGTTCTTTTGATGGAAAAGGAGAGCAGGTGTGTTTGTAACTCACTGGCACTTGGTGCACTGGGTGAGGATTGATAAATACCTTTGCATCCTCCCTGCAGATGCTGAGTACAAGGTAGAAGACAGCATTTATAATTAATTAATGGGGAAACATTTCTCATCCCCAAACATGATGTGATCAAACCAAATTTGTCATCTCTGCTGTATCCAAGTGATGCCACAGGGGAGAGAGGGATTTCCTTCTTTCAAGGCACAGTGCAGCTGTTTCTGCCCTCAGAGAGTTTTTTTTGCCTGCCAACTCCCCCAGTCCCAGCAGCTTTCCAGGCTAAAGTCTGTCAGTTTGGGAGGAAGAAAAGCATTTTCTGGAAGGCTCCTTGATAAATGAGGCTGTGAATATTTTTGTCTTTGTGAAGGAACTGAGTGATTCCTAGTGTAACCAGCAATGAGCAGGTTCAAAGGGAATTCAGAAAAGGATATAATTTTTCTGTCAGTGGACACTTAAACCATGCAATGTCTTCATGCCGGAGCTTGTGAATTTTAAAAATTTTCCTGGGTTCAGGATCAAAATCCAATTGCATTTAATTTACAAGATTTATGGGAGAAACAGAATCCATCAATGGTATTTTTTATTATTTCATACAACTTTTAAATAGAAAATTATCCCTCATTTGGGAGATCTCTGCTCCCTGGAGTCCGTGGTGACCCAAGGCTGATGGGAGTTTTTTTGCGTGCCAATGCCCCGATCTCAGCAGTTTTCCAGGATAAAGTCTATCAGTTTGGGAGGAAGAAATGCATTTTCTGGAAGGCTCCTTGATAAAGGTTGTCTGTGTGCTGGGTCAGATGAAAGAGCACAAAGATTTACCTGAAGTTGTGATGGGATGATTACAACATTGGACTGGGCATGTAAAGCATTTTGCAAGGATCAATCTTCAACTGTTCCAGTCCTTTAAACTCCAGTTATTCTCTTCTACTCACGAAAAATTATGGATTTTCCTGAACTGCAGATAATTAGTACAAGAAAAACACAGGCCTCTTAGAACAGGCCCAGAGATTTGTGGCTGCCCCTGGATCCCTGGAAGTGTCTAAGGCCAGGCTGGATAGGGCTTGAAGCAGCCTGGGGTAGTGGCAAGGATTTGGAATGAGATTATCTTTGGGGTCCATTCCAAGCCAAACCATTCCAAGATTTGTTGCTCCTGTGGTGACAGGCACTGCCAGCCAGAGTTCTGGTTTCCATTGCCTCCTTTATTTATTGCAGAAATATTTTCAGCATGTCTGGGGCAGCGATGAGGAAGATTGGTGTTGTAAGACATAATGGGCAGGTACAAGGTGTGTTTACACGAGCAATAATTTGTAAAAATGCACTTTATGTGTCTTGCAAGGCCAGTTTCACTTTCTTTTAATCAGAAAAAAAAGCTTTTACTACGGAAGTGAGAACTTAAAAGCTTTCTTCACACGTCACAGGTGGTGCTGAAAAGTGTCAACAGAGAAAAAGATACAGATCACCAAAACTCTCAGAGTGCATAATTCAGGGCATTTAAAAAACCATCTGATGCTATCAGATGGCTTTTATTTTGTATTATAACCTATCATGAGGTAATGGCTGCACTCTGATTTACTGCAGTTGGTGGAGGAAAAGATTGTAGAACGTGAAATACTCATGTTCATTGAATAATTTCATGGAATCATTTTCCATGGAATCTATAATATCCTGACATTTTGGGAGCTGCTGGCTGTTTGGTGGGAGATAAATGTGAGGCTGTGAGAACTGAGCTGGGCACCTGATATAAGGACCCGAAACCTGACTTTTAATGAACTCTGCAGGAGATACCATCAGTTATTCCATTTTTCAGGCTCTGATAAACTCAGCTCAAGACTTCATTTGAAGAGTTCAGTTTGCTTATGAAAGAAGGGGGGGGGAAACCTGTAAAATCACTTTGAAAGTGAGCTAAGGGTTCTTTTTCAGCTTCAAAGCATTTCTGTGTGCTCCCTATTGATCTGAGACAGATCTGCCTGGCTCTGCACAAGCTGGTGATGACACCAGCCCTTTCCTCAGCTCAAGGAGTAAAAGATGATTTAAAGGAGGAGTTTCAGAGTGGGGTGTAATCACCAACAAGTGCAGCCTGACAGGGGTTTTCATAGCTCCCTTTGCTGGCACGTGAGAAGTATTTCCTCAACATTTTCTCACCAGTTTGTCCTTCTCATCCCAGTCTCTCTCCTGTGGGGCTGTTGACCTGAACAGCGCATGAGTCACATTTGGGGGAGTGTTTCCATCTGATAGGGTGTGACAAATAACTGAGAGCAGAGGTGCTGGAAAAAGGGAGCTCTGCTGACAACCCATCCATCTCACCCAGGCAGCAAATGAAGTGCCTGGCTGTTGGAAATATAAAGCAGGGAGGGAAATGTCAAAATTCTGCTAAGAACTCTAAAACAGTAACATATCGACGTAAAAATGTTTGACTCCTTTTTCTTTTTTCTTTTTTTTTTTTTAATTCAGATCTGCCAGCTCCTTTTGGCTTCAGCATTAATGTGATGTGATCCAACAATGCAGCATGCATGGGGTATTATTAATGCCTTTTGAGAAATAAAAGGGCAAAGTCAGAACATTATAAATCTGTGGAAAGGACATGGCATTTTTTTCTTTCCCTGAAAGCTTTTATTCTACCCAGAAAATCTTCAGCAATGCCTCATTTTGACAAAACCCTGTGTTTGTTATTCCTTCATTCCTAGCTTGGATAGCTCAGGCCGTGCCACCTTCCCTCACTCTTCCATAGGGATCATCTCCTGGCCACAGCACCATCTCTGCTCAGCCTCCAGCAGTGTTTTGTGCCTTTTCCCTTTTTAAGAAGAAAACTCCTTCTGGTGAAGGGATTTTGGTCCTTCATCCCTTGATTGTTATCTGTGTCCCCTTCCTGCTGTGAGAGCTGCACAATCTTTGCCATGGGAAAAAAAAAAGATGATGGCATTTGGGGGAAACAAAGAAGGAAGGAGACAATGTCTCACAGGTTCAGATCAGGTGTTTTAATGCAACAGGGAGTGACAAAGGCAAGGAAGATAAATATTTAATTAGGAATTTCTTCCTTTTTAACCTAGGAGAAGACATTGTTCTTGTATCGACTCATTTGCCTTTTTTTTTTTTTTTTTCCCTTTATCTGCTATTCTTTGTATAGTGATTTCTGGAAAATTGCGGGGCTGAATTTTGGGGACTGGGGCAGCTAAAATCTGAGTGTTTACAAGAAATATTTCTGTGAGGTTTCATTCCAAAAGGTGCCTGTGCCAGGATGAAGGGCTCTACACACCTTTGCAGAGCTGCTCTGCTGCCTCCAGCTCTCCTGAGTGTTCCACCATCTGCTTTTCTCTCTTCCCCAGGCTGCAGGAGGCAGTGGGACAACATCACGTGCTGGCCTGAAGCAGAGGTGGGAGAAGTCGTGGTACGGCCATGCCCCAAGTACTTCAGGTTCCTGACCTCCTTCCTGGGTAAGCAAATCCCAAAACAGCTCCACAGCTTCACTCCCAGTGGGGTTTCTCATCATCCCACAGGGGGACTATCTCAATAAAGAGGGAGAAAGCAGCTCTTAGCCCGAGGTAAAGGAGATTTCCAAGCCACACATGAATTCCCAAACATCAAAACATCCTCCCTGCCCTTGCAGCACCACTGCTGTGGATCCCAGGGGTGCAAAAATGGCTCCTGGTGAAATCCAATATAGTGGATGTTGTGCAGTGAAAACTGAACCAACCTGTGGAACAGTTGTGTTGTGCAAAATGAGCAGTTCAGCACAATCATTAATTAAGTCTCTGACAGAAAATGAACAAGCTGAAACTGTACGTAATAAAGTTGGTATTTTTTTCTCTTTTTTTCCTGCTGGAATGACAAATCTGGCCACAGGACAAGGAATTAACCTGACAAATAATGGGCAGGGGAGGTTAATGGGGGAGGTAGCTTAACTCACTGTTCAGGATGTTCTGAGAAGCTTTAGTTTAAAACTCAGTCTCAGGGGGCCATGCAGCAACAGGGCTGACTGTATCTCCTGGTAGTTATAGTTATTTTTCATTATTTTTGTCACAGAAGCCCTGCAGGCCTTAACAGAGAATTAAGTTCTTTTGCACTGGAGATCCTGCATTGAGCTGACCCTCCATTTTTAAAACCTTGTAGTGCAAACACACAGGATAAATTAGGCATGGGGGTAGGGACACAATATCATCCCTGTTCAGCAGCCCTGGGCACTGCACTCATTAACCAGCATGTGCTGATTACAACTTGCTCAAGGCCACACCAAAATTCTTTGCAGGCACAGAAGGGAAATTCAAAACCCCTGGAGTCCTACCCTAGGTCTGACTTCCCCATTTTTAAAATTCCCTGGTAGCTCATCACTCCTGTGCCAACACCCAGGGAGAAGAGGCAGAGGCTGCTGTGATATCACATCTTGCAGGACAAGGGCAGGATAAGACCCCTGTGCATTGGATCAGCCGAGTGCAATAATTTCCTGCTGTTCCTGCTCTGTGACTCACTGGGTTTTATATACCAGCAGGGTTAGTGAAAAATCTTTTAAAAATGCTTTCTAGTACATCATCCCACCAGAGCTGAGCAATTAGGGAAACATTGTGTATGTTTGATTGTATAGAGAGATCAAGCACTGGAACAGGCTGCCCAGGGAAGTGGTGGATTCGTTGCCCAGTGAAGGGTTCAAAAACAGTGGTTTAGTGTGGACCTGGTAGTGTTGGGTTCATGGGTGGACTTGATGTTCTTAGAGGTCTTTTTAAACCTCAATGACTCTAAGATTCCATTTTATGTATATATATATATATATATATATAATTTTAAATCATTGGGACTGTATTGGACTTAAGGAAAGTGGGATATCTTTAATTTCGTGACAGGATGGGCTTATAAGACTCAATAAATTTGCTGTTCTCTGAGATGTCCCAGGACATCCTGGTCTCCAAGTTCCCCTGCAGAAAGGTGCAGATCTCCCATAGTTTCTGTGTCATTGGATCTGTCAGGTGCTTCAGAGTATCTCAAAAATTCTTAGGTTGGGTGAGGGCTGGGTTCTGCTCGCAGGGAACAAGGGATAGGACAAGAGGAAATGGCCTCAAGCTGTGCCAGGGGAGGTTCAAGTTGGACATCAGGATAATTTTTTTCATGGAAAGGGTGGTCAGGGATTAGAAGTGGCTGTCCAGGGAGGTGTTGGGAGTCGCTATCCCTGGAGGTGTCCAAGGAAGGCCTGGAGGTGGCATTCAGTGCTCTGGGCTGGGGACAATGTGGGGATCAGTCACAGGTTGGAATTGGTGACCTTGGAGGTCTTCCCCAACCCAAGTGACTTCATGATTCTGTGCAGTGAATTATTCCTATTCTGAGAGAAGCCCAGAGTTCCCTCAGAGCACTCAGAGCATCACTTGGGCTCCCTGTGCCCTCATCTCAGTGTGCCCAGCCAAGAAGGAGCCTCAGACATGACCCTTCCCTGCACAGCCCTGTGGCCAGCTGTGCTCTTCTGGGAGCCATGACCTCAACAGGTGTCACCCAGGCTTGCAGCTGGCAAGGTCAGCAGCCTTCTGGGGCAATTTCACCTTGCTTTGGAGGAGTTTCCTCTGGTTTAATGTGGTTCTCTGCAGCTGGCTGTCACCCAAGGATTCCAGCCTCGTTTGTACAAGGGTATGGAGTGATAGAACAAGGGGGAATAGCTTTAAACTGACAGAGGGCTGGGGTGGATTAGATTTTAGGAAGAAATTCTTCCCTGTGAGGGCAGGGAGGTCCTGGCACAGGGTGTCCAGAGAAACTGTGGCTGCCCCTGGATCCCTGGAAGTGTCCAAGGCCAGGTTGGACACTGGGGCTTGGAGCAGCCTGGGATGGTGGGAGGTGTTCCTGCCTATGGCAGGAGGGGTGGAATGAGATGAGCTTTGAGGTCTCTTCCAACCAATCCATTCTATGATTTTATGATTGTACGATTTGGTCAGTGATTCGTCTCAACTTGGATTAGTCATTTACAGTGATCAGATGAACAACAGCATGAAGATTCCTGTTTGGTATTTCACAAATGCCAAACACAGGGTGAGTTTCTTTGGAGAAAGCAGAGTCAGGACTCTTAATTTCTGCTGTTTGTAAAGCAGGGGTGTCTGTACAAGGCGGGTGTCCAGGACCCCATTAATGTCCACAGAAATCTGGTCAGCACTGGCTAAAGACACTGTGGAGGTACCTGAACAGCTCTGGAGGTGCCATGGGCTCTATTAATGAATTTTCTGTTGACTGGAGTGGGAATGCTGGTACTGAGCTCATAGGGCGGCACCCCCAGCACAGACACTCAGGGCTCCATTCAGGTTTTTAACCACAGACACGTGGTACCATTTGATAAATGCTGGAAGATCCACAAGGATCCCTCAACTGGTGTTAAGATACCTGCATTCAGGATTTCCAACCTGACATGGCATTTGTATCAATTGAATTTAGAGTTTTCCACAACTCAGCCTATCTCTGAGCTGGTTTTACAGTCAGAGGTGAGGAACAGGCTCCTTAGTTCAGCTGGTTTTTTTAAGATTCCCACTGCAGGATGAATTTAAAACCACCCATAAACCATATATTTCTTTCCATTTGCAATCAAAATATTGTGGAGTGGCTCTGGCAGATGGGAATGTCTCCCAACAGGACTGAATTCTGCCTCAGCAGAACACCAACAGAACAACTGATGCCATTCCCAAAGCAGAAGCAGCAGCAGCTTTGATTCTCTCTGAGTCAGACACTTTGTACAACCATTAACAAACAGGGAAAGCAGTGATGGTCTTAAATAAAAGGGAGGGGAAGATTTCCTCCTGGTTTGTAGGATTTGTTGCAAAATTAATGCCATTAAAGGTTGTGAAGCAGCTCTTCCTTTGTAGCAGTGAGTGTCACTGAGCAGCTTTCAAGGAGCTCAATCATCTGGGTAATGTTTGTGTCGCACTCTCTGATCCCTTTGCAGGAACGTGAAAGCTTTTATCAAGCTGTGAGACACAGAAAATCTTTTTAATGTATTTATAGCAGGAAAAGAGTGAAATACCAGGAAACAAAGAGTTAATGTGATTTTCCTGCCTCATGGAAAATAAGCTCTCCAAATGACTAATATCCCATCTCATGGTTAATAAAGGATAAAGTATCTCGTGGCATTTAAAAACCTTAAATTGTCCCGATGTCATTTGACATAAATTTTTTATGGCATTCACAGATCCAGAAAATTTTCATTATTTCATGACATTCATCAGTGCCATGTGAGCAAGATGGATGAAAATATTTTTGGCACCTTTCATTATTAAAGTGCACTGCTTTCCACCCCTTGACCAGAGTGTTCCAGCTCTCTTTCCATACGTGGAGGATGACATTTGTGATAGGGATTTATGCCTCGCTGTTTCTCCAAAAGCAAATTGTCCACCATGCACAAGTTAAATTCGCACTGACAGTTTTTAAGCTTCAGCTCTGAGATTAATTGACCTAAGGGGGTGGGGATGAGCACAACCCAGCTCTGGAATCCCACTCAGTGAGGTGAGATCCATCTGAGTTTCAGGCTTGCCAAACCCCTTTTTTCTCTGGGTGCTCTAAATTTATTTCCCCTCTCCTTTCCCCTCCTTCGTGAACACTTTTTATTCTGCATTGCTTCTGAAACTGGAACAAAAATTGAATAAAATAAAGATAGGGATGAGCAGAGAGCAGCAGATAAGACATCACCACTTCTCTATATAACCCCCAAAATGAACCATACCCATTATTTATTTGCTACAATGGTCATTAAAATACCCCAGAAGTTGAGTGTGTTTTTTGTGGAGTTCTCTTCACTAAGAGCCCTCGACCTGCTCAGGTGCTCTGCTGTCCACGTCTGCCTTCACATCAAAAAGGCAAAATTACCTGGAGAAAAGGAGGCTCAGAGAGGGCATCACCATCCCTGGAGGTGCTCAAAACCATGTGGATGTGGCACTTGGGGACATGGTTTGATGATGGCCTTGGCAATCCGGGGTTATTAGTTGGACTTGATGATCTTAGAGGGCTTTTCCAACCTAAACCATTCCATGATTCCATGATTTATTTGCACCTGAGGTGTCACAATGCTTGTGCCCCACTCCTCTGAAGGATTGGCACTAAACCTGCACCTCTACCCAAAAATCTGCATCTTTTTCTTGTAAATGTTTCCTGGAATCCTGATAATTGAATCCTGATAATCCTGATAATTGAAGTATCACAAGATCTAGTGAGAATTTCATCCTAAAATTTGACATCTCTGTTTTTAGGATGAGAAAAAAAAACAAAGTTTACAAAAGGTGCCTAATCAAGGGGAACATTGGTATTGTTAAGAAAGGGGGAATTATCTGTATTTATTAAGGATCAGGATCTTCACTCTTAGAAAGTGAAATGTGCAGGAAGAGGAAAGGAAAATAAGGGCAAATTGAGTTCTGCCACAAAAACAGGGTGCAGGAAGTTTCAGGCACCGGACATGTGGCAGTAATATCTTCAGGCCAAGCAATGTGAAAAACAACAAAGGAAGAAAATTAAGTCAATCTTGTTTGATGTGCTGACCCAATGTCACAGGTTCTACTACAACATGAAGTTATGAAATACAAAGATATAAAATAACCTTAAACACTGGGCAGAAATTGCACTGAAAGAATTATCTTGTGAGACCAAAACGGAGGTAGAGAAAGCAAATTGGGAAATTATCCTGTCACGACTTTCCCCACAAGTTTTTCCCAGACCTAAGCACTTCAGCATCCAGCTAAGTGCAAGCTGTCTGCAAGTTTCAAGTATTTCCCAGGAGCAGTGGGTCAGATCAATAATCAAAATGAAAGTGGAGATGTGCCAGTGGGCTCAGGGGCGTCTCAAGAATGGTAAATAATAGAAGTGTCACTGTTTTAATATTTTCTGCTTGAAAAAATTGATTTATGTCCATGGAATATGATGCTAGAGAATCAGGACTGATTGCTGGGCAGAACACACCTTCCCCTCTGCTTTAGAAGTTGTTACAGAAAAGGGCAAGGAAAGCAAGAGGAGAAAAACTCAACACCCCTGAGCCATGATTGACCTCAGATCTTTTTGTCTGAATTCAAACTCCCATTAAAAGCCAATAAGAAGTTTTTTTCCAAGAAGATTAAAGAGGTAAAACTTCACCTCTAACAGGAACTTTCAGACATGTCTCAGAGTTTGAAGGGTGTGTTTGAAACAGATGTGAGGCAGAAAGAATTAAATAAGAGAAAAAAACTAAAGAGCAAGACACAGACAACAGCTCCGTGCATTTATTCTGTTCATCTGTTCAGTGATTGACTCCTACCCAAACACCTCTGATAAAGAAAATGTTCTGGTTTTATCTCTGCTCCACAGACTCCTCCGTCCTCTTCTGCTATGTCATGAATAAATCACATCAAATGGAAGGAAATTCCTCTCAGTGACAACAAGGAGGTCTCGTGGGAAGTTCCCTGCCCATGACAGGGAGGTTGGAACTGGACTTTGGGGACCCTTCCAACCCAAATCTTTCTATGATTATTTTATGATTCTGAATTCTGAGACAAGTTTTGCTTGTGCAGTCTCCATCCTTGAAGGATTCCAAGAATATCCAGAAGGCATCTGGTCATGCTTCCATTTTAGGTGACCACACCTGAGCAGGGCTTTTGGGCCAGGTGACCTCCAGAGGTCCCTTCCAACCTCAGCCATTCTGGGATGCTATGAAAGCAGGACACTGAGCTCTTGCAAGGCATTATGAGGCTATTATTAAAATAAATGAGAGTTAGTTGCGGCATTTTCATTATTTTTTTTAATGGAAAACTTCACCTCATTTTTAAGAACAGATGCAGCAGTTTGACAGTGGTAACATTGATCAAATTAAATACAAACCCCACAGAAAAAACCCCAGATTAATTCATGGCTTTAACTAATACCACAAGAATGAGGAGATTCTGCTCGCAGCAGGGACTTGCCTCTTCTTTTTCCACAACACAGAGGAGAGCCTGGAACACAAACCTACTGGCACTGGGATGCTCCCCATCTCTCAGTGAATCTCCTCCACTCTGCATTGCTAATTATGTGTAGTTATAAACCCTTGGTCTCCTTGCTCATTAAATCTCCAGGAGGTCAGTTTGAAAATTTTAGCTCCAGTCTGATAGGAAATGGGAACATTTGGGAAATCTAGTGAACTTTGAAAGGCTGGAGATAAATTCCAAGTGCAGAAATTTTGTGGGTTTTGATACTGTCATTTTCAATGTACTCCAGATTTTCAATATACTCCATTGGTGTTCATTTTAGGGAGAACTTGTGTTAAACAAATTAGTGAGAAATAGCTCTGGAAAATGGCAAATACAGCTTCTGATGCTTTGAAAAATTTTCCTTTCCATTGACAAATAATTTGACTTCATTACCAAAGTCTGGAAAAAACGAGAGGCAGGGAGATCACAGGAACTGCCTCATTTTCATCAGGGATCTGTAGCAGAGCTGGGATTTGACCTTGGAACGTAAAAATCTGCCTTACCTGAGTCTGTAAACCTCAGAGGAAAGCTAAGCTTTAAGTGGGGCTCTTTCCCAACTTTTATGTTCATTTTCAGTATAGAAATATACTGAAATATACTATTTTAAATAGTAGTAACTAGAAATGTTACGTGGTCTGAGCAGAGACATCATCCATTACTTGAGCCAAACTGTGGTGTGATGAAATCTTTGTTTTCGATCCTTGTACTTCTTGTACCTCTCAGATGTCAGGTGAACATGAGAGGTTTTAGAAAGGTGTCTTGTATCACAATGTGTGTTAATTTCCATATCTAAAAGTGACATGAGCAGCAAAGGGTGGTAAAAAAACTTCTCCGGGAATTGAGTTTCCCTAAAATCAGAGTAATTTTTTTAATTATTTTTTTTTAATCCCACTGATGCTTTGTCATTGTTCTTCCCTCTACCTTATTTCCCACTTCTGCTAAAGCATTGGGACAATTTTCAAAAGTATTGAGAGTGGTGAGAATCTTTAAACAATCATAAAATTGTGAGGAAGTGCAATTAAAAAGAAGAAATAGGAGAAAATTAAGCTGAAAGAAGCACACCTTAGCTCACTGAGAATAAGAAACAAAGACTTAAAACCACCGTGAAATCTTAAGAGAGGAGGAGTTTTGAGCAGGAAATGGGAAGCAATGAAGTTCAGATAATGGGATCCATTGTAATGAAGAAGAAATAACAGAAATTGCATAACACCTCAAAAAAACTGAAAGTACTGAACAGTCATGGCCTTGATTTGTTTGCACAAGATCTTTATGATCCCGATATGCATGCTGGTGAAAAGAACTACAAAGAGTGGAAAGCCTGGGAACAGCAAGCCACAGAGCTGTGCTGAACTTGGTTCTTCTGCAGCAGCTGTGAAAGTGAAGAAAGGCACCTTCAGAGCCCTCCTGGGCTCAGGTCTGTTGCAAAGACAGATTAAAGGGGCAAGTTTCAGTGTCAAAATCCACCTGTCACAGGGATTCGAGATGTGACTTCAGGCAGGGGATTGTCTGCTGCTTTCAGTGCAGAACAGGCCCGTGGTTGGGAGGATGTTCAGATGATTCAGGTGTCAGAAATTGCTGGAGGTGATACTTAAATATTTCTGTGACTCACAGCTGCATAACTGCTTTGCTCCCATTTGCAGGAATTTTCTTACCCTTGTGTGCAAAGAACTCTGTTTTTGGAAATGTTTGCAAAGCTCTTTGAGCTTCAGAAGCTCATCAGCCTCAGGTGCCATCTTTCACCTTAAGAAGTAAGGTTTGACTTCTGTTTGTGCTTTCTGGTGCATTGACCAGTTTTTCCAGTTCTGTGTGGCAAATGGCAGCAGCGGAATGCCCCAACAATAGGATCTTAGTGGGGTGGGGACTGGTGGTCAGAGAAGGTGCTGGGGGGATTTTCAGTGTGCTGTTGGGTTTATTTCTGCTTTGTTGTTTTTTGACAAGCCCACATCTTGGCCTTTTAGCCTACAAACCTCTTGAGGCTTATCCTGAGTGCTGGTCTCTCCTCCTTTCGCTGGATTAAGCCAATGTGGGTTTGAGGTCCAGCTGGGACAGGAAGCAGAGATGTTTTACAAAGTGCTTCGCACTTAAAATCCTGGATGGATCAGGCAGTTCTGAGTACCAAAGAGCCACGTGAACATCAGTTTTGACAGTTTGGCAGGAGTGAGGTTCTTGTGTTAATTAAAGCTCTTTTTAGCTGGTCAGAGGCCCTAGGCACTCAGCGAGCTTGGCAGTCCAGAAAATCTTCCTCCCTTGGACTGTACAAGTTAAAACAGGCAGTACAGGTTGTCCGTGTGTGGCTTTTCTCCCTTCACAGCCAACTTTTGAAGTGCTTTGTTCACAAGCAAGAGTGCAGTGCATTTCCCAGGAATCACATTTGTTCAGGGCTCAGCTGTAGGCAAGGTCTGGGTGTGGACGACTGGATTTAGTTCCCAGACCCCCAGCCTTATCTGCATCATGTGAAATGAGCACTTTATCTATCCCTGTCCCAGCTTCTCACAGGCAGAGTGAAAGGCATAAATACTTCACCGCTCTGTTTAGATAAAAATTTTCCAGGAACAGAGTCAATGTGATAATAAAACATTCAAACAATACTGGTGCGGTGCCAGCAGCCAGAGGCCTGGGTACAAGTGGCAGTATGGTACCACTAGAAGAGATGTTTTGTGTGCACCTCGGTATTAAAATACACTTTTAAACTGAGGTCTGGACTTTAAACACAATGGATGCCTCCCATTTATGAGTTCTGTGTAATATGAAAAATTAATAAAAGGAAAAAAGGATGAGAGTTTTACTCTAAGTGTTAGAAGAATTGTGCTTTAGCATTTATACCACAAAGAAACAGAAGTTGTTTTAACAGTGAGCTGAAGGTTTCTTTTTAAATCATGTTTTTTTTCTTTTCTTCCAGGGAATGTGACCAGGAATTGTACAAGCCAGGGCTGGTCAGATGTGTACCCTGCACCCTACACTGTGGCTTGTGGATATGATTCCAACAGCACTCCAGGGGAAGAGGTTTGTAAACCTGGATGGGTGGACATCAAGATTTAACAGGGACCAATACCAGAACTGTGTGATCTTCCCATGCCAAATTTTTCTCACTCCTCCTCTGATTCCTCAATAGGAAGGGATCCTCTTGAGGATCCTTGGAAGCAAAGTTCAAGAGTTTGGTCAAGGAAATGATCTTCCCTTTGATGTCATGGACTCATAGAATTATGGAATGGCTTGGGATGGAGGGGAACCTAAGGATCATCTCATTCCACCCCCTGCCATGGGCAGAAACACCTTCCATATCCCAGGTTATTCCAAACTTGACCTTGAACGCTTCCAGGGATGAGACATCCCAAATTTCCAGGATGTCAGGACCTGAGAAGATCAGACCACAGTCTATGTGATGCCCACACATAACTTCAGGTGTTTTATTTTCACAGTACACTTTGAAACAAGCCCTCCACATTTATATTTATGCTTAAGTAGATATGGTGACTCTAGTCTTTCTATGTCAACAAAAGCATCAAAACCTCTAAAGGGATAAAAATTATATTTTGCTGCTCTGCAGGTCTCAACCAGCTAAATACCTAGATTACTGTAGGGAGCACACATTTTCATGAAATTTTACTAAATTTTGATAGAAAATCCAGAAGTTCTCTGGGATATTGTTTTGGCAATAACATTTGTGTATTGTATATTGTTTGTGTATAAATTAGCAATCACAGACCTAGGTATAATTAGCTTTACAGATTATTATTACAGGAATTGTCATTCCACAGGAAGGAGTTTGTTACTGGCTTGCTGCATGCTGAGACATGAAGGGTAAAGTCTACAGAGGATAACAAATGTTAGAAGCAAGATTCACCTCACCTAATTCAAAGTTCAGTATCTAATCTAAGCTAATCACCTGTAGTAGTCCCATAGTCAACAAGAAAAAGCTGATGCAAGAAAAGTTATATTTCACTGCAATCATATGTTGCGGTATTCATGTTTTTATATAATAGTGTTTATATTAATGTGTTAATGTGTTTATATTAAACCTCTGCCCATGCTTTTTTTTTTTGCTGTTAAGACATACCTCAGTGTTAGTGAATGTTGGACATAGGAATCTCAATAATTAATTAATATGTCTTTCCAGTATTTAAAGAGGGCTTACAAAAGGCTGGAGAGGGATTTTTCACAAGAACTTAGAATGATGGGACAAGGGGGAGTGGTGTTACGCTGAAGGAAGGCAGGTTTAGATGAGATATTGGGAAGAAATTCTTCACTGTGAGAGTGGGGAAGCCCCGGCATAGAGTGCCCAGAGTAGCTGCGGCTGTCCCATCCTGGGAAGTGTCCAAGGCCAGGTTGGAGAGGCTGGGAGCACCTTGGGACAGTGGAAGGTGTCCCTGCCCAGGGCAGGGGGTGGAATAAGACAGTTTTTAAGGTCCTTTCCAACCCCGTCCATTCTGGTGTTCTGTGACTCGATATGGTGAGAGGCCTCTGTGTGTGGTCACCCATTGCCAAGGCACTCGAAGAGTTAACAGAGGATCTGAGCAGAACTGAGCCAGCTCTGAGTGTGAGAGAAAACAGAAAACATCGAGGAGAGAGGTGCACAAAGAACTTCAGGGCTGTGCTGAGGAGAGCCTCAGTCTGCCTACAGGGTCAGCCAGCACTTCACATCCCCAAGTGTCCATCCCTCAGACTGAGCTGTGTGGCTGCAAAAACCATTGCTCCAGCTCTGCTGGGGAAGGACCCCCATCCAGAGCTCTGGTTTGTGTTCCTGTTGCTCAGGGGATTTGGGAATTCCTGGGGCATGCTCCTGCCACCCAATGGATTGCAGCATTACCAGAGTGCTGTGTTGCCAGGGGAACATCTATTGTGTTCTTTTAATTCTTTCTTAATTATTTTCCCTTGATTTCCACAGTTTTTTCCTGCTGTTAAAGTCCAGTTTGCGTGAAAGGTGGCTGAGGGGGGTGAACATGCAGTAGCAGCCTGTGAAGAAGAATAGATTTTTGTTTTGTTGTTGTTGAATTGGCAGTGAGTTTGGGGAGCAAGAAGAAAAGGGAGTAGGAAAACTCCAGCAGGCTGTACAGGACATGAGGTCCAGGAAAGACTGATAAGCTTCCAGGAGTAAAACACTTCACGAACTTTTGGTCTCCGGTCAGAAACAAACAGAAAAAATATGAAAAATAGGTAAGGGCAGTGTGTAAGGTTTCAGCTGTGAATTCTGGCAGTCCCTAAATGTACTTAGCAGATGATGTAGGCACCAAAGTGCTGCTCTTGGTCCTTGCAGTGATGACAAGTCCTTCTCCAAGCTGACCTTTAAAAGTGGTGCATTAGCAAATGGGGAGTGGGGTTCTTATCCTGCTCCTCTGTCAGATGTGATGCTCCTCTCCCCTGTGTGCTTCCATCTGCTCAGAGGGGCCTCCCCAGGTTCTCTGTAGCTCCTGCCTGAAGATGCTGAAATAAAGAGACACCTCCAGAGGTCAGTTCAGCCCACATTTCTCTCCAAAGAAGTTTCTTTTCATTTACTCTTGAGGGAACCCAAATGACTTTGATGGATGTCATGAACCCCAAAACACTTGGCTCCTGAAAGACTTTATATCAGTATTTCTCTTCTTTTTCTCTGAAAATTGTAAGTGTTCCCCATTGTTAACAACAAGGGACAAATATTGAGGTTACTGAATAGAAACCAAGGAAAATAAATCTTAGTTAATCTCAATTTAGCACCTACCTCAAGTAATTGTTATTATCACACTCCTGTGAAATTAAGCAGAAGCTTTTAGAAGTCAAAGAGACAATGATGAAGTTGCCTGATTTTATTCTGTAAATCAGTCAGGCATCCTGGCATGCATTGCCTTCACTTATCTACATCCCTTTCTTTTCTAATAAAAATATTTTATAATCTGGACCTTGAGTGAAATTTCAATTCCATTTATGATCTTGGGTCAAATTGTCTGCTTTGATATCTCTAAAATAGGAACCAATTGTCATTAGCAAGCGCAGTGAAGAGTGAGAAGTCATTATGTGCTGTTTCCAGAGCAGAGATGACCCCACATCCTGCATTAAAGCTGACTGTAGAACCATCCCTATCTGCACCAGAAGGATTAGTCACCTCATAAAGTATGAGGGGAGAAAGCAAGGAATTGCTTGTTGAATAACAGCAGGAACTTTCTCTGCATATCTTGCTCCTGGGAATAACTCTTAAAAAGCAGAGGGCTTTTTCTCGGCTCTCCTAAATGAAGTGTGGGACAACCTCCTCCTCTTACAGTGCCCTACCACAAACTCCTTCCTTCTTCTGGCCAAGTCTTTCCTGCAACAGTTCTGCTCTGGTGCCATCAAAAATAGAGATAATAAAGAAAGATGAAATCAACATGAGGGAGGTTGATTGCTTTAATTAGAAAAAATCAGAGCTGCCTTTGGGATCCCAAATTCCAGGAAGGCTGGAAAGAAGCTTTATTTTGGGGGTGCTGGTGGATGAGAGGCTGGACATGTGCTGACCGTATGCTCCTGTAGCCTAGAAATCCAATTGTATCCTGGGCTGATCCCACAGCCTGGCAGCAGGGAAAGGGGGGATTCTGCCCCTCTGCCCCCCTCAGGTGAGGCCCCACCTGCAGAACTTTAGCTGGGTAAGATCAGGCAGATAAATTGTCCTGAAACCCTTGAATTATCTATTCAGGGTGACCCAAGGCTCTTGAGTGGTGTGTCTGTAAGGACACATAACTTTAACCACCTCTGAGATCTGTGGTCGCAGATATGGCCAGTGTTATCTCTGTAAACTCTCCTGTTTTAACACTCCTCCAAGCTGTCTTGTGCAAATGCTAAAGGACTGCAACTCATCCCAGCCTCACTGGTTCTGTAAAGTACCAAATACTTGTCAAAGCCTGTGAAAATAGCACATAAAAATGTCAACTCTCAATTTTATGGAAGAGTATTTCTCCAAACAAGGTTGGGTTTAGATTTTCTGTCTAATCTGCTCTCTGTGATTTTGGTTGTTTGGGTTGTTTATAGAAGATGGTGACAAGGAGGGCAGAGGAGGAAAAGAGCTGGAAAAATAAAGTTTTCCATAAACTGAGTTAGAGTCTCCTAAAAACTTAGATTATTTTTAATTGATAAATGACTAAATAAGTTTAGCTCTTGATTTTTTCTTCTTTATATTATTTTTAAAGCTGAAAATCAAAATCTATTGATTTAGAGTGTTGCTAGAAAACTTTGGAGAGCTTATTTACCCATTTTATTGAGACTGGGATTCCCTGTTGGATCCAAGCCCTGTGGTGCCCCATGCTCAGAGATTCCCTCTGTGTGCAGTCAAAGAGAAAAACCATGAACCGATTTCCAACTTACCATTTAAAATTCTTTTCCATAAACACTTCCTGCTGCCACTCTATGGCAGGACAGAGACATCCAGGGCCATTTAAAGTTGCTGGTGCCCCTGAGATATCCCACACAAGTGTGGCAGATATGATACAGGGCCTTCATGGATGGATGGGCAGATGTCTGCAGCTCATCAAGTGGCATTAGAATCCCAGACTGCAGCAAATGGATTAATTCCTGCTCTCTATCAGTTGAAATAGATTCTGAGTTAACAGTGAGACTGTTTTAAATTCTTACTAGCCCAAACACAGTGTAAATTCCACAAAAGCAAACCAATTTCCCAGACAGTTCTGGCCCCAGAACTCCTTAATTAAATGTCTCACCACACCCACCACGTCAGACCCAGTGTCACACACTCTTTAGCTGAACACTGGTCACTCCTGTTCCACAAGGTTTTAGGCTGCAGCTGTCTCTGCAGTTGTCAAATCAGCCTCCTTCCAGCAGGAACCTTCCCTTTGTGCAACTTTGACTCAGGTTTGGAGTTGTCCAAGCCCTGCTGCAACCAGATACATTCTCCACATTCACACCGGTGGTATTTCAGTCACATGCACTACTGGATGGGATTTTAAAGGATGAAGGAGTCAGAGGTGTCTTAAGAGAATGGAGAAGGATGATTCCCTTCTCCCAGCAGAGTGATGCTGTTTTTAGGAGTGCATTTTGGATCTCTCTGAAAGCCCTGTTTTCTTTCTCTCACACCAGCAAACAGCGTTCTACGGGACAGTCAAGACTGGCTACACCATCGGACACACCTTATCCCTCATTGCCCTCACAGCTGCCATGATCATTCTGTGTCTCTTCAGGTAAGACCACGAGCAGAAAAAGGCACAGGGAAGGTGTCTTGGTTTGAAAAGACAGGTGTCTGCCAGGGAAAAGCCAGAACTTCCCTTGGAATGGGGAATGTAAACCCCCTCCCTCTGAATGATTATAATTTTGAAATTAAGGGGCTCTCAGGCAAAGATATGGGAATAGGAATAACAGTTCTTTAATAGAAAAATTAAAATGGAAATTTAGTAGTACAAAAAAAGCAAAAAAACAAACAAACAAAAAGGAAAACACTGAGTCCAAATACAACCTGACCCCCTGTTGGTCAGGGTGTTGGGAGCAGCCCAATCAAGTCCTCCTGCTGTGACAGATGTGGTTCTGTTGGAGCAATGATCCTGTAGCAGGGTGTAGTTTTCCTGTGAGGGTCCAGAGGTGGTGAGATGGGTCCAGTCTTCCTCTGGGAATTCAATGCAAACAGGCTGTGCTGGTGTTCTGAATCTCAGGTTTTATCCAGGTAGGAATGCTGGGCTCCTCCCCCTGGGTGGAGCATCTCCCAGTGGGATGATGGAATTGTATCAGCCATGCAGTGAGCCTGGATGGGCCATGAACAGCAGATATCCCCTGGAGGGAGGATGGGTCCTGGAAGGGATAAAGAACACTGCCCCACCTGGTTTTAACAGCTGGCACATTAACAGAATACACCTGCCCCCTCCCCTCCAGAGTTATGAGATAAAGAATAAAAACACCTCTTCAACCAGTTTCAACAGATGGGAATAGAATACATCTTGAATTTGCAACCCAAGACAGAAGGGGATGACTCAAAGGCTGGTAATTTACAGGCTGTACAGGCTATGAGTGTCACAGGGAGATGCCCAAGATTTCTGTCAATTTGTGTTGGGTAGGGGAGGAAGGCTCCTCCATCTTTCAGTGTCACTTTGTTTCGGTATGTGATTTGTGACCTCTGTGTGAGAGTTGTAACCCAAATCAAATTATTTAGGTGGATTCATCTCACCAAAGGCAGATTGATCTATGATGGATCTCTGTTAGGGAGTTAAAGTCTGTGGAGTCCTAGTCAGAATGCTGTATATGGATATCATGGAATTTCTAACTAAAGTAGGTATTCAAAATGGTATCCAAAATTGAATCCAAAAACATCCAGGATCACAAAATCCCAGAACGGTTTGGGTTGGAAGGGACCTTAATGATCATCCCATTCCATCCCCTGCCATGGGCAGGGACACCTTCCACTGTCCCAGGGTTCTCCAAGCTCCATCCAACCTAGCCTTGGACACTCCCAGGGATGGAACAGTTTCTCTGGGCAACATGTTTCCTCCCCACGTCTTTTCCAGAAACATTTCCTGCTGCCACTCTATGGCAAGCAGAGACACTCAGGGCCATTTAAACTTGCTGGTGCCCCTGAGATATCCCACACAAGTGTGGCAGATGTGATGCAGGGCCTTCAGGAGACACAGATGTCTGCAGCTCACCAAGTGGCAATAGAATCCCAGATTGCAGCAAATGGATTAATTCTTGATCTCTACTGTTTGTAATAGATTCAGGATTCTAAATTTGGGTGCCTCCAATAAAGAAGTCTGAACATATGTAGTCTCCTGTTATAAATTCATTTATGTAGAGGGAGACCAGCAAAAAGCAGACTTGTGTGAGATGGAAGAGCCCTTTGGATGAGGTTCCATCTCCTCATGTAAGACAGAGCACATTTTCTAGGGTAACTCTCACACCAAGGAACTTTGCACTTCTCCCACGAGCTTTCTCCACTCCTCTTACAGTGGAGGAGTCAATCAGACATGTGGGAAATAGAAAAAGTAGAAAGCTTTCATACCAGTGCAGATGTAGGCCTAAAGTTAAAAGGATACAAGAATAAGGACACAGAACAGTAAGATTGTGCTTTTGTGCTGTGTGGAGTTAGGCCTTAGCAAGTAGAAAAATATGTCAAGCAAGATAATAGAAAAGTTTAATAATGAGGCTCTGTGCTTTGTTTCTAGAAGACTATTAAAAATTTCTGAGTAATAAGTAATATGAATCAAGCACCTATTGTTAGATATAAGGTATAAGTGTAGTTTTAATGATTGGTTTATGCAGATTAACAATTTCCTATTGGTTAGAAAACTTTTAAAGGGCCTTGTAACGCAGAAAATTTTGGCTGCTGTTGGCAAGACATGAGCTGTTGCCATCTTTCAATTGTCTCACCCTGTGCTGAGGCTGATGTTGTAATAAAAGCTCGAGGAACATCTCCCAGCAGTCCCGTTATCTGGAAATGCTAAGACCCAACACAGACACATGCAAATTACCTCCACAAGGTACAAGGTGCCAGCCAAGCTGGTGAAACCGTTGAGGATCATGTTTTTGCTTCATGGGAAACAACATGACTTGCCTTGGCCTGCAGGCACGGAGGACTCAGCTCAGCCCCATTCTCTTGTCATCATCAGAGATTAGGGGCACAACCTCTGTCAGTACACAGTGGCTCCTTAAGAGGTGGTAATTTGATTGTGCTGCTGAGTGAGGTCTGGTGTGGTTCTGGTGTCCATACAAAGTGCCCATTTCCAGATTATTAGGCCTTTCACTTTAGCTGATGGAAAGTCTCTCTTGGAAAAAAAAACCTACTTGATCAGAATTTGTCTTCAAAATATTAGCGGGCAAGGGATAGAAAAGCTCTGGTGTAGTTCTCAGTATCATTAACAACCAGTAATTTTAAAGTGAAAATACAGTTCATGTTGCTCCAGAAAGCCTGTAATATGTGTTAATTCTGGCGACAGATGTTAAGAATTTATTTGCCTGCTTGAAGAGACATTTCACTTTGAAAAGAATTATTGCAGCAGAAACATTCTGTAGAAAACAGTCCTTTATCATGAGCACAGTCTGCTCAGTCAAAAACAATTCTTTCCCATGGAGAGCAGTGGGATGGACCTGTTTTCTGTCATCCTGTATTTTTTCCTGTTTTTCTGAGGATTGAAAAAGCAGCAGTACTGCTGCAGATATGTGGACTGCCACATTCTGTGGAATTAAAGAGGCTTAAGTGGATTTGTGGTGATGTTCATTAGACCAGAGCCTGTCTCAGGGTTTCTAATGTTTAATTGGGACTCTGTGTCATGGCAGAAGAAACATGTAAATATAAAAATAATGCTTTTGAGAAGATTTGCTATTCAGAAATGTTTCATTTCTTCCCAACAGAAAACTGCACTGTACTCGAAATTACATTCACATGCACCTCTTCATGTCCTTCATCATGAGAGCCATCGCAGTCTTCATAAAGGATGTCATCCTCTTTGAAAGTGGGGAACCTGAGCAGTGCTTCGTGAGCTCAGTAAGTAGCATTGCACTCAAAATTTCCACCTCATTTTGCTCCCCCTCTTAAGCAATGCACGAAAAATTACCTTGCAAATGCATCTGAGGTGGTACTTTGGGAAGATTGCAAATCCTTTTCTCATTTGAAAGGAAAAAACAATCCATAATTGCTGCCATTTGACTTATGTAGAGAAGGAATCATTTGATTATCAGTCCAAAATATATATATTTATATTTTATATTTAGTCCAACTTTCTGAAGTTGGACTTGATGGCCTTAGAGGTCTTTTTGAACCTCAAAGATTTTATCAGGCCAAACCCACAAGCGAGGTTGTGCAGGATTTTGGGGCTCCTGTCAGTCCTATGTCCATCTCTCAGCCACATGCTAATTTCTTGGATATCCTGGTCAAAGGAGGTTTGTGTTTAGGGATTCAATAGAACCTTTTCCTTCAGTGAGGATAGGAGTCAGATCCAAATTCACATAACTGATTTTAGTTATCTGTGGGGTAAGTACCCACATATGAGCCATGTATGTAAAGTGCATCTATAGACAGTGGGCTCTAATTCATCTGTTCCCTGGAGTCTGGAATACTGCTCAGTCCCTTGGGAGAAGGTACCTGCATGTGGGTGATTCTCTGAGCTCCAGTGAGCAGATCCCTGCAGGACTTCACGCAGGAAATCTGTGTGCAGACATCATCACCCATTTTTCATCTGAATCAGTATCCCACGCTCTCTGTCTGCAACTGTGAGATTTCCCTACTGGGATGATAAATAAGGGGAATAAAGGAGTTGGATTAATTTTTGCCTTTCAAACTCAGTGTTATCACCTGGAACAAACATTAAGGAGGGAGAAGGGCTGTTTATCTAAAGGCCACACTGACATAAGAGGACACCAGTCATGAATAAATTTAGGCAGGAAATTGAAATCACCAAAACAAAAAGATGCGATCAGAAGTTATCCAGGGGGGGAAAAAAAAAAAAAGAAAAAAATGAAAAACAGGAACCCTCCATAGTAAATTTAGAGCATCAGATGAGCTGCTTGCTGATAATAGCAGGGGACTGGGCACAGCACTCCAGCAGATCACTCTGGACCTGCTTTTTATGTCATACAGCACCAAAAAAAATTTCTCTTTTTCATCCACCCAATTTCCTTGCTTCCTGGCTTTTCTGTATCCTTACCCTGTGTCCTGTCCCTGCTGTTATAATGACATTTCTGCTTGAGCATCTCTCAGTTGAAACCGAGATCAGCCTCCTCAGCTTTTTGCAAGAACTGCATCCAGCATGAATCCTTCCCTTTGGAATGTCCCTGTTTGCTTCTTCCTCTCTGTGGTTCCCTAGTATCTGTATTCTTGGAATGAGATTTTCTTGTGAAGGTCCGTGAATGGGTAGAAAGACACAGAAACTGGCATAAATTGCCACAGATTAATTGTCAATGCCACTTGGCAGAGGAGCCAAGACAGGACAGGGCATGGAGTGTGAACCAACATCTCATCCCTGTGGGATTTTCCTGGATCAGGACTGAGACACAATTACAGAAAGCTGAGTAAGAAGTGTTTGCTTCTCATCCATCCAGAAACATTTCTGGGTGTAAATACAGAATTTTCCTGCAGAATCCACAATACCTTCACCTTCAGGTAGCCCCATGGCTATAACATTTTTGTGTTTCTCCCTATCATAAGATTTTTGAGTTAAGTGCCAGCTCAGGGTGAATGGCTGGATGATACATGAAGGTTATAAAATTATGTGGGACTAATCTATCTCCACCACATTTGGCTGAGCATACCCCTTACAAAATCTCCATCAGTCTTGAACCAGCATTTTGGACAACTTTTTAGGTCCCAGTCTGAAAATACTGACACAAAATGTCTCTCCTGATGTTCATCTGTTAGGAAAAAAGGTTGTAAAATCCATTGTGTTCCTGTGGGGTTGGTTGGGTCAGGTTTGGTTGGCTTGAGTTAAGTTTGTGCTTTGAAGTTGGAGAATAAAGCTTGACTTGGGAGGTGCTAATTCATATACTCAGGATTTTATACACATTTCACTGAAAGTTGTGTGGTTGTGGTCTTGAGCCCATTCAGTCTGGGGAGAGATTTGAACAAACAAGTTGCTGAATGCTCTTACTGCTACTCTGGTTTAGAACAGGGCAAACCCAAAGCAATAAAATTGTTTCATTAGAAGAGAAACCACACTCAGTTCCTTTAGGAAATGAAAGGATAAAGACATCCCCCTTCCAGAACAGATTTAGGGCTATAAAATCCAAATTAATAGAAATCTCTCCCAGCATTTCTGATGAAGGCACCAAAGTTCTCAATTTGATATTACCTGCTGTACTAAGAAGACTTTAAATTATGTTTTGTGCTCCAGCCACACAAGAATATGTTAAGCTCTCCACCAACAAATGTTGCAATGCTTCAATCAAGTAGGAACTCCAACACAGGAAGTGTATATGTAATAAAAAATCCTTTTTAAGAGGCTTTACTGCATTTTTACTTATTTTTACCCAGTTTGGGACACTTCAGATGTGGTGTTAACTCTCCACCATTTTAAACTCAAAGAGTTTTGGATTGCCACTGAGTTCAACATGAGCAAACAGCCCGAAAAATTAATTTATTGAGCATTTCTATGGGCCACAGTGCCTGAGAATGCGGCTGTAAGCATTTCAGGGCCAGTGCAGCTAAAATATATTTGATGAGCATCACTAAGTCGTGGTGTGAGCCAGCTCTGGGTGATGTTTGCAGAGTGATGTGAAGCATCCGTAGCCTCCTTGAGTTCCTTGGTCCTGCTTCATGGATAAACTCATTCCTGGGGGAGGTAAAAGTCTTGCTGCTTGGGTGAAAAGATCAACCTGTTTTCATTGGGCAGAAACCCTGAGTTGACAAGCAGGGCTTGTTTTTATGACTAAATGGAGATGGTTTAAATGATCTTTAAACCCAGAACCTGCATGAGGCCCCTTGTCCCACGGCAAGGAAACTCAGCATTGGTGGCTTTGTAAACATCTCTCGCTCCTCCTCCTCTTCCCAGGTGTCCAAATCTGTTAGATTTTTTTCTGGGCACAATGTGGCACACTTGGCTCATAGAGAATCCTTAGACTGAGCTCTTCCAAAAGCAGATTTTTGTGGGATTTTCCAGTAAGAAACAAAATGCCTCAGGGTCGTTTTGAATTTTCTAGAGGGGTACAAACACCAGAGAGTACCTTGAATTTTCTAGAGGGGTGTGCTGGCCACACACAGACACAACCTTTTGCTCAAGGTACCATGAGGAGAGCAAACCCACTTCTTCCCTCTCCCTCACAAAGCATTCATGTAGCTTTTTAATTGTAATTATACGTAACTGAATCATCCTATTGGCTTAAATGGATGAAAAACATGCAGCTGTGTTTGTCAACTGGGGCTTGAAGCACTTGGATGTGGAGATGATCAGGCTCAGATGGCTCTGTGGAGCCACCCACCCAGACTTCTTCAAGAACTCTTGGTTTTGACTCATTCAGGTTTTGTGCTCTCTCACTAATTGGTCGTTTCTGATGGAAAACTGACCTCATGTGGCTTTGTTACATCTGCAAATTGTTCTCAGTGTGAGAAAAATTTCACCACTTTACAGTCTGGCTTTGCCTTCTTTTTTTCTGTGTTTTTTTTGTTTTGTTTGGTTGGTTGGTTTGATTTCTTTTTTGTTTGTTGGGGGGGTGAGGGTTTGGTTTGGTGGTTGTTTTTTTTTCCTCTGCCAGACTCAAGAAGTTTTAGCTTTTCACACTGATTTCCTTGGGTTTAGTGCTCTTCTGTCTTGGCATTCCCACAGTTTATCTTCCCCTTTCCTTCTCTCCCTGGGGAACACCCTGTAAAAGACAACAGTCAAAACAACAAATGCGGCAGAAGGATTGAACTGAACACTTCAATTGTTGTTGTTGTTGTTGGGTTTTTTTGTTGGTTTTTTTTTTTTTGTCAGTTTAGGGACAGGTTTTGATATAGTTTCATTACTGTCATATCTGAATGGCATCATAATGATGAACCACTTACATTTCCAGCCTTGCTGAAGACAAAGCCAACAATTTACTGTAAACAATGATCAGGTTCTACAGGTTAAATTCAGGCTGACTTTTTTTCTGAGCTCTGCCAGTTTGCCCTTGCTGGAGATTCAGCCAAGGGAGATCACATCATTTATCTTTTCCCTTTTGTATTATTCCAGTGAAAGAAAAAATTCCAACACAAAAGTTATTCTTTGCAGAGGAGGGTGGGAGTTCAGCAGTTGAGAATTTACATGCATATCTGTTACTTTCAGAGTGAAAAACTAGTGGCTTTTTTTACGTTAATTCCCTCAGGACAAACTGATAAGGCCTCTACAGGCCCCTAAATGAATTTTATTTATGGAAGTTGAAGACAGATACGTTTCCATTTCCAGCAGTGAGGCTACTCAGATCCACATGGGAGCACCACACTATGCAGGCTGATGGGGAGATGGAACAGTAGAAGGTTTTTTGTGCACTTGTGTTAAAGCAAAACAAACATTAGAGAGTCAGTTCCTTCCTTGGGTGATATCTGATGATCACTGTTATAATCTAAGGTTCACAGCAAAACAGCCAGGAAGGAAAAAAAGAACAAAACAAAATAAAAAACCCCCAACAAGCCCTAGAGAAAGGCCCCATGAATCATGCAAAACAACAGAAAGGAAGCAAAGGGAAGGAATGGAGGCATCCTGGAAATAACCCAGGAATGAAGGCAGAAGGTCAGACTCTGGCAGAGCTCTGGAGGAGGAATTTTCTTTACTTAAGTGACTCCATAATTCTGGACACAGCAGTGCCACCGTCATGGGCTGGCACTTAACACACTGCAGTTGCCAAAAAAGAGGGAAAATGGGAAAAGTGTGAAGAAGGGCTTTATTAAAACCCCAATCAGCTTCTCTTTTTAGTTGCTGCTTTGTGGTTGGCTTGGCTTATCACAGAAGATGTGTTCATGTGTGCTATTATCCTGTGATTGATGAGCACAAAACAGGCACAGTTAACCCATTTACCAGGATAATTCTATTTTTACATCTGAACTCAACTCTTAGTCACCTGACACCCAGGTTAGACCAGCCAGAGCTAATCAGCATCTCACCAATACTCACAAGACGGCTCCCAAAAATCAAACAAGAATTCCTAAAAGACAAAATAGAAAGGCTGAGTCTTTCAAGACTGACAGTTACATAACCCCTGTTAAAATCAGCAAAGAGAAGTTCTTAAACAGCCTTGAGAATCACAGTCACAGTGCTTAAAGTTGTTTCTCATGTGAGGGAAAGCAGACATAAGAGTTTCTTCCTGAATCCAGCAGGACAGTGTTGGATTTGAGGAAGCCTGCATGGAAAGTGGGCAAGGCATGAAGTGCACCCATGTGCACCATATTTTTCATCAGTGTAAACTGGTGCAACTCCATTTGTTTTAATAACAATTCACTGGTGCAACTCCTGTTGTTTTAATACAAAATATACTGGTGCAACTCATTTTGTTTTAATACAAGATTTACTGGTACAACTTTTGTTTTAATACAAATTTTACCGGTGAAACTCCATTTGTTTCAATACAAGATTCACTGGTGCAACTCCATTTATTTTAATCAGTGCAGGATCTGCCCCTGGCAGGCTTTGCACGTGAAATAGAGGCTGTCTCATGTAACTTCCTTGTAAATCCTCACCTCATCCCTGGAAGTGTCCGAGGCCAGGTTGGATGGTGTTTGGAGCTCCCTGGGATGATGGAAGGTGTCCCTGCCCATGGCAGGGGGTGGCACTGGTTGATCTTTAAGGTCCTTTCCAATCCAAACCATTCCAGGATTCTGTTTCTATAAATTTCAGCCATTTTCAGCTTGCTTTCAGCTGGCTCTGAGGAGGTGGAAGTACAGAGAAAAGCTGAGTTTATCTCCTGGGACCTTGGATTTCATATGACTTTGGACTGAGCTCTTTCTGCAGAAATAATTCTCTAATGAGGGATACAATGCTCCATCCAGGTTCATTAGTGGCCCAACCTTATTGCAGGTGAAAGAGGCACAGGAAAGAAATAGAAACTGATCGAAAAGTTTCTTCCTGATGTGCCCACTGCTGCACAGTTTTGATGGGAGCAGGAAAGGCTGACCTGGCTGAGGCAGGGGCCGTGTGCCTGGGTCAGGCTGTACAGCCCAGCTCATCCATCTGGGAATGGCATTTCTGCTTCATGAAGTGAACAAATCCACGAGCCCAGACACAAATCCAGGTCATAATGGCTTCATGAATTGCCCAGTGACAGCTGACATGAGGCAAGTATTCCAGGGCGTGCTCTTGGGGCAATAATGGGTGCATGAAAATGTAATGGATTGTGACCTGAAGGAAAGCAGGTTAAGATAAATTGAATTAATTACCTGCCGCCAAGGCTTTAGAGTGCACACGCATAATGTTTCTGGGGCACCATGCATGCAGAGCAGGAGGTTAACAGGGAAAATGTGGGTTTGAGACCGCTTCTTCCTGCACCTGAGATAGACAGTGACCATGAATCCAGCTAAATTGATCTGTCTGTATTCTTAATACTGTATTTTTATACTTAGAGTTGAAGCCTCTGAAAGATTCATCATCAAGACATAAGATTACTATTCCCATGACGGTCTTTTATTTTTCATAAATCCTGACAGATTATAAATTGCTTTAACAGAGACTTTCAAACTGGAGTCTATGAGCTTCCATCGTGAGCCACTTTGCTTCTGTCAAGATGGCCTTTTAAGAATTTCTTGAATCACATTTCTTCATTCATAGATATTGCTCTTAACAGCCTAAATTTCTGTGCATCTTCCAGGAAAACCTGCAGAGCCACCCACTAGTGCAGCAATTGTTGTTTGAATCTCCCTGCTTGCCACACGCAGTGATAGGGAGGGAGGGAAGGAGGCGAAGGCACCCAATTGGTTTAGGAGGAGTTTTCTCCTTTGAGTATTTGAAGACAATTCATTTTCATTATCGAACATAAACTTTGTGGGGCTTTTTTATTGCCCACCTGTTTGAATCTGGTCTACAACTGCAATTAAACTGAGGGAAGAAATTAAAGTGATGGCTTTTTGCCAGGCAGTCTGGCTTGTTTGTTTTTAATTTGCTTTTTTGCTGTTGTTACACAAAAGGTTGGGTGTGCTAAGCCTAAGTTAGCAGAAGTTAGTTTCTTTTTCTTTTTCTTTTTTTTCTTTTTCTTTTTCTTTTTCTTTTTCTTTTTCTTTTTCTTTTTCTTTTTCTTTTTCTTTTTCTTTTTCTTTTTCTTTTTCTTTTTCTTTTTCTTTTTCTTTTTCTTTTTCTTTTTCTTTTTCTTTTTCTTTTTCTTTTTCTTTTTCTTTTTCTTTTTCTTTTTCTTTTTCTTTTTCTTTTTCTTTTTCTTTTTCTTTTTCTTTTTCTTTTTCTTTTTCTTTTTCTTTTTCTTTTTCTTTTTCTTTTNCTTTTATTATTTTTTTCTTTTCCTTCCTACCATCCTTTTTGCTTTACTGTTTTTCCATGGCTCAGCAAACTGGTTTGACTCAAAAGGTCATTTTTGGAGGAACAGAGTCCACCCACTAGGGAACCATTCTATTTCTGCCATTTCTATTCCATTGCCACCAGCCCAATTTTCTACAAATTCAGCTTCCAGCACCAAAACTGAACTCAGCAGGGGCTGTGCCCTTGGCTTCTGCAGGGTGAAAAGTTGCCCTAGACAACAAAAATCCCTACTTGAGAGGACAAGAAGGACATTGAGGGACTGGAGCATGTCCAGGGAAGGGAACAGAGCTGGGAAGGGACTGGAACCCCAGGAGCAGCTGAGGGAGCTGGGAAAGGGGCTCAGCCTGGAGAAAAGGAGGCTCAGGGGGGACCTTGTGGCTCTGCACAACTCCTGAGAGGAGGGGACAGCCTGAGGGGTCAGGATCTGCTCCCAGGGAACAGGGACAGAATGAGAGGGAACAGCCTCAAGTTGACCAGAAGAGGTTTAGATTTGATATTAGGGAAAAAGTTCTTCATGAAAAGGGTTCTCAGGCACTGGAAGGGGCTCCCCAGGGCAGCGGTGGAGTCCCCATCCCTGGAGGGATTTAGAAGAATCCCAGATGTGGCGCTTGGGAACATGGTTTAGTGGTGGCCTTGACAGTGCTGGATTTACAGTAGGACTCAATAATTATAAAAGTCTTTTGCAAACCAAATGATTCTCTGATTCTGTGAAGTTAAAAGCAGAGAAAAATCCCCCTTGAAAATTGAAAACACGTCTTTGAAAACTGAGTCCATCCTGACATCTCCATGCCACATGCACAGAAATCAGTGGGCCATGTTTAGCCATGGACAGAGCAGGTAGATGAAAAAATTACTGGGAATGTGACACTTACATGAATTCCAGTGCCATGATAGTGAGATAAGGAATTAATCATGTTGTGTAACCTTACAAGCAGAGCTTGTTATTTGGTTATTGGATCATTATTACAGATTTCATTATGCTTTGGTTAAAGTGAATGTCTCAACAGAAGGGTGGGGTGGGAACAGCTCAAAAGTGATGTTTTCCTGAATTTAATTATGATTATGAGTGACTGAAGTGGAACTGTAGTTATGGAGATGTCCAGCCAGTCCCTGTGCTGGAAATCCTTAATTTCAGCATCTCCAAAGCAGGCAATACCTGCCCAATGCTATCCCATCCTCTAGGCCATGATTGGGATCTATGAAAAGTTTTTAAATAAGGTCAAAGAAGCTTCTTTGGGGAGAAGATCAGCTCTTGCTATGTGCAAATGCAGCACAAGTCAATCAGCAGCCCTTCCCACAGGTCGTGTCTTCTGAGCAACATAAAACAAAAGTGCTGGATAAATCTGTCACTGGGAAAATGAGTTTTTATCAGTCTTCTTTGGGAAGAGACCTGCAGGAATCTCAGTGTCAATTTCTTCCTGCTGCAGTGCTGGTGGTAGCCCAGGTAACAGCACCCAAGTACCTTAAAGGAGGATTTTGAGGTCTCAAGGTTTTATGCTTGATGGATTGAGGCGAATCCAAGCCCACATTTTTGCTGGATGCACTGTCCCAACTCCATAATTAATGCCAGGAGCTGAACCACTGACCAGGATTGCATGGGATGTTTTCAATATCTCTTTAAGCTGACTTAAATATGTTTTGGTGGCGTGCCCCAAACCTTCCACACAGGCTCAGAGTTTATGGGTACAAAGGAGGAATGTGGGGTTGTGTCCATACACAGGACAGGTCACAAAGGGGTAAGACCTTTAAAAGGTCACTTCCAACTCCAACTGTTCCATGATTCTGTACAGGGGGAGGGACAGGTCAGGCCTTGTGATGGGGATTCTTGTGACTGGGGCAGTGAGACTCCAGTATTCCCAGTCCAGCTGTGGCAGGTGGGATATCAATCACTCAAGTGTTCCTTTGTACGTCTTTGGTCTAAATCCTGCCTGAACCCAAATCCTCAACCTGTAATAAACCGTATCCCTACTAAAGAAGGCAAGGGAGGCTTGTGTTGGCATTTCTGTGGAGTCAATTGTCCTTTTTAATTGAGTTTTATTGCATTCACAGGAGGCTGATCATGGATGTGTGTTGGGTGTGTGTGTGCCTCAAAAACTCAGACCAATTCCTGTCCAACTAAGCTGCTCATATTGAGCTTGAAAAATTCAGCTGGTCCAGACTGACAGCCTTTAGGAGTTATGAGTGAGCAGAGTTGCTGCTACTGAGGAGAATGATATATGGATATTTTGAGCTCAGTGAACTATATTTTTATAGGTGGGTCGTAAAACTGATGTAGTGACCAGTTGACTAAATATGAAGAGAAAGGTGTTTTCCTCAGAGATAACATTAGTGGAAAGTATAATGTGCTACTGGGCACAAGGAAAAAGCCTGGCAAGGTTGTTTCTCAGTCCTCTTGTTCCCACCCTTGTGTCCCTTCTCTGTCTTCTCCTCTTGAATGCCCTCGAGCAGGTCTAAGACAGGCCCCCACCCTCAGGCAAACTTCTACAATAATCAAGATTAAATTTTAATATTGACTATGAGGAATTTGCAGAGAAGAAAAAAAGTGTTGGGGTCCAAGAGTTTGTCAGGAGGGGTCAAGAGCCCAATGCCTCGTTGCCTGGAGGGAGGGTTCTTCCCAGTGTTCAGCCATTGGAAGCACATGTGGAAAGAAAGGGATTTTCATGGGAAAAGCAAATGGCACATGCCTGATGGAGCCCTAAAGAGAGGAACAAGATGATGCCTTGGGAAGGCTGAGCTGGAACAGAGACTGGACAGAGCTGGAGAATAAAGTAGAGATTTATTAAAAGGCTTTTAGGACACACCTTGGGCAGGACAAGAACCTGGCCAGGGCTACACCCAAGGGGGACCCAAAATGGTCACAAAATGGACAAACGGTCACAAGATCTTACCTTTTAATAAGTTTTGGTCCATTTGCATCTTGGGGTTGAATTGTCCAATTCCAGCTCCAGGTTGTGAGGTCTCATCCTTCTTATTCCTCCCTTCCGCCACCCTTCTTTGTGCTTTTGGGCCTGAAAACTTGTCCCAGTTGTCCTTGGTGTGCAGCAGGAAAAGGATTTGTTTTGTGTCCCTGCTCTGTGCAGAGCTGAGTGACATTGAATGTGAGCTCAGAGCTGCACCCCTGGGCAGCACAGAGTCTGGAATACATGGAAACTAAAGCTTAAGGCATCAAAGAGAAGAGCCACTTGTGTAGATATGCCATCCACAAAATCGAGAAAAGCCATCTCACTGGCCACATCTCCTGTGGACATGAGCGGAGCAAGATCCCTGAGGAAAGACAAGGAAATAATCTGTAAATGAGCCTGTGGAAGAAGAGAAGGTAGAAAAAGCAGTGATGGAATTCAGCTTTTCCTCTTGAAAATGCCTGTTCTTAAAACAGCCCGTGTTAGTCTTTCAACAGTGACACATCGTGAGGTCTGCTCTTTATGAAAGAAAACAAATTCTAGAGATGTGATGGCTCATCTCTGCCCTGTGTCTGTCATCTAAAGGGCAAGATATCTTACATAAAAGAGGATTTTATTCCCCAGCATTAAACCAGCCTCTCTGAGGCTGAATTTAATCAATCAGGAAGGTGGAGACCCATTATCAAGTGTTGAATGGTATAAGGTCACCCAAAATCCAGGAAAGGCTGTTTCCCAAATGTGCCACTGTCAAAGAGGATCAATGGAATCACCAACAAATCAAACTACACCTCTCATAGAAATATCTGCTTTGAATTTACCCACTTTAGGCAACAGTAGCAAGCCCAGACAATGGAAAAATGTCATTGTTTAATTTTAAGGACAGGACAGTGGATCCAATACTGTTCCAGTGCAGAACATCCCCGTGCCACGGGGGATCCTTGGCTGTGAGACATTACTGGCATGCGCTCAAAATGGTGCACAAAAAGGTCTTTTCTTCAAGTAAAACCAAAAATTGCAGGAGTGTTAGGATATTTGCTCAAATAAGTAAATATCCCGCAGCATGGAGCAAAGAATTGATCTGCTCCAGGTGCTGCAGAGAAGAAGTTGCCAAAACCCAGTTGCTGCCCATGTGCATGGAGAAATAAAACCATAGAATCATTAAGGTTGGAAAGACCTCAGAGATTATGGGATCCAACTGCTAACTATGATCCCCCTCAGCTTTGTGACAAGCCACCACCACCTTAAGGGAGGAATTAGGGCCAGAGGCTGCCCCAAAATTGATGTTTGCCAGTACTTGTGGAAGAGGGGATGGATTTGGATCTGCAATTTCTGCTGCCACAGCCTGAGTTCAGCACAGCTTTTTCTCTGTACAGCAATAGCTCTGCAAAGTCAGCCTGGAAATCCTTTCCTGAGAGTCTCTGCTGCTCAGAAATCACACGCACTGTTTGTGAGCAGCCTTCCCTCATCCTGTGAAGCCTTTCAATCCCTTGTGCTGTGCTCCAGCCTCCTGCCTCTGACTTGAGTTCAGTGCAGCCACCCAGAAGTGATCCCCTGGTGCACAATCCCCAAAGGAAATCTTTGTTTTACGGGCAGGTGGCTGAGATGCATCAAATCCACCCCCTTGAACCTCGAGTCTCACCTGGGAGCTGCTGGATTAGGGCCAAACACCGACAGAGTGAAAACACAGAGGAATTCACTCACACACAGATCCCTGCTGGCTGCAGACCTACCAAGCAGGCACTCAGGCTTTGGGCGAAAGGAAGGAGGGGTGGCAATGTCACACAGCCACCTGCACACAAAATCAGGGAGAAACCAAATGTGTGGTGGTGCCATCGGGATGAGGCTGGTGCATCCCCAGCCTCTGCCAGCTCTGTTCCCTCCCTGGCAGTCCCTGGAGTCACACACATAATATTCTGAGCTGGAAGGGAGTTCTCCTCCTGCTCTGCCTCCACCTTCCCCCATCAGCACCCTGTTGAAATTCTGCCTGGGGCCGGCATGTTTTTAGTCCCACGAGGGTTCCACACACTCTTGAGGGCTGACCAGCAGCCTCCCAGAAATGGCTTTAAAATAATTAGCAAGATGGTTTGATTGGAGGTGTTTTGAAAAAGCAAAAAGGTTTTAATTAAAGAGAAAATAACAAACTACACAGAACAAAAGAATAAAAGCCGTGCACAGTGCAGGGAAGTCCCTTGCACCTGCTAAGACACCTTGAAAAAGCCCCAAGAAACTCTGTGCTCTCTCTTACATAGGACAGAACTTAAGATCAAGGAGGGTTTTTTTGGCTTGCTACCCAATAGGAGACAGCAACATTCTCTGAGGACCATGTCAAGGGTCTAACAGGTGTTTCTGTCTTGGCACTGGGCTAATTACAGTGTGAGGAGCATAGGAGTCTCTGGTTCTTCTTCCTTGAAAGTCCAAGGGTGAAACTGAAACTCTTTTCCTAATATGGAAACATTTTCTTGGATGTGGGGGTGCACTGCAACAGCACCCCTCAGCAAATCTGTGTTTATGCTGTGCCTCAGGGGAGGGAGCTGATGTGCACAGAAATTGATTATCAGGAGCCCATCAGGGTCCCCAGTGTCACACACTGATGAGTTTAGGGGAGGGCTGAGGGTGGGGACAGTCCCTCCCAAAACGCATATGTGGTGTTGAAGAAACTCTTTCCACACTTCTCCTTTTAACCAGTGTTTCACATCAACTGCTTCCAGCAGCAGAGGAGTAGACCGGAAAATGGGGTCTTGTCTCTGGTGCAGATTATTGCCCTAAATTAAACATTCAACACATGCAGGACACAAGGGCAGTGCCCCCAACAAGGGAGTGAGAGCAAATGCCCCAGAAAGATCAGGGCATCACCCAGGCAGACCCACTGAAAGCAACAGGGCAATTGCTGAGTCAACATCTCAAGAATGTGTAATGATGCAGTGGGGGCAAAGTGTCAGAAAATTCCATTTTTATTTATTTCTTTGCTAAGGGGATTGTTCCCATTACCTGTGCTGCAGTGAAACCTCCACACAGCAAGTTACTGTGTTTAATTATTCATTTCCTGAAGGCAAACAATTCAACTTCCCTTTTCAAATCTCTCCCCTTCCAAAGCAATAAAAGCTGTGCATGCTTTTGTCTGCTTACCCTGCTTCTCCTGACTGTCCTTTATTTTAAAAAACATATCCCAGTCCTTCTTTTCCTAAAGAGGAGAAACTTTTTGTACACTTGGCTTTTCACCATGGAATTCATTCCATAAGGAGTTCAGGTGCTTTGTTTGGAAAGACAGGTGTCTGCCAGGGAAAAGCCAGAGCTTCCCTTGGAATGGAGAATGTAAACACCCTCCCTCCAAGTTATTATAATTTTGAAATTAAGGGGTTCTTAGGCAAAGATATGGGAGTAGGAATAACAGTTCTTTCTTAGGAATATTCAAAATGTAGTAGTACAAGAAAGGCAAACAAATAAAAAAGAAAAACACTGACAGAGTCAGAACACAACCTGACACCCTGTTGGTCAGGGTGCTGGGAGCAGCCCAACCAAGTCCTCCTGTAGTGACAGATGTGGTTCTGTTGGAGTAGAGATGGTCCTGTAGAAGGGGCCAGTGGTGGTGAGATGGGTCCAGTCTTCCTCTGGGAATCCAGTGCAAACAGGCTGTGCTGGGGTTCTGAATCTCAGGTTTTATCCAGGCAGGAATGCTGGGCTCCTCCCCCTGGATGGAGCATCTCCCAGTGGGATGATGGAATTGTATCAGCCATGCAGTGAGCCTGGATGGCCCATGAACAGCAGATACCCCCTGGAGGGAGGATGGGTCCTGGAAGAGATAAAGAACACTGCCCCACCTGGTTTTAACAGCTGGCCCATTAACAGAAAGACACCCACCCCTCAAAGTTAGGAGATAAAGAATAAAAACACCTCTACAACTGCTTTCAACAGATGGGAATAGAATACATCTTGCACTGCAACCCAAGACACTGCTGTATAAAGCAATCCCAGAGATACACCCAGAGTAAGGGTCACTGGTAGTTTGGTGGAAATTTGTTTCCTGTGGGAACAAGCTGCAGCTCACCACTGTTCATTTCTTCTCTTCCAGGTGGGCTGCAAGGCCATGATGGTTTTCTTCCAGTACTGTGTCATGGCCAACTTCTTCTGGCTGCTGGTGGAGGGGCTGTACCTTCACACCCTGCTGGTCATCTCCTTCTTCTCGGAGAGGAAATACTTCTGGTGGTACATCCTGATCGGCTGGGGTACGCATCTCCTCCAGGACGGGTGCCAGGAGGGGATCCTGATTGCCATTTTGAGCAGGAATTTAGCACAGATACCTGGGCACTCAGGTGGGGCAGAGATGTTTGTAGACAGCACCCAGGCCCCTTAAGTCCTGAGAAGGATTTGGGGTGCTGGTGGGTGAGAGGTTGGACACGTGTTCAAAACGTGCCCAAAAACCTGACTGTGTCCTGGGCTGCATCAAAGGGAACGTGAGCAGCAGGTGGAGGGAGGTGATTCTGTCCCTCTGCTCTCCTCACCTGAGACTCCATCTGCAGAGATGGATCCAGCCATGGGGTCCCCAAGAAAAGAAGGATGTGGAGCAGTTGGAGCAACTCCAGAGGAGGTCACGGAGCTGGTCCAAGGGCTGGAGCCCCTCTGGGAGAGCTGAGAATGTTCACCTGGAGAAGGGAAAGATCCAAGGAGACCTCAGAGCCCCTTGCAGGGCCTGAAGGGGCTCCAGGAGAGCTGGAGAGGGACTGGGAACGAGGGAGGGAGGGACAGGACACAGGGAATGGCTTTGAGCTGGCAGAGAGTAGATTTGGATTGGATATTGAGAAGGAATTCTTTGATCCTGACTGGGATCCTGAGTTTGATATCATGCATTGACCTTAAACTGTGAGGATGGGTCCCAGCAAAGCAGAAATCCTGAACTGAACCAGACACTGAATTCAGGCCAGCCAGGTGCCCTGAGATCTCATCACCTGTGTGCTAGTTCTGATAACCTTCTGCTCACTGCATTGCTGATTCCTCCAGCCTTAATGCAAATCCAGTCTCAAACACATCAAATAAAATTAAATTAAAATCATATAAATAAAATCATATAAATAAAATAANAAGGTAAAATAAAATTGTGCCATGTCCAGAGATTCTCCTGGGCTCGGGATTTGATCAATTGTCCATGCAGTAACTTCCACTGAAAGTGACAGAAGCTGCGCTCAGCTTCACACTGCAAAGAAGAGATGGTTCTCCGTGCTCTGGGCAGAAGGAGGGATGATGGGAGAAGGTCTTGTTTCTGTTTCTCAGGTCAGACCTTCTTTAAACTCACCTTGTGCTCCAGATATTATTTATTTTAGCACTGGAGAGCTGGCAGGTTTGAAAGAAAAATGCTCAAAGGTAACAGTTTAAATCCAAGGAAATTTCTTGCATTCCTAATCTGTCCTGAGGTTGCTTGGGTACAGAAGGGAATTCCAGAGCATGGCAAGTGCTTGAGGGAACTTCTGGCCTTTCAGTCATTCATCATTTGCAAGAGCATCAGGGGTGGATCTGGAATGGGCTACGCATGAATTAATAATTTGGATGCACTAATTACAGTTTTTACCAACTTAAGTATTATTGCACTTGGAAATCACTGGTAATAAAGTGCACACAATCTGTGAGTAACACAGAGCAAAGAGACATGTCCTTCCTGGAATATTTCTGACCTAAATCCAGTCAAAGACAAGAGAGAGAAAAGAGCCAGCACAAGGATGGGGCAAGACCACCCTAATCTGGAAGATGGTGGAGTGAGGAGCAGAGTCAGCTTCATCTGGCCAACTACAGACAGCTGTGTGTGAACTTGGCACTCCAGGCTCCCTTACAGGGCAAAAGAGTCCAGGGATGTTTCGTATTTATTGTTCTAAATCAAACATTTAATGTAGCTGGATGACCTGTGTGTGAGAAACTTAATTCTGCCCCTTGATGCTAAAGAGAGCCTGTAGTGACCTCCTTAAATACAAATATCCACACTGTAGGTGTCTCAAGTGATGCCTATTCCTTGCATATCACCACTGGAAGTTTTTTCTAGGTACTGCAGCAGGAATGTCAAAATACTGGGAGTAGTTCCAGAGAGCTGATCTTGCGTGGCCACAGGGAGGGAAAGGCAATGTTGCCTGTTTGGCATGTGAGGGTTGAAAATGTGTTTTCCCACCCCTGAGGGAAGGCATCCCCTCAGTCACTCAGGAGAGATGGAGAGAGAGGCAGAACAGCCCTGAGAAATGAGGCAGATTTTAAATAATCTGGTAATAAAATCAGGTAACCGCTTGATCATGATTTCTGACAGCAACCCCATCTCTTCTCTCCTCAGGTGCCCCCTCTGTGTTCATCACTGCCTGGACTATTGTCAGGATTTACTTTTTTGATGTTGGGTAAGCTTGTGCCCTCAATTATCTTTCCTTTGTAAATCTGCTTTCCTTTATGGCCAAGGAAAGCCCTGCAGCCTCAGTAACCCAAAACCCAGCAGCAGTGGCACCTCTCCCCTGCCACCAGCAACCAGCAAACACTCCAAGGTCTCCCTGAAATTGATTTTAGGCCAATTACTCACCCTCCTTGCTTCCCAGTGCCTTGGTCAGAATATTTGCAGGGAATCTGAGCAGACCTTGATGGTTTCATTTGGCTCCGTGGTCAGAGCAGAGGTTTGCACCCTACAGAATTTACACTAAGCATGCAGAAAGGAATTAATAAAAACACCCAATTCTCTCCCGCAGGAAAAGGCTAAAAATTATTTTTTTTTTCCTCAAGCAGATTTTAGGATCTATTCTTCATCCCTTCTAACCAAGCAGCAGCCTTTGATATTTTGTATAAGAAGCAGATAGAATGCAGCTAAGAAAATGAAGCAGATGTCAGAGTTATCCAAGGATATGTGCAAGTAAAGAGGACTTGATTCCGAAATCCTCGTTCTTGCTTTTATTCAAGCAGTCAGGCTGCAGTAATTGGAAAGGGTTATATAGGAAAACACCTCAGAGAGATGCAGAATCAAGGGCTTATTCTGTCCTCAGTGTGCATTCCCTCACTTCTTGCATTTGCATCCTGCAGTTAAATCCATTCTTCCCCTCCAAATGTGTCCTGATTTGCCCTTTTTTTTCGGTACGAGAAGCAGCTCAGATTTCTCACTGCATTTTTGACTTATAGTCACGCCAGCACATTTCCCGAGGGCTACTCACTTCCTTTATGGTTTCACTCCATCTGCATAAAACTGACCTTATTTACTCTGTTAATAAATAGCCTCTACAGTGAGACAGAGACAGGAGGATTTAACCATTCTGGGCACCAGTTTTTGTTTTTGTTTTTGTTACTATAGTTTCCCATGGCACATAGCTCCAACAATTCTTAATAGAAAATTCAGAATTCTTTGTATTTTCTGGGAGTTTTAAAGCCCTACATTTTTGTGCTGAGTAAAACAGAGCATGAATTTACAGAAGATATTAATACCTAACACAGGGGTTTTTTTCATTACCTGCAGAGAAAAATTGCAGGAAATTAATCCAGATTAAATAAACCCTAATTAGGTAAGATTGGTTAAATAACACTAAGCCTTTATTTAAACATTCTAACTCCAAATGAAAGTGACCTTCATTCAGACTGTCTCAATTTATTTCAAAAATGAAGTACACTAGACATAATTAGGGCCACTTAAATTCTAAATGGAAGGGCAGCATACACCTAACAGGAAGCATCTGTATGTGAGCAATTTGCTCCATCTCCCTGTAGAGTTGGGGCAGATTTAGTCAGTGTAGTCCACAGAGTGAAATTTTATATCATCTTAAAGTTGATGCTTAAAATAGGTCTCAGGAGCTGTGCCCTAAAAGTGCCTCTCTTCATCTCCTACTGCCTTCACTGCCAACATTTGGAATTAGAGGAGCTGAATCTGGGTGAAATTGTCTACAGCGGGCTCCACTAATCCATTCTTACAGGAATTTTCATCAATGCTTTCCTAAAAATGCACCTTCTACCACCTGACTGTGCAGATAAATGTGTCCCAAGCAATATCAGTCATTTCCACATCAGTCCTTTCCTCTCATTTCCTCGTTGGATTTAAAATGCAGTCCCAGGTGTGTGCAGACGGCTCTGGCCTCAGGAGGAAATAAATCCCACCCTGGACCCTGTGGATTTTTCTAACTCAATCCATAGCTCAGGTACAACTGACTGGGTTTAGTGGGACCAGTCCCACCACTGGCTGTTATTTTTTTCAGAAGGACGTGATGGCTTTTTAGGGTTGCTTTTTTGTGGTGTTGTTTCTGGGGATTTTTTTTGTTTTTTTTGTTTGTTTGTTTTGGTTGGTTTTGGGGATTTATTTGTGGGGCATTTTGGGGGTTTTCTTGGGGGGTTTTTTTGTCTTTTTTCCTTTTTTGCTTTTTTTTTTTTGGTTGGTTGGTTTGGGGTTTTGTTTGTTTGTTTTTGTTTTTTTCCTGCTGGTGCCAATTGCTCTGTGCTTATCAAACTCCTTCCATCCAGGATGGTGGGGAGCACTGGAGCCCCGATGAATCTTTTCATAGATTTTGATAGATTTTCATGGTTTCAATAGAACTTCCCTGCAACAGAGCTCGGTATAGGAGAAATTAAGAAAATCACTATCCTCCCCCACATTCACCCTGCCTAACATCCTCCAGCCCATTCCAAGGCCAAGGGGAAAAAAATGGCATTACATCTGGGATATCTGGCTCCTGCCAGTGCTCACAGCCACTGCAAAGCAAGTTTTGGCCATTCCCAGTCCATACACAAGAGGTTTAATCCTCTTCACACAACCCTGGCAAAATTTAGCTTTTAGGGAAAGCTGAGAAGGTGACAGACCTGCTTGCTTGTTGTGCTTGATGTTTTAAGTCTGGCTTTGTTTCTTTTTAGGTGCTGGGAGGAAATAGTGGAATCCCCATTCTGGTGGATCATTAAAACTCCTATTTTGGTGTCTATTTTGGTAAAGTATCAGCACATTCTGCTGGCTGCAAAGCCATCTTTAGTCCTAACTGGGGAGGGGTGAAGGGGTGTTGAGAAGTGTCCTGTAAATGTCCATGGAAAATGCACTGACAGGTAAAATCCCTCTGTAGTTGAATATTTGCTTTAAGGTTAGGAAATCCCTCCTCCAGATAAATACCCTCACCTGCAGCACTGACCATGGGAGGAGTCTGAGTGACCAGGCCAAGTGACCAGGCCACCAGGGTGGAGCTCACCTGACATAGCTTTGATCACTTCCATCCCCTTGGAGTGGCCGGGGGAGCGCAGCCACAGGAGGTCGGGGAATGTGATTGGACATCCAGGAAAGACTCCTTTTGCCTAAGGAATCTGTGGTTGCCTGAATTCCATCAGATGGCCCATGCTAGGAGAGGTTTTGTTTCTCCCAGCTGGCCAGGGTGACTTGTTCGGTTGTAGATGGCAACGCTACAAATTAACCTGAGTCCTGTGGTGAATTTCCACTTAGATAAAAAGGGAGTCGATGAATTCCCTCAGGAGTTTGCCTCTTGCATCCAGTACAGAGTTGCATTCCAGCTGCCTATTTTTGGAGTAAGTTCTAGAGAAGCTTGGCTAATTTCCAGAAAAATCTACAGAAGTGTTTTATTTTAATTCTCTGGATATGCTCAATCCTGACCATAGAAACCAGGACACTTCTCAGGAACTCTGGGCCCTTCCATCTTGCTGAACATTGCTCTGTTGGGCATGGATCCAAACCTTTAAAGTCAAATGAACTGGAGTTAAACTTAGTTTTGAGTTTTCTTAAATTAAGTCAAGGATGTGGGAAGGGAAGCAAAAAAATTGAAACAAATCAAATCAAATCAAATCCATCTCTTTTAAACAGAAATCTTTCCTTAGACATTCTTCTTATTCCATGTACATTATGACCTTTACCAGAAGACTTTTTTTTTTCTGTAGCATTTGTCACATTTATCATGCAGGGATTCCAGACTGAAGGTTTCAATAATGATATCTTGCTCTGTTTACCTCACTGGAAAGAAATACAACACTTAGATGACACATCTTCAAATATTTATATAATCCTGGGAAGCTATAGATAATATTTTCCCTATCCTGAGATAAGCTTTCAGTCAAAAAACACACCCTTTTATTCTCCTCAGATCAATGAATCTGTGTTTTCTTTTGACCAATAAATCTTTTCCTCGTTGCCAAACAGAATTTGCCCAGGAGTTCCTGATTTTCCTGCAGCTGATATCCTATAAATCTGTCCTAAAGGAGGGGCATGATAGCCACTGGCTGATGAACAGCAGGTTTCTCCAGGGGGTAATGCAGCATTTCCTCCAAATCCATGGGGATACAACTGATATCTCAGTGTAAGAAAGAAATACATATACAAGATCTATAAGATCCTTAAGGTACAAGAGATATATCTTGTGTACAAGGTATTAACACACTGATTACCCTTGATTATACTCTAGGGATAAAAAAATCATCTAAACAACTTTTCCAATATCCCAATTCCTGTATCTTCTGCCATGGAATTCCAAGGTTATACCAAGCCCATATACCACACTCCACTCTGTGTTTGCTCTTGACTGCTCCAAGCCAACACAGAATTTAATTGCTCCATTCTTGCCTTCCTTGCGGCAGCTTGTGTGCTTATCAATGTTCATTAGTGTAATTGATCTAAATAATACTGGTTTGGACTAATAAATTTCACTTGCCATCAAATCAGACACACAAACTGGGTTTTTTTGAGGAAATAAATACAAACAGAAACTATGATAAATGGCTCAGGATAGGTAAGAAGTGATTAAACAATGCATCATAACCAAGAAATGCAATTAATATCCAATCACTCATAGGCTTTGAAAATGGAGTGTCTATTTTAAAGATGGGCCTCAGTCTGTTCTATTTATCTATTGTTGTGAGAAGTGCAAGAACTGCTGGAAGAAATCTTATAATCTATTTTTGCAGGGAATCAGATTGGCTGGTTTAACACAATCTCTTCCAGCTGCTGAACCTCTAAAAATCAGGATCATTTGCACATTCACTGACCACGAAAGGATAAAGAAAGGGGTTGTGTGCCAGACTAACACTGAACTAAGTCCCCAGAAATCTGTCATTGCTTTTCTGTTGTCTGTGTTGCATGAGTAATAGGATGACTCAATGGAGAGGACCTTGAAAGAAGCAGATTTCATGCCATCAGGACGTTCCCATTCCTAGCTCTACACCTTTGCCATTAAATAAGGTTCACATTGCTTGAGTACATTGGTAGAGCACTGTGAGATTTTGGGGTGAAAAGAACCACCTAAAATCAGGGTATCAGCCGGACTGCTCTGGTCTAACATCCCAGGAGGGAACGTTCCCCGCTGCCTTGGTGAGGTCTATCCCTTGCTGCACAAGGTCTCCAAACTGAACACGGCCAAAGTGATGCCTTGGAGTGGTGACCTAGAACTGAGGCTGGACAAGATTAAGAGAATAAAAGCGGGTATTTATTAAAGGCCTTCAACAGGTGCACCTTGGGCAGTCAAAAGCCTCTGAGGGGCTACACCCAAGATGGACAATGGTCATGTTACAAATTACAAGTTTGGTCCATTTACATACCGGGGTTAATTGGTTAATCTCCAATTACAGCTTCAGGTAATGAAGTCACATACCCTCAGTTTGCTCCCTGCTCCAATTCACTTTTGTTTGTACTTTTTGAGGCCTGAGACAGTAAGATGCCCTTGAGTTTCAGGCCCAGAGAGGAATTGTGTTGTCTGAATAAAACAGGCCATGGAGTTTTAGAGCTATACACTAAAGCAGTACAGGATCTGAAAAATACAAAAGCCAAAACCCTACAGCTATTTGGAATTCTCGTCAAGCCAGATGTTTTTAGCTCTGTGAGGGTTCAATACACTCTGAGGGTGTCCAGCACTTCTCAGAATGGCTTAGAATAATTTGCAAGACAGCTCTTCAGGTGTGTTTTGTAAAGCAAAGGTTTTAATAAAAGAGAAAATAACAAATTATACTGAAACCAAACAGAAGCCATGCTCAGACACAGGGAAACCCTTATGCCTGGCTAAGACACCCCAAAAAGCACTTGAGCACCTCTGTGCTCCTTCTCAAGTATACAATGATCAAGGAGGGACAATTTGACTTGCTGCCAATAGAAACAGCTCCAGGTTTTGAGGAACATTTCCAAAGCCCAGCCAATCCCCCTGTGCTGGCCAACCACAGTGAGAGAAACACAGAACGTTCCAGTGCGTTTCCATAAAAGTCAGGATAAAACTGAAACCCTTTTTCCTTATTTGGAAACATCTACCTGGTCGTGGGGTGGGGGGAGGGGGGTGTGCAGTGCAACATCAAATGGGATTGAGCAGAGGCTGGAGTGGATCCTGGCTCGTGTGTTGGTTTGGTGTGCCTGGCTCACCGCGCTCAGCCGTGTCACCGACTTTCGCGCGCGCAGCAGGACGTCGTGCGGAGCTGTGCTCGATGGGCTTGACATCATCATACTTGGGATGTATGACACGAAGTCCCAAGCAGGCTGATGTCAGGCCCAAGATGCCATCCTGTGTCGGTTTTCCATGTGCTCCCCCCGCCCCCCGAGCGGGGCTCTCCGCTCATGGCTTGTTAAAGGGCAGCTCATTCCATGGAGCAAAAAAGCATTCCAGTGAGAGGAATTCCCCTCTAGTGATGGGCTCTTCTCCCTGGAGAAAAATGCTGATGTTTTACCCTTCTCTTCCCATCTCGACAGGTGAACTTCATCCTCTTCATCTGCATCATCCGTATCTTAGTCCAGAAGCTGCATTCCCCAGATGTTGGGCACAATGAAACCAGCCAATATTCGTAAGTCCCAGACTTTTCCAGCCCTTTCCTGTGTTTTTTGAGAAATCTGCCTGGCTGCTTGACAGTTCATTTTTCTGTCTTGGTTCATGATGGCATCTGCCTGCACTGATCAAAATCAATTAATTTTAATTGCTTAAAGCAGATTAGAAATCAGGAAATGGAGCACTTGCTAAAACAGCTGGGCAGGTTTTATGTCAGTTTGTGGCAGGTGAGAGGGATTTCTCCTGATTCATGATGAAGAAATGAGAGTAATAATAATGATCATGAAGCCAAATATAATTTTGCTTTGTATATTTAACATTTATTGGATTCTGAAGGCAGAAGGACCCTGATGGAAAACAAACATTGTTTTGTACAGTGCACAGGCTTTTTTTTTTCCTGACTCTCAGTTTTAAAGAAGGAGAGATCTAGAAAATTACCATTCAGTAGAATCTATGACAAATTTTTCTTATCCCAAAAGAGCTCTCTAAACAAGATTGGATTAACTCGATACATTTCTCTTCTCTGTTGAGAAGGGTTACTGTCTTAGAAGTTTTACTTGGCTTAATGCTTTTATTCCAGGGATATGAGGTTGACCTTAATGGGGCTTTATATAATGAACAACATGCAAGAGAGATCAACATCTCTCTCATTGGCCAAGGCTGGGCTCAGCTGCAGTCTTTTAAGAGTGAAAAAAATGTCTATCTGCATGGATTTATTCTGGCTTCAATGCAAATAAAATAGAAGTCCAGACCAGATTATTTTTGACTCTTCCCACTGTTCTGGCTCCATTTTTCAGCTATCCTGGATATTTATTAAAAGTTTCCTAGAAAAGAATTAAATGAAAAAAGTCCAGTGTCTGCATGGCCACTACTCATAAATCTTTGTCTTCGGAGGGAGCTTTTGGGTACCCTGAAAAATCTCAGTTCGTCTTCCTGCAGGATGGAAAGCAGTAACAATATGTTCTTTAAATCCTGCCCAGGCACAGCACTGAGACTTTCTCTCCGGTGATGGTGAATTATTCATTTAATCTGCCTCAAGAGATTCTCAGATTTATGAAAGGAAATGCCAGTTTTTGACCTTAATTTTCCTGGCAGCAGCCAAAGCCAATTACCTATTTTTCTGTCATCACAACACACCAACATTACCACAACCTATGCTTTCTACCACCTCCCCTTCTGGATTTCCAATTGGGAATTTTATCTTTGCACCCCAGGTTTGCATAGATTAAATCAGCATATTTAAATATGTTCTAGTACTGAGCAGCATCCTGGCACTGCTGGCTCCTTTTCTCCCCAGCAAAAGTGCTGCCAACGTGCATCTGAAGAGTTATGCCCAGATTATCTCAGAGGTCATGCTGGGCTTTGGGTTCAGGACACATTTTCCAGTGAGGTGGGAGCTGCCAGGAAAGCTCTTTTTGCCTCATAAACAAACGTAGGGCATGTTGGTAAAACATAGAGTTCCCTTCACTGACCTGCCCAACAGGTGGTTTTGCTGAAGGACAGCTGATCCTGACACTTACAGATCCTCACCTTCCTTCACCACCTGGAAAGATGACTCAGTTCCATTAGGGAATGAATCAGTTGCTCACTTCACAGAATCATAGAATCCCACAACGTTTTGTGTTGGAAGGGACCTTAAAGCTCATTCACCTTTAATCTCCTGCCATCAGCACAGTCACCTTCCACTGTCACAGGTTCCTCAGAGCTCCTTCCAACCTGAACTTAAAGTTTTAGGTTTCCAAGCCACATGAGGTGCTTCAGGACACTTCCAATACTTGCATGGACCTGTCACACAGGACACAGGATCTGTGGGACACTCGTCCCCTTGTACAATGGCACTTGGCCACCATCCACATCTGGCTGGGGCAGCTGGAAATCTCTGTTGACTGTATTCACTGCAGTAGGTACAAGACACCACACTTTATTATGGAAATAAATATTAATTGTCTGAAACTGAAGGTTAGATCCTACCAAGGCAAGTTCTCAGTGTGGTCCTGAGATTTTTCCTTTCAGACAGCAATCTATGGAGCCTTCTGGAGTTTGACCCAAGAGTTCTTATTAGCAAAAAACTGCTGCTGAAATGTTGAGNTCTATTAGCTGAAAAAAACTTTCAGCAAAAACTGCTGCTGAAATGTTGAGGGAGATGGGGGTCTTTAGCCTGGAGAAGAGGAGGCTCGGGGTGACCCTACTGCTCTCCACAACTCCCTGAAAAGAGTTTGGAGCCAGATGGGGACTGAGCTCTGCTCCCGGGCAGCAAGTCACAGGATGAGGGGTAATGGCCTCTAGTTGTGCCTGGAGAGGTTCAGGTTGGACATCAGGAGGAATTTCTTCACCCAAAGGGTTGTGAAGCATTGGAAGGGGCTGCTCAGGGAGGTTGTGGACTCCCCATCCCTGGAGGTGTCCAAGGGCTGGATGTGGCACTCAGTGCTCTGGGCTGGTGACAGGGTGAGATCAGTCACAGCTTGGATTCCATGGTCTTGGAGGCCTTTCCAAACCCAGAGGACTCTGTGATTCTGTGTGGGTTCCTCCTGCCAAATCTGAGACAAATCTATTTTAAACCAGCAGCATCCTGGATATCCCATTTGCATTTCACCCTCCTTCTGATGTGTATTTTGTATTGTTTATTTTCTACAAACACAGCCTGCTGACATGCTGACAGCATTGTTAAACTCCAAAAGGTCTGAGTTTAACTGCAGGCTGGAAGTTGAGGTGTGCTGCTGGTTCCCTCATTAAGGCTGCAGACAGGGAGCTGGGCTTTCATGTACTCGAAGCTCTAAAAATGAGTCTCCCAAAAGAGTTTTCTGGAAATGACAGGGACATGTGCAAGAATGGGACAGCAATATTTCAGGCAAATAGAATTTGTCTTCTGCAACAGAAAACGTGAGTAAAATTCATCTCTCCATTCTGTCCACGTCCGTGGATCAATATTGTCATCAAAGTCCTCTGTGTAACTTTTCCATTATGATTTCAGGTAGCGTGACTGAAATGTTGTTTCACTCTTGCCCACTCCCAAGGACAGGAGAAGGTTCCATGCAGATTAATGGACACGTGTTTTCCCAAAATTTCCTGTCAGAGAGGTTGGCTCTAGGATGTGCTGGGAATGAGACTAATGAGGGTTTTGAGAATCCATGGCCTCCAGCAGATTTAACCAGCTTTAGACAATCCCCCAAGCAGTTCTGCCTCCTGCACAGCCAGGCTTGAGCTTTCTGGGAGAAATTATGCTGTGACTTGGGTGATGATTTTCCTGAGTTCAGTGTTTAGGGTGGTGTAGTCTTCTAAAAATCACAGAGCCCTTGCCTTAATGTCACAGTAAAATCTAAAATTCGGTGTCTGGTGAAGCTCAGTGTTGGGAGCAAGAGACTGGTGTGAGGTGTGCAGATTGGAGGAGGGGGCTTAAGTTTTGTCATTTATGTCCTTTTCATTACCACAGTCCAGCCAGGAGGGAAAATATTGTAACTAAGGCCCCAGTGTTGTCTGCAATGATAAGATAAAATTTTCTAATCCAGTGGGGGTTGCAAACAGCATCTCTGTCAATGTGGTACACAAAGGTAGGACCACATCTTCTCTAGGCTGCTGTTCCTGGGAGACTGGGGAGAGAGATCTCTGCGAAGCCATTGCTGATATTCACTGAACTGCTTGGGAAATGAGTGACTCTCTCCCATGTTGGGGGGATTAGGGCTTGGTGGTACCAGCATGGGTCCCACTGGCCAGAGCTGTTCCTGGGAGGGAGAAACAGGGAGCACAGTCCTGTGGCAGAGCAAGACATCCAAGAGAAGTCAGATTTTGGATCCCTATGAGCAGGGATGTGCCTGCTAGTGAGGGATGTGGGAAAGGCAAACTCCTGTAAAGCTCTTCAGCCTCCTGCAGGCTCTCATTTTGCCTGGGATGAGCCACAGCCTCCAGTCACAGCCTCAGTGTTGAGCTGTCTCTGGGCCAGACCCAGGGAGAGCTGCAGAGGAGCTCTGGGAGACACTGGGATGAGCATCCTCTGCTCAAAGCTGCCACTTCAGCCTCCCAGCAGGCTCTGGTAGGTGGCAAATAAATGAAGATGGTCTGAGAGGTCTGAGCCTGATGAGGCCTTGGAGGTGGAGGGGTTGCAGGTGGAAAAATTAATATTTCCAACATCCCAGCCTCAGCTTTATTTCTTCCAGAAGCCTCTGAGAGTGGGGGAGATGTCACAGGATATGAGTGGCCAAGGGAGACAAAACCCCCACAAGCATCCTTAGACCCTAGATTTCATTTTCTTTCTGCCAACTACTTTTTAATAATGATTCCATTTAATACATTATCATCTCTTCCTAATTAGACCCCTGATTACCCAGCATGATGCCATTAAGCACTAATGCTGTTCATCCCCCTCCTTTGGAGACATTCATTGTGCAGTAGCCTGTCATTATTCTCAGCTAAACATACCATTTCTCTCCCAGAAGCTGTAATTTTCAGAAATTCCAGGCAAACAAAGACATTGCTAGATGATGATTTAGCTTGTGGAGATGAAAAAAAGATCTCTGGTGGGAGGGCAAGAAGAGAGGAGGGAGAAAGAAATACCTCCAGTGGAGCTGCTGGGAATAAAAATGTCACATTTTATGTTGCTACCAGGTCTGAAATCACCAGCCATCCACAGTCTGTTGGACAAGGAAAAATAATAAATTTTTGGGGTTGCAAGGGCTCAGCTGCAGGATTCCTCAGCCTTTTACTCTCTTCCCTCTCCCCTCGTGGCTCATGTTTGTCTTGCCAACAGGAGGCTGGCCAAGTCCACTCTGCTGCTGATCCCTCTCTTTGGCATCCACTACATCATGTTTGCTTTCTTCCCTGACAATTTCAAAGCAGAAGTGAAGCTGGTCTTTGAACTCGTGGTTGGGTCGTTCCAGGTAAGGCACCTTTTGGGTCATCAGGTCTGTCACTAGGTGTGTCACCAGAGAGAAATGCAACAAACTGGGTTTTTCCTGGACATGCTCTATACTGCTCTTTTATCTTTGTGGAAAATCTACTCACTCCAGCCAGGCCAGGATGAAAGATAAATTTCTATTTTGCCTTCCAGAAGGAGATTCTCTTCCCTCATTTTGGAAATGGAAAGGAAATGTTCCTCTGTACATTGGTCTCATTGTGTTTTTTCATACTTAAGGGAGAAGAATAAGCTCCTCAGTTCAGTTTTTGTGTTATTGATGTGTCCAAGGCCAGGGTGGATGGGGCTTTGAGCAGCAAGTTTCATTCAGTGGTGAATGGTTAACATCCCTGTCTACCTCATCATCACTGCACATCTGGCACCTGGAAGTGTTCAAAAACTGTGCAGATGTGGCACTTGGTGACATGGGTTAGTGGTGGACTTGGCTGTGCTGGGGGAATGGTTGGGCTGGATGAGCTTAGAGGTCTTTTCCAACCTGAACAATTCTGTGATTGTGTGATCTCTCCTTCAAGAGCTGAATGGATCTACACTCTCTCCTTGTCTGTAGTGATAAAATCCTGATTTCTCCTTTCCCCAGGGATTTGTGGTGGCTGTTCTCTACTGCTTTCTCAATGGAGAGGTAAGACCAGACCATCAGTGTTTTTTGGTCATTGTTTGCAGCTAGGACAGAATTAATGCATGTGGAGAGTGAATTGAGAAGTGTCCCATTCCTGATCCTGATGTTACAATATTCGAGGGAAGCATCCAAACTACATCTCTCTCTCCAGGGAAACAATTCAACCATTTGCCAGACAGCTGTCAGCACAATTAAAAAACAATTAATTAACACATCAGGACTTGTGTGTGTGCACTGTAGAGCAGCTGCTGAACCCATCCTTTCCTCATGAGACAGCATCAGCACAACTCCTGTGTGAACTTGCACAATCCCTGATCCTAAAGGACTACCTTCAGCAGGGCAGGATAAATCCCATCTAAGCCTTGTTCATGCTTAGTGCCTCCAGGAATCCTCCCCAGGATCACACCCACTGCCAGAGCCAGCACAGGCATTGGTGTGATTTGTTAAGCACAGAGAAGCGCAGGTGAATGTGTTTCTGCCTTGCAGGAACAATCTTGACTTTCCCACATTTTAGTCCTGGCATTCTCATCCTTGGGATTGTGCTGTTCCTGTGTTTGTTTATCCCAGAGCCCTTCAAATACAGCTGTTTCATCTAATTCATGCTGTTACCTAAAAATTTGCACTGAGGGGCTGAAGGAGGGGACAAGAACAGTGGCCAGGTTCGTTCAGGATTTGAATTGTGATACAGGCTATTTCTGTAAACTCTCCGAACAGCAACAAGCAGATTCTGTCAGAAAAAGCACAGCTGTATTGACAGCTTTACAAACAAGCTGCAGTTAAATCATTTCTATTTGGACCAGAAACAGGCCAGTGAGAAAGAAAGCATCTTAATTATACTCACAAAGTGTTGTCATTGAGGTTAAGTAGTCTGGCACCTTGACTGTATCAATAACAAATTCCTTTCTGGTGAAGCTCAGGGATTTCTCCTCCAGTAATTTACTGACTTGAGTGTCCCCTTTATGTGGTTAGAAGTTCTGGCCAAGCCAAGTTTAGTGGCCTTTATAAAGTAATTCCCGGCCCCGTGGTGGGTGGGTCCCCAGGGCTGCTCCGTAATCGGGTCAGAACACCACCAAGTGATGCCCTGTGCTGCCTTTTCTGTCTTTCCCGTGCCCAGGTGCAAGCTGAGCTCAAGAGGAAGTGGCGGAGGTGGCACCTGGAGAGGTTCCTGGGCTCGGACATGAAGTACCACCACCCTTCCCTGGGCAGCAATGGCACCAACTTCAGCACCCAGATCTCCATGCTGACCAAGTGCTCGCCGAAGACGCGCCGCTGCTCCAGCTTCCAGGCTGAGTTCTCTCTGGTGTGACAGGGAGAGGCTCCCCAGGCACTGGGCATCCAGAACTGAGACACGAGGATCCCCTGGGAGTCAGTGATCCCACAACAAATCCCTGTGAAATGACCTGCTCCACATGAGCCAACAGAGGACACACAACTGGAAAAGCCTCTGGCGTCCAGAATGAGATTGGACGAGCCAAGAGGCCGAGAAACACTTTTGCTCTCCCTCTTCTCAGGCCTTTCACTCTTCGGTTTCAAGCCCTCAGGGGCTGGTAGCTCTGAGGAGTTATCCCAGTTGCTTGAGGACAGCCTGGGAGATGCTGATGCATCCTAAATAGTGAAGTACTAGGGATAAGGGAGGGAGAGCCTCAGTCCTCGGTGGCTTTACGAGAACTGGCATCTCTGAAACAGACAAATTGCACTTNTGAATGTGCCAAAATTCCTGTGGATAAGAGGTGATGATACAGCACCAAAGACGGTGCTGGGGACATGGGGAGGAGGGACAGGAGGAACATGAGCAGGAAAGGAGAGGCCAGCACATGGCCCCCATGTTTTTCACAGGTGGAGATGAAGCTGCAGTACCAGGAAAGCCCCTCAGAGGATACCCCAGTACATTCTGCCACCATCGTTGAGAGCAGAAGCTTTCCAGGCACCCTTGGGTGCCCTGTGGGAGGGCAGAGCACCGAGCAGGACCAGCGTGAGGACGCCCTTCCCTGCACTGTGCTGGTGACATGGTGTGCTGCTCGGTTGTGCTCCATGGACAGGAAACTCAATTTGCATGTATAAAAATCAGGGCCAGATGCCAAAAGAGGAGCGTGGCTGGGTTTTTTCCTCATTCTCTTTAAGTTCTCCCATAGACCTCAGTGCGTGGATGCACCCAGGATCATTAGGGATCAGGGGAAAATAATTGGGCTGTAATCCATTTGCACTTTGCTTAGCACATGCTGTCAAGAAAGGGAAATATAGGGCCTTGTAATCCTTAATTGAATCAGAGGTGCCATAATGAGGCCACTCTCCAGGGTCACAGCAGCAGGTAAAATTGCTTTCATCAGAGCAAGGTTGTCTCAGCACACAACTGGCACTCCAGGAGGGAGGAAAGAGTGAAAGAGCTACTAAGTAGATTTCTTCTTGAGCTTTTATGGGGACCTTTCATCCTGTATGAAGGCACTGTTAGATATTTAAGATGTGTGTGTTTTACCTCTTTTCTGAAGGCCTGTCAGTTTCCATACAGGGGCAATTCCTACTTGAAGAATGCACATGGATCTCATTGAAACCAAGGGAATGGGGTTTAATTCTTGTTTTCACAGTGGAGAGGCAAAGAAGAAATGTTAAAGCCCAGTCGTGCTCATTTGAGGCAACCCCACAGTCCCAAACTCAGACAGAAGACAGAAAATACACGGATACAGATGCTCATGTTTGTGTCCCACTCAACTGCCTCAAGTGGGGTTGAAAAGGTTTTGTGCTGAGGGTGGGAAATCCCTGCCCAGCTCATGTGTACCCTCAGTAATTGGGCTGCTGCCATCCTGCTAAAGCCTGTCCTCATGGAGGAGTGTCTGGGTTACCTGGAGAGGGAGGTGGGCTCTTCTTTTAGAGTTCAGACATCTCAACTCACCAGGTTTTTTTCCTCCTTAATGAAATGCAGCTCACTGGAGGGAAGCTCCTGCAGCCTGGTGGGGGTTGTTTGCCTTTAACAAAGGATGCCAACCAAACCACGCTGAGCCCAGGAGGAGACTTGCAGATCCAGTTCCTTTCTGAGTCCTGACAGGGCAGTGTTGCATGTCATAACCATTCCCAGAGGCTGTTATCCATTGAGCTGGATGTTTCCAAAGTATTTCCCCAGGTGTGGGACTGAGAACAGCGTCGGGGGCTGGAGTCAGCAAAGGGGCATGAGAAACTGTGACACACCAAGGGCAAACCTGCAGTCCTGAGTTCGCAGGGAGCCAGCTCAGATCCTGTCACAGCCCTGGCTGCCCAGCCTGTAGGTCCGAAGAGGATAGGAAGATGTGAAAATTCCTGGAATTACAGTGCTGGTGGCCCCAGGCTGGCCAGGTGTGAGCCAGCTTTGTTATGGCTGCTTTACACTGAGCCCACATCAGCAGTGAGGATCCGACTCTGATGTGCCATAAGATCATCAAAATGCAGCTCCCTGATTCCCAAAATGCAGAGAAAATGAGAGGATGCTCAAAATTTCCCCACTTGTCTTGAGTTGAAGCCCTTATGCCTTGACACCCCTCAAACAATACCCCATTGATATCCACAAGGTTCTCAGGGGCAAAAACCTTTTAAGTGGTCATGGTCAGAGTTCAGGAAGAGTTTGGACAATGTCCTCAGGCATTATGATTTTTGGGGTTTTCCTGTGCAGAACAAGGAGTTGGACTCAATGATCCTTGTGGGTCCCTTCTAACTCAGGATATTCTGTGCTTCTGTGATTCTCTTTGTGTTTGGTGCTTGTGTTGCTCTGCTGAGCATTTTTGGACCTGGATTAGGACTCACCCAGGAAATACTGGAGAAATCCCACCAGTACCACAAATTCTTCTCCTGTGCCTGGTTCAAAGCAAGGATTTGACCTGCATTTTTCCAGGTGAATGGTTAACTTCAAGGAAGAACAGAAGAAGCAAGGGAAAATTCTGTCTCAGCTTCCAAGTTGTTCCACTTGGTGTAAAATGCTTTGTCTCACTGGATCAGTCTAGCTAAGATTGGATTCATCAGGCTGCAAAGCCATTCCCCCTGTTCATCTGTCATGGTAAATATTTATACCCAACAAAACTGATGGGCTGCAGAGGAGCGCTGCCCAATCTCGGGAATGCATCTACTGAGGTGTGAACTGGAATTCCAGGTCCCAGAAAAGCAACAGAGGAGCTGGAGCACAGAGCTGTAGTGCAAAAGTACAGCACCATTGCCAGCAGCCTCCTCTGTGGGATGTGAGGGAATCCCTTCCCATCTGTTCCAGGCAGCCTTGCTGGGGGGAAGGCTCGTGAGCCATCAGTACTGAGACACATTGAGCATTTTCCCTCTGGCCTTCACTTTCCCTTTCCTCTCCCTGTGCTCCCTTTTCCTCTCCATTTGCAGGGCTTTCTGCTGCATGTTTGCAGCTTCTCTTGAGTTCCAGCCCCGTGCTAACCCGTGCCAGCGCCAGCTATATGCCAAAAACAGCCAGGAGAGGTTTGCCTTTTGGAGATGTGACAGGGAAAAAACCCAGCTGGTTATTTACCCTCACCACAGGCTCCTCTGCAGCCTGTCAGATTCCCCACCAGGCTATTCTGCACGGGAACATGAACATGGGATGTTTCCTAAGCTGAGGGGCTCCCTCAAAAAGTGTGGAGTACATCAGCATGCCAGAACTGTGCCCCTAGGCACCCTACTGACAATTATTTCATTCCTGAACATCCAGCCACGTCGCCTTTCTGCTCTCAGGGGTGTTTGAGGGATTAAATGAATGTGCTGAACGTACCTGCTGCGGCAGGCATGGCAATGTCAGCCATGCAGAGCTGCCAGCCCCGCTGCCTTGGCCTGGTGTTCCAGGAAAACAGAGGAGCTGGGGGTGAAACCAGAGCTTTTCACTCTGGGGACGTGAGCAATCAAGTGAATGATGACATTGGGATCGGGCCCTGTTTAACTGGCTTAGTGCAGGAATTTGGCTCCATAACTTGGCCTTGTCTACTCTGTTTTGCATCCAGCTCATCAATAAGGTGGAATTTAAGGACCTCACTGCAGATGACAACGTGGAGCAAGCTGTCCTGGCCCCATATCCTGGCCCCATGACTTGGCCCCATGTCCATTTTCTTCACAGAGCACACAGCAGTGCTCAGCACTTCTGCTGCTCCCCCAGCTCCAGCCTGACCCCAGTGTAACACAGAGCTGACTCCAGCAGGGCAGCTGCATTCATTTGCTGCATAATAAGATCAGAGGTGTGCCTTTTAAAAGGTGTTAAAATTTCTTCTGCCTCTGTTAAAGGGCACAGATATGTGTGAGGATCATGAATCTGGGCTCCAAAACTCTTTATAGAAATAAACCCAAATTCTGATCCTACTTGTACCAATCAGTTCACTGCAGTGACTCCTGAATTACAGCAGCATTAAACTGGGATTTGCCTTTGAAATAATTATTTTCTTCATTCTGGAGCTGTTTACTCCCTTTTTACATCAGGGATAGAGTAAGCCCCTCCTGTTCTATACTTCGGTGGTTGAATAATTCAAAATTATTGATAAGTATAGAACAATTAAATATAAACAATAAATTATTGTCTCAAGGTCTAGAGGTACCAGGTTCAATGCCAACATTAGACTGTAGATATTTCTGCTCAGCTGGGACCTGTGCTGCTTTGTGACCCTCTCACAAGCAGCAAGAAATGAGACAATGACCATGTTTAGCATATAGAAAAGTAATTCTGTTGCAGCATTTTAGGGGCATTAAATTTAAACAAGTTTTTAAAATCAGAGTGATGTGTGCAGCAGCAGCAGCATTACTGCAGTTGTGGAATGAAAAGGGGGAAAGGCCAGAAGATGAAAGATCTGAGTATTTTGTTTTATTTTTTGTTCGTTTGGGTTTTTTGATAGGCAACAAGTTATATTTTTCTCCAGGAAGGTGTTGATGGAGAAAAGATATTTTATACATGACCTAATAATCAGATTTCATTCTTTCTCTGGATTCCACTGAGTTCCCATTCATCTCAAAATCAATGAGGGTCATGTCTGTGCCACAGGGCTCTGTGGGCAGAGGGATTAACCCCAAATCTCTGCTCCAATCTGATGGAAATGCTTTCAGAGAGAAATGCACCTGCTGATTAATGAAAGATTGCCAGCAGTATTTCAAAATGAAGTTCCAAAGAAAGTTCAGGAGTGCATGAACATCACTTGGCTCCATGGCAGGGATTAAAGGGGTTTGGTGGGATTCATTTGTCTCCCTTCCAGCTTCACCCCAGGGTTTAAACAAGGATAAAGGAAACAGGGGGAAAGGAAATATGAAATAATTTCAGACTAAAAGGGAATTTCTCAAACAGGGAAATACTAATGTGTGTCTTCATGAAGCTTATTTTATTCTGACCACACAGGCCCATCTTGGTTTGATGAATGGCCTGTGGAAACACAGGTGGATCAGAAGCAATGCCCCTTCTCTGGAAGGTGAATCCAGCTGTAACAGGGAAGCCCACATAAAACATTCCTCCTGCCGTGTCCCAGCTCCTGCTTTCAGGCTGAATGTTTGGCACAGCCCTGGTTCCCTCCCAGCCTCGTGCTTCCCCCTCTGGCATCTCTGCACCCTGAATGTGCCCAACTCCCGGGGACAGGGATTGCAATCCTGAATTCTGTGGCTCACAATGCAAATTTGCATTTTTCCCACCCTGATGCTGATGGGGCCAGCACCACAAAGCTGCTTCACTGGAGATGAGCCTCGAAGGGCAGGGTGTCACATGCACACCCACATCCATCCAGAATGACTCTGCTGGCATCATTCAGGCACTAAACTGCTGTAATAAGGAAAAAATTCAAGTCCCAGACTGGCACATGAAGTCAGATGTCCCAAAATGTGGATTTCAATCCATTTCCTTTCAGTCAGTCAGCTTTTCATCCCCTCTCCAAACCCATCATTTGCATATCAGTCTGATGAGGTGTAATTACAGTGAGTGACCTCGTTATTTCCCTGGAGACCTGTGCAGATGGAAACTATGGCTTTTTATCAGGAGATTCTTGGGAGCAAGGATCATCTTTTCCACCTTTTCCTGAATCTCCTAACTTTCATGATGTTGTGCTATATCCTGAAGAGCCCTGGGTTTGAAAATCTGGTTGTTTCTAGAATACTGTGCAATCACAGGGGAGAAAGCAAACATTGGGACAGGTCTGTAAGGAAAATAATGCCCACTTGTGTTCTGAGGGCCAGACCCTGAGGACACACAGATTGGCAGCAGCAGAGCACCAGTGTTTTATACCCAAGTTTTGTGGATATTGTACATTTGTACATAGAGGAACTCTGAAGAGCACATTAGAAAAAAAAATAAACAAACCACATTTTTGATACTCAGATGATGATGATGATGATAAATCGAGTTCAAAAAGACATTTTTGAACCTGAAAGTTCATTTTTCAGAGCCTGTTTCAAACACCTCAAGCTGTGGGTCAGCAGCTGGTGCCAACTGACCCTTCCCACTCAAGCTGTAAACACCTCTGCTCTGCCCTCCTGTAAATAGGCTTTGACAGCAGAGGGTGAGGGGGACTGGCTGTGAGCAGAGAATCTCTGTCTCTGTGGACTTCTCTGTACCAGGTGCTTGTGATGTATCCTCCATGCCAGCAAGAACAGGTCTGCTTGCTCAGCACAGGTGAAATCTCTGCCTTGTTTCATGGCCTTTTGCCTGATGTTATTTATTTTTGGTCTGACTCTGTACATATGCAATGAAATGGCTTTTTTTTTTTTTAATATTTTTTTTTCCCCTTTGTATTTGGTTCACCTCCTTGCTCCAGAGGGGGTTCTTCTCTGTGGTTGACGCTGCTGAAAACAAGCAATAAAACCATTGTGAAGACATTGTGTCTGAGGTGTTCCACCTGATATTTTAATTTATTCCTCACAGTCCTGTAGAAGACACAGAGAAGGCAAACTAAGAAGGAAGCTGTGAGCTGGGGAGGTTCTTGCTTGGAGTCAAGCGTAATGACCTCATACTTTCAAAGGTTAAGCTGATAGACCAAATCACTCTTAAAATCAGAGAATCTTAGAAATATTTGGGTTGGAAGGGGCCTTTAAAGGCCATTTAGTCTTTGCAGTGAGCAGGGACATCTTCAAGTAGATGGGAGTTTTGAGGAGACCTTCTTTGAGAACATCTGTGCCAGCAGAAGACCAGTACCAAATCCAACATAAATGACCCCAAAAAACTCCACCACTGCACGAGCTGGGTGCAGGGATGGTCCTTTGGAGGCAGGACTGATGCATGGAGGTGACAACCATGAAATTAAAACCACTCTGTCATCATTTTGTCACAGTTCACAAGTGTGAAATGATTCCTGCATTTACAGAAATGTACAGCCTGGCACACAAATATAGATGTGATGATTGTTGCTGCAATATCCTCCAACAAACATCTTTATTGCTCAGAACAAAGCACAAGCCTTCCTCTGTGCTGGAGAAAAGCCTGGCAGGCAACCACAAGAGAATAATAATTGTTCATGTCAAAGACACATTCATTATTTGATGCACACGAACATGAGGCAGTGAAAACAGATCTCAACAAGAGGTGAGTGAGCTTTGCCATGTCCGTAGGGCCAGTGTGGCCACTCACCCCCTCCTTAAACTGATTTACACCCTGTATTCACACTGCTGATAAAGGCCAACCCTACAACTTGAAAGGACAAGTCTTGGCTATATTTGTCCCTCTTTCTGCATGGATTAACCATTTTCATTTAAAAGCAAGGGGTCTGATGCTCTGGGCCATTCTGAGAAGCAAAGCTGTTTGTACTGACTTCCAGTGGATCTCTCAGTGGGCTGAGGCAGAAATCAGGAAAACGTGTTGTGAGGGCTGGGGAAAGGGAAAATCAGCCATTTACATTTATTCTGTGTCTGTAGAAGTGAGGATAATCCCATCCCTCAAAAAAAAAACATCTTCCACAAGAGGAACTCCAGTCACTACTCAGAAATTAATGTAAGTGGGTTTGATGAAGGTTGCCTGAGAAGTCTGGAAAAAAAATCAGCCCAACCCACTCTGGTCCCAGTTGTGTGTCCTCTGTGTCTTTCCTGGCTGGCAAAGAGCAAAGCCTGGCTTTTCTTAGGCACATCCCATTATTCTGAATTTGATGGAACATGCAATCACAGCCTCTGGAAGGTTTCAAGCTTGGCTTTTGGGGCTTCTCTGTTCCGTTTTCATGACTGCAAAAGCATCTTTCTCTATTAGAAAGAATCATGTTTAAAGATGGCAAATCTCATCCTCTTCCTTTGATCCCTCGTGGTTTCCATGGCAAAATATGAGGATGGGGAATTTTGTGATCTCCATGATATTAAAGCAATTTCCCATGTAGCGGATCAATGCTAGTGGTTAAATCATCTTCACTCCACATGCAATTGGCTGTGTCTACACCCTCATTCTGGGGATGTAAAGTCTGAACTGTGACTCAGTACAATCCACAGAGGGAATTTGGCTGTCCTCAGCTCAGAAAGATCCAGGTTGTCCAAGGATCCCAAGGACGTGTGGCACACAGAGCCTGGACATGTGTCACAGCTGTAACACTGCACTTTCTGAAAGCCTAAAATCGTCTTCTGACACTGACAGTGCTCACAGAGAAATCATTCCTACTTCAGAACCCCTTCTGCATTTACTCCTTTGTTGGATCAAAAGAACAAAGGCAGGTGAGTGACAATGACATCATAAAATAGCCATTTCCCAGGTCAGAGAATCACGGGATCACTGAGGTTGGGAAAGCCCTCCAAGACTATCAAGTCCAGTTTGTGATTGATCCCCATCTTTTCGCCCAGCCCAGAGCCCTGAGTGGTGTATCCAGCCCTTCCTTGGACAGCTCCAGGGGTGGGGACCCCACCAGCTCCTGTCAGGCCCTGGTATGGGTGTGGAAAGCTCAGAACTAAACTGGCCTTGCATCCGAAGACCAGAGAGGCAAAAGTTTCCTGTACATGGCAACAGATCCTTTTTATGGCTCTAAGTGAGAAACCCTCTCCTAGGGTCCTTCCCCACCCACCAATACTGATTGAACCTCTCCCCTTGGAAACATCTCCACTCCTCCCAGTCTAGATCAACACCTTGAATCCATCCCACACACAGCCTAAGGGACAAGGAAGTAACTTGGAATGCTGAAACCAGAAAATACCACCTCTGCCCTTGGTTTTCAGAGCAAATCTACATAATTACTGTACAATGACCGAGATAGAGGGAGGAAAAAGGAAAACGTTTGGCTTGTAAGCCTGTGATTTGATGTGCTTATTGGGGGAGACAGGATTCTCTAAAGCACATTTTGTTGTTCAGACATGAAGAGGAATCATAAAATCACAGGATGGTTTGGGGGTGGAAGAGACCCCCAAAGCTCATTTTGTTCAATGGGCAGGGATGCTTTCCCCAGACCAAGTTACTCCAAGCCTCATCCATGAACAATTCCAGGGATGGGACAATTAATTCAACTGGGAACTTCAATACCTTAATAAATAGGTGTCCTGGGTGACAAACAGGAGTTCTGTCACTTAATATCATCTCCAAATCAAGGCAGTGGCTTTTAAAGCACAGGGATGCCAATATTTGATGTGAAATAAACTAGGGTTGAATCAACACCCACACATTTGTCTTTCTCTCCTGAAAAGTGTCTGCACCCTATTGTCATTTTTTACCTAAAACCACCTGTGAAACTTATTTTACAAAGGAAGTAAAGTACCAGCAGCATGACCCCAACACTGAGCTGGGCACTGCTGCCAAGAATCTGTCTCCCCCAGCTCTTAGAGATTTATTGCTCTGGGATACCTAATTCAATTTCTTATCAGCCACTTAACTCTGAGCTGTTTGGCATAAAGCCATTAGAATCCATAATATTTCATTATGTCCTATCTGCCCCCAGCTAAAAAAAAACGGGGATCTGGTAGAAATACGACCTCAGTTGGCAGTGATGAAGGAATTTATTACATGTAATAGATTTATGTGTGTAATGTGATTTTGGGGTTGGAATGCATCAAGTATTTCATTTCCATCAAGTATCAAGTTTCCATTCCCATCAAGTATTTCCCATCAAGTGTGATCTAGTTGGCCACTAAATTCCAGCTCTCCTCATATCCTGTTTGGTTCACAGGTAGGGGTCTAAACAAGGGGCTTCAGGAATTCTCTGGCTTTGAGAAAATTCCAAACATATTGGTCCACAATGGGAGAATTCCATGAGGGAAGATTCCCTTCCCTCTTGGCTGAGTCTGAACTCAGCCCTTTCCCAGGTCGTGGTGGTCACATTTCCAAGGATCTCTGCAAATTACCTGACCTTAGGGAAGACTGGATGGTTTTATCCTCCCCTGCTTCCATTACTGGCAAGGAACCCTCAGTTTTTGAGACAATTACTGTAATTTTGGCCAGAACTGGGCAAGGATAAAGCCTGGAATCAAAATTATAGAGTACAACTCAATTCTGGGCTCTCAACAGCTCCCCCATCTCCAAGGAAAGATTTGGAATTCATCAGCTGAATCAGTGACTAGGGCTTGTGTGAACAACTGATTGCATTTGTTTGGCTGCTGGGGAGGAGAGGGGAGGGGAGGGGAGGGCAGGACAGGACAGGACAGGACA
>VYXD01008776.1:219883-242222 GCA_013397195.1 Hylia prasina
GGCGAGGCGAGGCGAGGCGAGGCGAGGCGAGGCGAGGCGAGGCGAGGCGAGGCGAGGCGAGGCGAGGCGAGGCGAGGCGAGGCGAGGCGAGGCAAGGCAAGGCAAGGCAAGGCAAGGCAAGGCAAGGCAAGGCAAGGCAAGGCAAGGGCCCAGACAAATCCAACTGTACTGTATTTTGAACAAAATATTAAAACAGACATGATGTGGGGGTTTTTTTTCCCCTGAAAAAAGAATCACAAAAATATCATTTGAAAAGAAATTTTACTGTGATATGAAATAGAACATTTCACTTCAGCCATTTGAAAATACTTTAAAAAAAGGAAATAAAGAGAAAAAGCCAAAGTAAACTCAAAAGAACTTGCACAAAAAGGGATAGCACTGCCTCCATCCCACTGACTTGGCTTAGTCAGAGCAACTAAATAAATTTCAGATCAAGACTGAGTCCTTGCTTTGGACAACCTGCTCTAGTGGAAGGTGTCCCTGCCCATGACAGGGGGTGGAACAAGGTGGGTTTTAAGGTCTCTTCCAACCTGAACCATTCTGGGATTTAATATCCAACTGCATCAGTTAATTTCTTCTATGTATATGATGATTTATTTGTCTGTAGTTATAACACATCGTTCTCGTGGCAGATTAGAAACACAAAGGTTGTTCTGTGGAGCTCAGGAGTGGAAAGAGTCAATGAGCACCTTTCCTGACATCAACAAAAGATGTATAGAATTCAGCAACTCTCATTATTCAAATCCAATCTAATTACAGTGCAAAATGTAAATTAATGCAACATTCTTTGGAGGGCTGCTCACATCCATAGTAATATGCCAGCTCTGGAAGTTGCCCAAGCCTTGAACAAGAATGAAATTCTTCAGATTCAACATCAAGTGCTATGGTCTGTTCACAGGGAAGAAACATTTCAGGTGTTTTTAAGGCAAAGTTTAAAGCAGCAATTGCTCCAGCAAGAGAGAGCTTTTGAGCTCTTGAGCTTTTGAGCTCTTGAGCTCCAGGGAGCTTTTGAGAAGGGGTCCCACATGCACAGCTAGAGCACATCCCTTGTCAGGAGGTAAACAAGTTCTTGAGAAGCCAAGGGCTGGGAAGGTGCTGGGGAAGTGCAGCCTGGAACTCAGGTTTGAAGCACTTCAGTGATGAAGATAAATGAGAGTCCTCACTGTTGTCATCTGTCTGCAGAAGCTCATTACCAAAGCTTTTACATTTCAGGAACCAAAAAAAGACCAAATTTAAACTAACACAGCACAGCCTGGTGAGGTGGACAATGAAAATTTCCTTTATTCTGAATTCCTGTTAATTCTGAATCCTGATTTAAAGCTGTTCTGACCTTCTCCAGGTGTGAGCACTTCAGCCGAATGGGTTTGCTTTCCTCACCCAGTCTTAACAGGGTGAGTACAAATTCCTCACATCAGGAATAGATCCCACAGGCAGAATTCAGCCATAATATGTGGACAAATCTTCCACCCAGTGTTTCTCTCCAGAAAAACAATGTGTCTCTGCAGAGAGAAGCTTAAAAACTACATTTCATTGCACACAGAGCAAAGCTGGTTTCCCTCTGCAGGGTGGGACAGGGTGTGAAAAACTATTGTCAGCTTTGTAAACACAAAGAGAATTGTTATTGTAGCATTGAGTCTCTGGGGGAAAATCCTCTCACCTGGTTTTAGGTGTGAATTAAGCAGCTATTAGTGCCAGAGGCACTCACCAGAACTCCTTTCTAGAGAGTTCTTGTCAATGTAGTTAATTCCGTTTAGGAGGAAATTCATCTGTGCAGGTGCAGCAGATAAATTTGTACTGAATTTAAATATACTTAAATAACCCTGGGTTGTCTGATTTAGGACTTTGGAAATGAAAAGACAGAGAAGACACTGAAATTCACGATTTTTCTCTTTGAAAGGGGCAAACAGTGCGCCACACAAAGTCCTTCTCTCTCTGATTTCATTGTATGGAAACCATAAAGGAGGGATTTAGGGGCTCCTGATGAATGTGAACTCCTCTGCAAAGGTCTAAGGTGATGGCTGCAGAGGTGCTGCCAAGGAGAACCTGGACTTCCAAGGAATGGATGGATCACCAGCATCCACAGCTGTCCTTGGCCTCCTGAGATGCAGCTGCTCTGGCTCCTGTCAGATTAGTGAATAGAAAACTGGTAACAAGTTCTTGTGAAGGAAGAGGTGTACCATGGGAAGCAACACCAGTAAAAAAGGTGTGATGAAGAAGCTGCTACACAGACTCATTTCACTTCAAAGCTGGGGGACGAATGTGGCAACCATTATAGTTTTGCTTGAAATACACACCTGCATGCCTCACAGGATACCCAATACTCTCTCCTTCCAGAAATAATTTGAGTTTTCTTCTGCTCTCTGTTAATATTGAAATCAAATTCTTAAAGTAAGAGTTTTTTGGTGAGCAATGCACATGGAAACGTTGAATATTACACTGTTAAAAAAAACTTGTCACCAAAAGGGACACTGCTGTTAGTAAGAAAATAATTATCTTTGCTACACTGTTACTTAGCAAATGTTCCCATTTGTAAGAAAAATATAAATTCAGAACTTTTAAGAAAAGTGGAGAAAACATTTTCTACCTCCAGTAATTCACCTAAGACTCATGACCTTGGCTCAGTGACAGGAATAACTTTTTGGGGCACTGTGGGATCAACAGAGAATTTGACTGTGGCTCCAACAAAGAGAGATTAACTGGGATAGAATAACCCCTAGATGATCATTAATAGAGTTCTTTTCCTTGTGGGTTGTAAAAAGTTCTTTCTTCCCCAAAGACAAAGTGAGAACAAACCTGAACTTCAATTTATTCCATATCTTTACTAATAGAATATTAATTTTTTGTTTTTCACAGGGCTGTTTTGGGAGGTTTGGGTTTAATATATTGAAATTGCAGCTGCATGTATTTGAATTATTTATGCAGCCAGACATGTAGGCTGTGATTAAGCTTCTTATTTGGTTGTAACACAAGGTTCATTTCTTCTGCTCATTGATTTAGCATGAGGAAACCTTCCCCGCAGCTCTGCTTCACAATAAATTGCTATTGGCAGATGGAAATGTCAGGTTTACCCTCCAGATGGGAGCAATAACAAATCAGACCTTTGCTTGTTCCATTTATCCTGCTGCACGTGTGACAAGAGATGTGCTTTGCTCTCTGCTGACTCTGTCCCTTCTCAAATGCACGATTATATGGAGGCATTTTTCCACAGGTTAATTTTGTGGCCATGAAAAATGCAGCTCAGCATCTGTGAAACCAGCTCAGAAAACTTCTCAGCCTCAATTTTCAACTTTGCCACGAATCTATTGAAATTGAAATAATGTTTTCGTTTCCTGGATTACATTTTTACAGTGAATCTCTTTATAACCATGGGAGGCTTGGTCCATACCACGGAATCACAGAATGGGTTGGGTTGGAAGGCACCTCAAAGCTCATCCAATTCCACCCCCTGCCATGGTCAGGGACACCTCCCACTATCCCAGGCTGCTCCAAACCCTGTCCAACCTGGCCTTGGACACTTCCAGGGATCCAGCGGTAGCCACAGCTTCACTGAGCAGGGCCTCCCCACCCTCACAGGGAAGAATTTCTTCATGATATCCAATCTAAACCTACTGCTACAACTCTCCAAGCCTGTTTTTGGGCAGTTGAAAACCTCACCCAAAATGCCCGTTTCTTTCCTTGAATAAAGAGCTCCCTGGGACTGTTTCAGCTGGAGATGGCAGCAGAGGAAGTGTCTGATGCCTGGCCAGGACAATTCACCCACTGTTGCATACTGTGATTTTTTTTTTTAACTCTAAGTTTTAAAAAACAATGAGCCTTTTTTTTTTTTTTTTTTTTTTCCCCTTTGGGTACAAAATCTATTGATCTGAATTTTCATCTATTGTTTGGAACAGTCCTGGAGAAGCCAGTACAGTCCAAGGGCAACACTATGGCTTCCAAGATTCCAAACAAAAATAAAGTTACATCAAACTCTGAATAAAGCTGCCACTATGGGAGAAGTGGAGCAGTAGCTGATGGAGCCAAGATCATTGGCTTTTGGGATGTTCACACAGCTCCGGCTTTCCTCCATCTTCTCCACTGCCTCCATCTTCCTGCACATGAAGATCCTGCTTTCAGCTCCTTCAGGAAGGTTCAGAACTGTTTTCCTGTACTTCCTAAATATCTGGAAAAGGCAACTGACAGCAATGGAATGGATAACCACTGGATATCATAGAGAATGTTTATCCACTTTCACTTGAATTTCAGTGTGGTTTTCAGAGTGCCTCATCCCTCCCTGGTAACTTAGGAACATATTTATCTGATATCTCTGCTTATTTTTATCAAAGCACTTCAGTGACTGAGATGGAATTACATTTTTTCCCATGTTTTATTTCCAGTTTCTTGCTCTCCCAGGAGGATGTAAACACTTTTGCACGTTCTGTCACTGCCCACAACCGCGAGAGGTGATGCGAGGGGGAGGGAAAGGGCTGGTCCCAGACAGGGTGACCTTGCAAACACGAGTCATCAAAACACCAAGAACTTCATGCAAGGAGAAGGGTTTGCTGCTGGGAGTTTTTGTCCTGGCTCAGTTCCTCTTACCATCTAGGAATATGGTATGCAAACGGGTCCTCCACCTCAGTGTCTTTGGGTTTATGAAAAAGGCCAGAATCCTCTTTTGCTTTTCCCTTGTCTTGGTTTGGAAAGACAGGTGTCTGCCAGGGAAAGCTGGAGCTTCCCTTGGAATGGAGAATGTAAACTTCCTCCCTCCAAGTTATTATAATTTTGAAATTAAGGGGCTCTCAGGCAAAGATAGGGGAATAGGAATAACAGTTCTTTACTACGAACATTAAAAAGTACAAATGTAATACAAAAAATCCCAAGCAAACAAACAAACAAGCAAAAATCCTAGAAACACTGACAGAGTCAGAACATGACCTTGTCAGGGTGTTGGGAGCGGTTCAATCAAGTCCTCCTGCAGTGACAGATGTGGTTCTGTTGGAGCAGAGATGATCCTGTAGAAGGGTGGAGTTTTCCTCTGAAGGTCCAGTAGTGCTGAGATGGGTCCAGTCTTCCTCTGGGAATCCAGTGCAAACAGGCTGTGCTGGTGTTCTGAATCTCAGGTTTTATCCAGGTAGGAATGCTGGGCTCCTCCCCCTGGGTGGAGCATCTCCCCGTGGGATGATGGAATTGTATCGGCTATGCAGTGAGCCTGGATGGCCCATGAACAGCAGATATCCCCTGGAGGGAGGATGGGTCCTGGAAGGGATAAAGAACACTGCCCCACCTGGTTTTAACAGCTGGCAATAGAATACACACCCCTGGTTGCATCCTGCATTGCAACCCAAGACACCCCTGCTGCTCCTTCTCCTCAGAGCAGCCTGAGCTGGTGCTGGTGATGCTTCTTCAAATTAGCTTTGGATTCCAAGAATGAATCTCAGTAACTGCAAGCTGTCCATAGAGTTGTAGGATGTCAAAGAGAGGAACAGAAGTGGGGAAAGGTGGCTTTGCTGAGGAAGAAGCTGACTGAACAACCTCACCGGTGCCCTAAATAGAAGGGTGAAAGATTCATTCTCTCTGGCCCTAAGAGAAATGGCTCAGGGCATCTTGTGTCTTTACAGATAAACTTTATGACTCTGGAGGAAAAAGTCACATTTTCCATACTGTCTTCCAAAAGTGTTTTCACAAATACTGCCCCCACAAAATCCAGCTAGAGGTGAGACAATTGAGATTTAGTTTCCCAGCCACTGGTGGGATTTAGAGCAGCTTCTAGATCATGCAGAAATTCAAGGAGTGCTGGTAAAGTCTTGAGCCAGTGGTAGGAAGCAGTGGCTGGCTCATGGCTGCTGGTAGAGCTAAGCTTGAAATCCAGTGTAAAGAAGAATTACAAAGACACTCCAAGCACGGAGAAAATTTACAATCAAAGTTATAAAATGCCAAACATGTTACACCTCTTTTTGTTCCTGTTCTCACTCATCCCCCTGACCTTGTTCTCTTGCTGCACTTATATCTCCTTTACCCCAGGGCACCTTCTCACAGCATCTTTTGGGAATGCTTGATATTTGTCTACCAAGCAATTACATTCACAGATCTCCATTCACCCCCAAAACAACCATGAGTGGGTCTGAGTTTGAGGCAAAAAGCTGTTTGCATTTGTCCTGCTCCAGGCACCATCACAGAGGAACATTTCTGCTCACTGACCAGACCAGTGCTGTTTTCTGTGCAAAATCTGAACAAATGAGACCATTTGTCTAAGTCATGGCAGCTTGGTTAATACGACCTCATGCGAAAAAATATCAGGCAGTTTTTTATATTGGAGGTTTGGTTTTGTGTATGTGGTTTTGATTTTCCTGAGCTCTGTGCCATGCCTGATTTACTCTGAGAAACACAGCATTCTGACCCCTGGAACAGTCACAAAGGTGCATTTGAAGGCTTCTTTATTAATTCATTTACATCTTTTAATAATGAAGCCTTCTGACCCATGGACACTGGGATGATCTCAGAACATGTAGACAGGCAAAGTCATCCTTTTTCATGCACTGAAATGGGCTAAATGGATAAGTTTTGTTGAAATAAAAGTATTCCATAGTGAATTTTTTGTCTGCCTAGAAGGTGAATTAAAGTGGAGAAAGAAGAGCTTGACAAGCAGAGGGGGATTTCTGTTGCAAGAAATCTTGCCATAGAATCACAGAATTATCTTCCAGAGAATGATTTGTGCTAAGTGAGCAAGATGAGAGCTGGAATTAGGGGTGCAGCCAAGACAAAATGTCCGAGGAGGACTTTGCCGCACCACAAAGATTGACCAAAATACACTGAATTTCGACACTGGCTACACAGAGTCATTCTGAGAATCCCAGAATTCCAGAATGGTTTGGGTTGGAAGGGACCTTAAAAATCATCCATTCCACCCCCTGCCATGGGCAGGGACACCTCACACTATCCCAGGGTGCTCCAAGGCCAGGCAGGGCTTGGACACTCCCAGGGATGGGGAGTTTTCTGTTAACACAGAGTGCTGGAGAGGAGGAATTTGGGCTTGGATGGAGATCTCCACATCTCCTTGTGTGGGTCACACCAGGGAGATCTCTCTGCCTGCTGCCATCTCTCCATCCAGACAGGCCTGTGGTTAATATTTTGTGACAAGCTTCCCCGTCATGACCATTCCTGGATCAAAACCAAGAATGAGAAGTCTGCTGAGAGCTTTCAAGCTTCCACTTGGCCAAAATGTTCTTTTGAGCTGCCAGTGCCATCTTTGCCAAGTTCAGCCAGAGCTCCAGTTAGTGCCGCCCCTGCAGCTGACCTCTGTGAACTGTCTGTTTTGACTAAAAATCATGAGTGATAAGCCATTTGGAAGGCTTCCAACAGGGAAATTAACAAAAAAAGATGCCTTGTCCACACCATGTAAGAATATTGTCACTGCTACCTAAAAGCCTTAAGTTTTCCACTGAATTTGCAGGAGCCTCTCAAACTCCCTCCTTCTGAATTTTTCTTGTCCTAAAACTACTTTGTTTTACTTGGTGTAACTGTGAGAGAAATTTCTCAAGCTGATGAGGGGTCTGATCAGGCTCATTTATTTTACTTTTTTTTAATCACATTTTTGTGCAGGCAGCAGTAGCAGCAGAAAAAAAAACCCAAGCAACACCGAGAGTCATTACAACAATTTCACTACATAGGTGATCAATTGAGCGCCTGGAAATGCTCCCTGGCACTTTGTGGACATAATTTCAATAATTCACAGGGGTGTCTAGGGAGTTAAATCCAATCTGCAAACCTGTTTTTACAGTAGCAGGGTCACAGGTCAGTGTATCAATGTCATTGTGATTTTTCAGAGTCACAGAATGGTTTGGGTTGGGAAAGACCTTAAAGCCCATCTAATTCCAACTCCCTCCGTGGACAGGGGATTGCAACTGAGTGACTCTTAAGGTCCTTTCCAACCCAAAACATTCTAGGAATCCATGTCTAGGATGTTCAGGTGGGATTTTGGGATGCTGGAGTCACTGCACACAATCCTTCTGCATGTGTTCCTTGGGACTGACGGATTCTGCTCTACCCTAAAATGAAATTCTCTGGCACAGAAGAGGATTTGCTTATTGGTTGAGCTCATCTTAATCCTGTTTAGCACAAGGACAGACTGCACAGCCAAATTGCCCCTGGCTTTTCCAGAGTGAACTCCTCGGTCGGAATCGGAGAAGGAACTAAATCCCAAGTGGTGGGAACAAGCCTGGGGTCCCTAGATCTCCCTCTGACTTAGTACATAACCTCAGACAATTTTTGCCTTTTACCAAAAGTGTTTCTTTACCAAACACCACGACCTGAACTCCTGCAGTGACAGCTCAGGTGCCACACCTGTGCTGGCAGGCGTGACAGGTGCGACACAGGTAAGAGCCAGGTGCTTCCATTGCCCTCTTGGGCCATTTCCCAACTTGCAGGCATGGCACCTGGAGGATTTTCTTGCCAGGTAGAAGCAGCAAACACATCCTCTGGTTTGTGCTGCGTGTGCTGCAGCTTTGCATTTTCCTGCAGGCTGCATTGGTGCCTTTGTGCTGGGGGGATGCACCACGGGGGTGTCCCAGAGGGCTGCACAGCACGTTGCCCTTTCTGCATCCTAGAAATTAAAAACACACTGTGAGAGGCGTGTCCTGGCCCAGCCTGGCCCGTGTAGGAGCTGCAAGACATTAAAATGCAGAGGAGCTGCTCTCTCCTTGCTCAAGAGGTGCAGTGCACTGGCAGGGAGCCCACAAGGAGGAGGGAGGAGGGCCTGGCAGCTGTTGGAGGCACTTGAAAAAGAGATCAAAGCTTATTAACTCATTGTCCTTCTCCCATTCCCCATTCCCACAGCATGAAAAAAAACTTTCCTTTTCTTTCCTGTGAATGATACCTCAGGCAACTGTTCCAAAGTGCAGGAATGATCCTTAAGGTCCCTTCCACCACAAACCACTCTTTAATTCTATGAATCCCTCTTTTTCTCTGTGCTTTGCCATGATGGAGACACAGCCCAAGGAGCAGGTTTGGATGTGGATCAGATGACCTTTTTTCACGTCCCTGCACCAGCCTGTCTCCCTCTGTGTAAAAGGAGGAGCTGCATTCCTGCCCTCCCTCGAGGAGCCCTGTGTGATTTCTGGTCTGGAAGCTCTGCTGCATCCCTGCATTAAACCTGAGGAGCAGCTGAGTATTGGCAGAGCAGAAATAAATAGAGAATCAAGGGTTTTCACTCAACTCCTACAGCTCCTTCTCCAAAACGTCTTCTGCTACTGTGGCAAAGACTCTCTTTTTGTCCAAGCAGAGTTTTGTGGACTTTTGTCACATTTACAAGGTGAAATGGCTTTAACTTGAGGAGGGCAAGGATGGATGGGATATTGGGAATGAAACCTTCCCTGTGAGGCTGGTGAGGCTCAGAGAAGCTGTGGCTGCCCCTGGATCCCTGGAAGTATTCCAGGCCAGGTTGGATGGGGCTTGGAGCACCTTGGGCTAGTGGGAGGTGTCCCTGCCCAGGGTAGGGGTGGAATGAGATTATCTTTAAGGTCTTTTCCAACCCAAACCATTCTGTGGCTCCGTGAAACTCCACAGTGACATTGGTGCATTGCCCTGTGACCCTGCTACCATAACATCAGGTGTGCAGATTGGGTTTAACCACACCAATAGTCCTGTTAACAACTGAAATTATGTCCACAAAGTGCTGAGGAACATTTCCAGACACTCCAATTGATTGTTCCTGTAGTGACATTGCTACAATACTCCTTGGTGTGCCCTGTGCCAGGGATAAATAGCACATTCCCAAAGAATTTCTGGGGGTGTCTCATGAGGGAAGGCAGTGTGGGTCATTCCTGATGAACATTTTGGATGGAACATCACATTTTGGAAAGTCAGAGTTTAATAAGATATCAGTGGGCCATTCCAGCAGGCCTCAATACCAGAGAAGGATCCCAAACCTATTTCACCCACTGCAATAACTGTATCCTTACTGTTTATTCCAATTTTTTTCTGGGTTTCTTTGCATTGTCAGACCTTACAGACATTGTTTGGGCAGCAGGATGGCACAAACAGCACTCCTGAGCTGGCTTTAGGGTGTCTGCAGTGCCACCAAAATCAGTCATGAGAAGAAACCTGACCTCAGGGCAACCCCTGCTCTCCATGGATTATGATTTTCTTTCTCCTCTCCCCAAATTTTCAGAAATGGGCATTAAAATTCATGTACTGCTCCACACAGGATTGATGAGGTGACCGTGGATGTTCTCCTCGTGATACAGCATTGAATTTATAGGATATTTCTATGTTTTATTTATAAGAAATATATCTATATTTATGCTTATTTCATATTTATGTTTATATTTAAATTGATGCTTAGATATTTATATTCCTATTATCTCCTTTTAGCAGCAAATATTTCACAGGCCCAGTGATCCCAGCTCCCTTCAGCCTTGCAGGCTGTGCAGTGACTCATTCCAGTCCTCTGTAATTCCTCTTTTCTGTGAGTCTCTCCTCAAGGCAGACAAGCCATGTAAATGAATTGGTCTGGTTTGTAACTTGTTTATTGGGATTTCACCTCGGGGGCAGCATGAGCAGGCAGATGTGAGAGCCTTTTTTCCTTCATCCTTCTCTTTAGGATTGCCCAAGTCCCATTGGTGTTGCCCAACTTCTGAAGGTTTGGCTTCGCAGTTTTAAAAATGCTTTTGAAATGCAACTTCAGTGGGTAATATCCCATTTAAAAAAAGGGGATGGAAACGGCAGAAACACCATCCCGTGGCATAAATCACCCCTCAGGCTCTCATCCCTCTTCTGCAGCAGGGCTGGAATCCCCCAAAGAAACAGATTGGAAGATTAAGGAAGGAAAAGTGTTCCTGCCATTGGAATTTGCTCAACCATTCCAGAAACACATTCCCTATAAAAACAGTCCCAAGAAGAAAAATCAGATGGAAAGGCATGTCTCGCCCAATTTGTTCCTTTTGTGAAGAAAACAAAAAAAATGAGGTGAGTGTAGTGTAAGTAGCAATATTTTTATATTTATTAAAATATCTGTAGGCTTAAACTGAAGGCAGATTTGTGGGGCCAGTCTCTTCCCTCCACTCAGGGGAGAGCAATAGATCCATATCCAGGAGTGGTCCAGAACAGGAATAATTTGGGACCTCTGCAGTGTTTCCTGGTACTGCCCCTTTTCTGTTCTCAGCCTTTCATGGCCAAAATAATTTTTGGCAGAGGGGAAGAAGTGGGATTTTGACTGTGATGGTGAAAGTGGAATGCTGGGTGCCTGGGGAAAGAGCCTGGGAAGGTTTATTTCCTCCTGTGCTTTAAAACCAAACAGCTGAGTGTCTCTACTCCAGATAAATACTCTGTGTTCTATGAATGGTTCTATAAATGAGGTTTTTTGGGTGGTTTAGGTGTTAATCAATAATGAAGCAGCACTGAACTGGCTCCATCCAGTTACTTGTAACTCCAGCAAGGCATTTTCTTGAAAATACACTTTTCTCTTGTATATTTGACAGCCTTAAAGGTTGTGTCAGTAAGGGCTTCATCCAGCAGTCAGAGAAATAAATGAAAAGACTTGTCTTGACCTCAGGAGGAGGTGGGGATGAGGTGAAGCCTGGCACAGATGGAGTCATCACTCACACCAGTGGCACAGGAAATGAGAAAATTCTTCCTGAGGTCTCTCTGTGTTCCCTCCATGCTGGAAAACCTTTTGTTACTTCAACAGAGCACCTCAGAAATCCATGGATTTAACCAAAAACCACTAAACCAGTGTTAGTCACAGCTCTAGACTCTTCTCTGACTGACCTTCAGCCTGGCCCAAGGGGATGCTTTCTGAGGCACAAGATTTTCCTCCTCAGGCGTGAAGATCTAGTCCAAAGCCACTGGAGCAAATTTTCTCCTTTGTGCTTCATTCTCTGGAAAATAATACAGATACCAAATTTTGCAGCGACATTTCTTGCTCAGTTCATGGTTTCATTCATTGAATTAAAGACATTAATTTTTCCTTCAGTGAGCTCTCAGCAGGAGACACCCCAGAAAAGTCCTCACTCAAAAAAAAAAAGAAAAAAAAAAAAACCATAAAACCTCCCTTGATTTTTTTTTTTTACTCCAGTATTTAAAATAATTAATCAACTCCTATCCAACTGTCCAGCTCCAAGCCTGGCAGTTAAGTCACACCAGGGCATTCAGGTTGCTGCCTGCAGGTTTTAGCCTGGGATCAAGGTTTTAGCCTGGGATCAAGGTTTTAACCTCATGAGGGCTTTTCCCACAGAGGCACTTCCCAGATTCCTTCCTGGCTGTTCACAAGAACCTCATGCCAGCAAAGAGTTTCCCAGCATGGCAGATTTACCAGGCTGGGCAAGGATGGGAGCAAACTGGAATCCTACAGAGCATCACAGAATTTCTAATGTCGGAAAAGACCTCAAAAATCAAATCCAGAAGATCTGTGTTTGTCTCGTAAGTTGAACACGTTGCCATCAGCAGAACAAGTTCCTTTACAAAGACATTCTCCATGGAATTGGGAACAAGTTTCCATGGCAAATTACTGTGTCCTGCAGGCATCGAAGTTAATTTGGAATGAGGCAACTGAAATACCTCTGCCTGAAATATTCTGGAGTTTTATCAGCACCTGGCTGTAGCCAGCAGGGGTTAAACATTAATTTTGAAGACCCCAGTTTCAGGATAAATTAACAAATCTGATGCGTTGGGAACCAGCCTCAAATCATTTTCCAGGAATCTCATTAACAGTTCTCTCCTTTATCAGACAGAGGAATTGGAGCCATGAAGAAACAGCACAGGTATTTAAAGGTTATCCAGAGATCAAAAGTGGGAATGAAAACTGCAGCTTTGCCACCCCAATCCAAACACAGCGGACACTGGGCTTCCCAGTAGAGGCAGGAATGGTCTGGGAGGGTCCTGATGAGTCTCTCCATTGGCCTCATTAGGATTTGGATCAAATATTGAGGCTAATTTTTTCTCTGTTCCCCCATGGAGATGTGCTCTTAAATGATTTATGCAAATGAGGCGCATCTATTAAATTTGCAATGCTGCAGGCATCAATATGCAAGTGTTAGAAACACTGTGTTCAAGAAACCTGAGCAAAACCCTGATTTTCCCATGAAAAAATGAATGCTGAAGGAGCTGGGATAAAGCTGATTCTTTTGACTACATATCTAAAGAAAGGCAGGATAATTTCCTGTGTATCCCTGCCCTCTGTTATTCACTGGAAAAGGTCTCATTTTTCATGCCTTTGTAAATATCCTGCTGTCCATGATTATGCATTGTCATGACTCTTTTGTGATGAAATAACCAATCCAGCTGCTCCGGAATTAAGCTGAATTTTGCAAGTGATTTTTTGTTAGGGTAAAAGTGCAGAGCAATCTCTTGCTCCTTGAATTCAGGCAATCAGCCCTATTGGAAGTAATCCTCAGAGTTAATAATCCACTGATGGTTTGACAGCCCAGCCTTCCAAGCCTTGGAAAACCTGGAAGGGGGTTTTAATTCACACCTGATTTTTACCTGCAGGCAGCATCCTCATGGGCATGGCCACCACTTTGGAGTCATGGAATCCTTAAGGTTGGAAAATGATGGAATCTTGCATGGGGTCAGGTGTGATAAACCCCACAAAGGTCCATCACCTCTGAGGGGCCAACCCTCACAGAGAAATGGCTTAAAATAATTTTGTGAGACAGCTCTTCAGCTGTATTGTGTAAAGCAAAGGTTTTAATAAAAACAAAATGACAAACAGAACAAAAGCCGATCACAGGTGTCAGAGAAGCCTCTGACTCCTTGCTAAGACACCTTGAAAAGTGCTGAACACCTTTGTGCACCTTTATAAATACTTAATGTTTTAGGAGGGATAGCTTGTCCCACTGCCAATAGAAGCAGCTACAGGTTCTGAGAAACGTTTCTAAAGCCCAGCCAGGGCCCTTGTGCTGGAACTGGGCCAATTACAATGAGAAGCCCATGGAAAATTCTAGTTTAACTTCCTTACATGTTCAAAGGTGAGCTGAAACTCACTTATATAGAAACACCTGCTTGGGTGTGGGGGTGCATTCCTACAGGAAAAGACTTTATCAAGTCCAAGAATCAGCCCAGAACCATCACCACATTCATCCCTAAATCATGTCCTCCAGCTCCACGTTTCTGAATCTCCAAAATCCCTCCAGGGATGGTGACTGCACCACTTCCCTGGGCAGCCTGTTCCAGTGCCTGACCACCCTTTCCATGAAGAATTTTTCCTAAATACCCATCCTAAACCTTCCAGCCTAAACCTTCCCAGCCACGTCTTGAGGCCATTTTGCCTCTTGAGGGACTTTTGAGAAACAACTCATCTCAGGTGACCACACAGAAGTGTCTGTTGCCTTTTGAGAGGCTTCCAGGCACCTCACCAGGCTCCAAATTCTGCTCCAGAATGACACTGAAGGTCTCCCAGTGAATCTTCATCATAACTTCCATCCTCACTTGGATGTTTTGGATGCCTCCAGATAATTGCTGTGGAAGTCTCAAAGAAGATGAGGAAACAAAAGAATTATTCGATAATATTTAATTCACGGAAGAAACTATTAAGGATTTAATTTGGCAATTACATTAAGTGTACACCCTGAAAAAGGGGTCAACACCACTCTCCAAAATATATTCTGTGCTGTCACTGGAAGCAAACCCTTCTTTTCCAAGCTACAAAGCCCTCCAGAGCGGGTTGGTGCATTGGAGAAGTTTGACCTGAGAAAAAAACAGGGGAAATTCTCTGGAAACATCTTCACCAGCAACCAAACACTGCCACAGGCTCACCCAAACTCTTTAAGCCCTTAGAAAGGTTTTTGTTACAATTTTGGCCTCCCACCAGCACCTTTCCAGTGCTTGCCCAGGTGTCCTCAGGAGCCACCATGGGTCAGGCACCATTTCCTGTTCCCCTAAAGGATGTCCCTTGTGCCCATCTGGGAAATTAATAAATTAACACCCCCAATTGCCCAAATTAGGATTATGTCCATGTTGGCATTATGGCTTAAAAAAAAAATAAAATTCCAGATCAAATTACAAACACGGTGAAATCAGAAAAATTCCATTTCACGTCCTAAAATCCCTTCACCCCAGAAACTCTAAGGGAATGCAGAACCTTAAAAAAAGATTTGCATGTATCTCTGGTGGGCAAAACCCCTCCCAGACTTATTTTTCCTCCTAATTTCAACAGGAGGAAATTCAGTTTTCAGGTGGGAAAAGCAAGTTTATATCTACGTCTTCAAATAGAAGTTTTTAGCACCTAAAGAAAAATATGTCACTTTCACATATAAATGCAGCAGCTCAAGTCAGAGGAGAGGAAAAAAAACCACTGCTTTTGTTTAATAAATGTATAGAATAATATGGAGTTGCACTTAGGCAGTAGCTTTTCATCAGCTGCTGCCCAAGGCCTCTCACAGCACTTTATTAACAGAACACCAAGAGCATTGCTTTCTCAGCTTGTGCATAATTCAGACAGAAAAAAAAATAATTTCAGGATAAAACAAATCCCATTATTTAAAAAACAAACCCACAAAGTAATAAATGGTGCACAAGCATTTTTTGGAGGTAAATAATACTCTCAGTCTCGGCTTCAAGTGTTTTCTTTAAGGGATTCTTTGGTAAAGGGCTTCTTGCTCAAATGGCACCATTACAAATTCAAAATTCCACTCAAACCCGCAAGGTGAAAGATTTAATTCTGAAAAGCAGGAAAAGAGGCAATGCAAGCGCATTTCAAAATTGTTGTTTGTCCCATTTCTACACAAATGAATTGAAAATATCAGTAATAAACATTCTGGTTTATTATTAAACCAGAAGAACAAACCTTCTGGCCTCTAAAACTGAGTGTCTCCCATGGAAAAAAGAAGTTTTAACTGTAAAATGTTGCCCAGTTTATCATTACACTCTTCCCTGCCTACAAATATTTGCAGAAAAGACACTTTTTTGCTAAGATCCAGCATCCAGAGTTGCAGGAGAAGAGTTTTTCTGAGAAAACTGGATGATTCAGAACTGGACATGGAGCACAAATATACTCCACAGAAATAAATTACTAAAATCTTGACATTTCCACAGAAAGGTGATTTCAGTATTATCTCTATTTAGCAGTGAGAATTTCCAAACTCTAGCAGAAGTTGCAACAGCTGGATGTCTGTGTCAAGACTCTCATGGTCCTCAGTGTAATTTTTTGAGGGGAAACTCAGCCAAATGCCCATTTTCCTTCTGAGACGTGGCTTTTTGGTGGCAACAGCTGTTAGAAATCAAATCTCTGGGGTGATGCCTGCTCTGAGAGGCAGGATTTCTCCTGGGCTTTGCTTCTTGCACGGTGCTGTGCTTTTTTTTTGGTCCCTTCAGGGAGGCCACTATTAATTAACATCACCCATGCAAATGCAGAATTATCAGCTCCTCTTTGTGGGTACCCAAACTGGACAGAAATCCTGGATAAATCACAGAATCCCAGAATGGCATGGGTCAGAAGGGACTTTAAACATCACCTTATTCCCACCCCCTGTCATGGGCACCTCCCACTGTCCCAGGCTGCTCCAAAACCCAATAGTGAGGAGCACAGAGGGACAATCCCTGCCCTTGGTCATCCAAGTTAGGTGCCTGTGACCTTCTTGACCACCTGGGCTCATGCTCAGCTGCTGCCAACCCTCACCCCCAGGACCTTTTCCATGAGCAAATCCCTTCTGGAGCACAGAACCAAGGGGTTGATGGATGTGATGCCTTAAGTGTTACCTTTCATGTACTCCAGACTCTGTGCTGCCCAGGGGGGCAGCTCTGAGCTCACATTCAGTGTCACTCAGCTCTGCACAGGGCAGGGACACAAAACAAATCCTTTTCCTGCTGCACACCAAGGACAACTGGGACAAGTTTCCAGGCCCAAAAGCACAAACAAGGGTGGCTGAAGGGAGAAAACAAGAAGGATGGGACTTCATAACCTGGAGCTGGAATTGGACAATTCAATCCCAATGTGCAAATGGACCAAAACTAATCAAAGTGTGAGACCTCGTGACCAGTCAGCCATTTTTGTAACAATTCTAAGTTTACCTTAAGTGTAACCCTAGTCAGGCTCTTGTCCTGCCCAAGGTGTATCCTAAAAGCCTTTCAATAAATATCTACTTTATTCTCTAGCTCTGTGCAGTCTCTGTTCCAGCTCAGCCTTCCCAAGGCGTCAGATTAAACTCTTACCCCTCCTCTTTCCAGAGCTGCTCACGCAGCAGATCTGTAAATGTCACTTCATGTTGCACCTCTGGCCCTCTTCAGCTCCAGCAGGAGAAACCAGCTGTGCACAGCATTGACATCAACATTATGGGAATTCACTGCTCTTGGCTCTCCCCACAACTGGTTTCTCAAGCCTGGGTTAAAATTCATTCCCTCCTTGGTAAAAATCAGCTTGACAGTGAATATTTCCACCAATGTTGCTTTTCTGGCCCAGAAAAGGTTAAATAGCTCTCTTTACTGACAGTAAGAGCAGCTCAGTCTATTATGCTCCAGATTGATTGTTTTGTTAATTATATGCTGGCACTCCGAGCTTGACAGATTTTCCAGATATATTTCTGTCTTTTTATATGCACACACACGTGTGTAGATAGTTTTAGAGAGAGAGATGTTTTTGGCTTTTACAAGTTCAGCACCAAAGTGCAGGCAAAAAAGACCCTGGCCAGGCTTGAAATTAAAACTACTGCAAGCCCCTGAAATAGTTTTTTTTCAGCATATTCTTCAATATATCCCCCTCTCCCCACCTCTTTAGGAGGTTACAAAGGAAATACTAATTAGCTCCAGCAGCAGGCACGTCTGTGCTCTGTGCTGCTCTGCACTGACAGATCCTGAGCAGTAATTGGGTCACCCTCACAGATGCTCAGAATAACCAATGCATTGTGGTTTGCCTGCAGCTCTGGCACAGGAAGAGCAGGGAATCTCACAGAAAAGGAGGACCCAGCTCAGCTCCCTGCAGCTTTAAGAGTGCTTGTGTAGAGTTCTTTACCAGCATTAAAGATTTAGGAGTATTTGTAAGAAATCTTCCAATATCTGGCTGGTAGAAAAATAATTTTTCCCCTTTTTCCAAGGCTGAAGGATCACAAATAAGTTATTAACTTCATCAAGGTAGCACTGTTGTAGAAGGACATCTCACAAGGGTGTGGAGTGATAGGACAAGGGAAATGACTTTAAGCTGAAGGAAGACAGGTTTGGATTAGATATTAGGAAGAAATTCCACCCTGAGGCCCTGGCACAGGGAAGCTGTGCCTGCCTCTGGATCCCTGGAAGTGTCCAAGGCCAGGCTGAACAGGGCTTGGAGCACCCTGGGCTAGTAGAAGGAGTCCTTGCATAGATTTGGAACAAGATAATCTTAAAGGTCCCTTCCAACCCAAACCACCCTGCAATTCCACGATTCTGTCATTTTCCTCTGCCACATGCATCCGCTCTTCACACCCTACGTCTTCTCCAAAACTGAAACTGGAGCATCTCCTTTAGTGAAAACATGGTGGCACCATTAAGAACCTCCCAGAGGAGCCTCTGGAGCTATGCTGGTTGATGCCTGCAGGGGTTTAGGCCTGGAGTTTCAGAACTGAAGCATTTTAAGGTTGGGATGATGGATGTTGCCGTTGCCCGTACTTGAACATGGGGCTCTTCACACAATGCTCACACTTTTCCTTCTTTCCAGATACAAAGGATCCAAAATCCTACGTGGTGCTATCCCACAACCACAGGGGTGGCACTGGTACCACAGAACTACTACAGGATGGGCTGGGTGAGTTCTGGGAGGATAAGGGGATGGCCTGCACCATCAGGAATGAATAAAGTCCATCCAGGAGATGCTGTTTCTTAATCCAGCTCCATCTGTGGTGAAAGAACGAGGGTAAAAATCCAGACACAGTGAAAGGAGGTGTGGAGAAGCAGGGCACAGCAGTTCCTGGTAAGAGCTCTGCAGAACCTTAAAATCATTCAAACAGGAAGCTAGGCCATTTATCCCACCCCAGGGAGACACCAAAATACCTCAGGTTTTAAAAAGACATTAATGGGGTTCTCCCTTCTATTCTTCCAGGATGATAATTTTGGCCAGATTCTGCACTTGTTCAGAGGAGAAATTCCAAAACACCAGCGGTGCCCACTGTCCTAGGCTTATCCCACACATCCTGACACTGGGAATTATCCAACCCTGGGGCAGATCTCTGCCTGGAATTCTGAAATGATTGTTCAAGCTGCAGGCTTGGATGACATTCAGAAGTTACAGCGGTGGGAACAGGATGGTTTGAACATCCCAAAGATATTCAAAATCCATAGTTAGCCTGGAGGAGAAGGGGAGGACAAAGGAAGGTGTCATCCCCATGGACTGAGTCTCTGAAGGGAAAAGATAAAAGATAAAACAGTTACTAAATACCAATAGATGGCCCACAAAGTCTGGGTGGGGATAATGGGTACAAACACCAGATTATTTCCACAAGCAATTCCATCCTGTCAGTGTTACCAAGCCAACAATGGGACAACCCTATCCCAGATCCCTCAGGGAACACACCCTGCAGGTGTTCCACAGCACAGCTCTAAGATCCAGCACACCACCTCTCAGAGCAGATAAATGAACTTTGGCACCAGCAATTTTTCAGCTAATAAATGAATATTTGTAACAAATGCATTCTAATGGCTTCTTGTCCTCACTGGCAGACACTGAAAATTCCTTGACTTACGGTGAGCACAGTTTAGCAACAACCAGAAAATCAGTGTGGTATCAACATTTTCCTCATGCTAAATCCAAAACACAATACTGTACCAGCTGCTAGGGAGAAAATTAACTCTGTCCCAGCCAAAATCAGGACACAAAATAACGAGTTTCCTCTTAATTTTTGTGGACTTTCCTTGTCCAAGCTGCTCAGTCTCTCTTGTTTCCAGTCAGAGGGATACAGCTTCATGCCTGATATGAAATTTAACAGATGCAGAGGGGTCCTTGATCCCTAAGCAAGGATGCTCAGTGCTACAAAGGCCTGACACACGAGACACAGAGATCTCAGCTTCAAAGAGCAGCTTGTTGTTATCTGCACAGCAGCTGGGGCCAGGGCAGCTTTTGAAGACGCCCACCAAAGACATCTGAGCCCTAACCCGAGATAAAAAATAATAAACACCCTCCTGAGGTGACTTCTCTTTGCTGATGAAAGTCAGAGCGAGTGCTGGGTGTGTTTGGGAAAATCCCAGAGCTGGGCTCACTTCACACAAACTCCAGCTTTTAACAAAGCAGGGGATTCACGGTGATTTTCTCCACAGCTCAGCACAAAGTCAGGCTCCCCTCCAGGAGATCAACCTTCCCTGAACTGGAGAGTGTCAGAGGAGCCTTGGGTTAGAACTGCAAAGTCCTTCTAAGGGACCTCCTGGAGGCACATGGAGCTTAAAGAAGCACAGAAATAGTCAGGGAGTTGTTCAGGTTGGTTATTTTTCTAATCCCAGAGCAACAGGCAGCTCAGACAGAGGTGGTTTCTCAGCAGTGAGCGTGAAACCCTCCTGACTCCTCACATTCCTTCTGACCTGAGATCAGGTCTCCACAGCACAGCTCGAACAGGATGTGTCTTCCAAGAGGTGTTTTTGGGGTGAAGCACAGGTGGGTTGGACTCAGTGATCTTGGAGGTCTCTTCCAACCCAGTCATTCAGTGATTCTGTGATTCCTGTGATCCCTGTGGCCATAGGGAGAGAGAGGAGCTGTAAGCACCATGCACAGTTTTAACCATAACGGATTTGAGCTGAAGGAAGTAGATTTAGATTGGATATTAGGGAGGAATCCTTCCCTGTGAGGGTGGGCAGGCCCTGCCCAGAGAAGTTGTGGCTGCCCCTGGATCCCTGGAAGTGTCCAAGGCCAGGTTGGACAGGGCTTGGGGCAGCCTGGGATGGTGGAAGATGTCCCTGCCCTTGGCAGGAGGTGGGACTGGATGGGCTTTAAGATCCCAAACCATCCCATGGTTCTGTGATTCAGTCCCACTTTCTCAAGCCCCTCTGAGCCCTCCCCAGCACTGCTGGCACCACGGGCAGCTCAGTTGTGGCTCTGGTGGCCCAGGGACCAGGCTGAGGTGCCACCTTCCGTGGGGGTCAGGGCCAAGCCAGTCCTCATTCCACACATGAGACTGGACAGATCTGCCAGCAACAGTGACCAGGAAGCTTTGTCCTTGCAGGACAAAAGAGGGGAAGCTTGGATTGGGTACACCAGCCCTCCTGAGAGACATTCCCAGCTCCCTGAATGGCTTCCTTCTGCTGGAGCTGTGCCCAGGATGAGGCCAGGCTCTGGATGGAGACATTTTTATCTGCTTTGCCCCACAGAGCTGATATTTTTGGGTCAGGCAGAGCCTCAGGAGGAAGGTTTGATGTCTGACTGTGCCCACTGCAGCTCCCACCACCTCCCCACTCCCTCTAACCCTGACCTCCAGCTGCTCCAGGCTGGTAGGACCTGCCAGGCATTTTGGCACCTTCCCCAGGGAGTAACCTTGAGCAAAAATCTGCTACCCACACCTCTTATTCTCTTATCCACACACCTGCAAGGACTTTGGGGACCCTCCAAGAGCTGAATTGATGCTGAGCCTCATAAAAAGCAGGGTTGGGATGAGGCACAGCAAAACCATCTCTCCTCTTGTCCACATTTTCCTGAAGCTGCCAAAAACTAGGGCAGCCGCAGGCACATCATCTGCATGCTTAACTTCTGCTGTCAGTCAGCAAAAATAAAAAATATCAGGAAGGCAGCTCCCAATGCTGCAAACTTCCCAGGAACAGGAGATGGGTTTGTTCCCCCCTTCCCACTGTGGGTTTGCAGGCAGTGCCTGTGCCCCAGGACAGCATCTGCAGCACAGGAATTCCCTGTGTGCCAGCAGATCCTGCTGCTCCTGCCCGTGAAATCCGGGAGCCTGGAGCTTCCCGCTGCAGTCGTGTGCTGGGTTTGGAGAACATGATTCCAAGGCAAGGAGCAGAAGCTGCTGCTTTCTGCATGTTAATAAGCACAAAACATATGCCTGTAATCCTGGGTATCAGACATGCAGCAGCCTCAAAGAACCTGGAGCGTTTGGGATATTTTAGAGCTGTTTTCTTACACATTTCACTGTTTATTGCTGAACGCAGCCAGAGCAGCAGCCCCACTTTTATAAAGACAAGGTACAAGGCAAGTCCCTGAGTTTACAACTGCTTTTACAAAATGTTCTTAAAGCCCAAAACGCCCCAGAGCGTCTCCCAGTGCCGTTGTCCCCTGATTTGCCAACTGTTCCCTTGAAGGTGGAGGAGGAACCCATTAGAGATGCAAAGTCAAATATCAGTGTGGTGTAACAACACACACACAAAAATTAGGGAGTAAAAGGGATCTGTGACAAATTGAGTTCATTTATTTTTGTCTTTTTTAATCTTCCTTTTCTGTGCGTGTGTATTTATCAGCTTCTAAAAAAAAAAAAAA
>VYXD01008776.1:242358-254872 GCA_013397195.1 Hylia prasina
CTTGATAGTAACTTCCAGCTAAAACTCTGGAAATCGGCAGGATTTTCTGCAAAGGGGAGGGCTGGTACAAGCCTTGCAATCCCTAACCAAGTGGGGGGGACTGGAAATGCTCCAAGAGCCATCCAGCCTGTGTTCAATCTGAAAGGACATCAATAAAACATGATCTGCTTCCCTTCAGCTGAGAGCGACTCATAAATAATAAAACTCTTCTGATGTGGAGTCCAACATGGACTGAAACAGGAGGAAGAAAAACCCCTGGAAATGATGTGGGAGAAGTTAATTTAGGAGCCCCTGTGGTTTGTTCAGCGCTTCCCTTCCCACTGCTGCACAAAGCATCCCCTGAGCCAGCAGGGACCCCTTGGAGGGCAGACATGGCCCAAAGGACACCCACACAATCCCAGGGGTGCAGGTGCTCCTCCCTCCTGTCCTGCCTGTCCTGCACAGCCTGGGATGTCCCCCTGGGCCTGGGCAGGCTCAGGTGGTGTCACTGGACAAACGCCATTCTGTGAGAATGGTGTCAAAGCAATTTGTTGTACACAGGCTGGAAAGTGCAGGTGTGGGAGAAACCTTCCCACACGCCTGAGATCCATGGATAAAAATGCTGCAAAGCTCTTGGAGGTCTTCAGTCACGAAATTACAGAACAGAATGGTTTGGCTTGGAAGAGAACTTAATTCAGTTTTAACCTACAGGGCACTTTCCACTATCCCAGGTTGCTCGAAGCCCCATCCAACCTGGCCTTGGACACTTCCAGGAATGGAACAGCCATAACTTCTTTGGGCAACCTCTGCTAAGGCCTCACCATCCTCACAGGGAAGAATTTCTTCCTAGTATTTAACCTAAATTTCCCCTCTTTTAGTTCTCACCCAGTCTCTGTCCCTGACCACTCCTTCCAGCCTCTTTCCAATAACCATATGGATTCTGATTTTCACGCCTCATTTTTTCATGAGGGGTGAAAATTTACCTGGAGAGATATAAATTAACTTTATGCTGTCTGTGGAGGAGAAGCTCTGCCCCATGACAAGCATGGGGTATACTAAGGTTGGCAGTACATTTATTAATGCACCAGAGCTTCAGGGAGCAACACACACTGGAGCATAAATAAGAGAAAATAGACACCTCCACTTGACCTCACTAATGACAGCAGAAAAGGGTCAGCAAGGAGTAAAAGGTGCAGGAGTGAAAACTGAACCACAGACTTTCCTTGGTCACTGATCAGAAAACAGAATCAAATAAATGATTAATAGCCTGGCTTATACAAACTGAGGTAAGTCAGTGCTGTAAAGAGTTCTGGGAATCTGCTGCCCAGAGGTGAAGGTTGTGTGCTGTTCCTACAGTTGTCTTCAATAGAATAACGTCATTTTATGTTTGTGGTAATAAAAGAGGGGTTGTTGTTTTTGTGGCTGTGTCCATGCTTAAGCTCCTACCTGTAAAAAACCCTGCTCTTGGGAAGCTGAATTTGATTAAGTTTGGGGAGATTTATTTTCTGCTGATTCCAAAGGATCTTCAAAGAAGGAGTTGAATCTGAATCTCCATTTTTAATCTAAAGCTTTATTTCCTTTTGCATTGATTTTCATCTATTTTGTGGAGGGGGGTTCATCTTTCCTACTACACACAGAAATATCACAAGTGGCATAACAGTGTCAGGCAGGAATTCTTAAGCCTTATTTGAATTACATTTTATTTACTAATTAGGGCATGTTTAGCATTTTAAGAAAACATTCATTTCTTTCCTGTTTGTTTGAAAGGCTCTTTTTTTCCCTGAGGGATTGCTTGAACTCTCTGTGCTGCTGTGTCAATCTGGGGAGTGCAGTAAAACCCAGAAGCCTGAAAAATCCCCTGCTCTATGTGCTGCTTCCCTGGTGTTTTCAACAGCGATGGCTGAACTTGGGCTGCAAATTTAAAGTGTTTTCAAGCACATTTTAAGAGCAGTCTGCACTTAGATCCATTGAGGGAAACCATGGAGCCCTCAAAGAGTTTGGGTTGGAAGGGACCTTAAAAATCTGGTTCTACCCCCTGCCGTGGGCAGGGACAACTCCCACTATCCCAGGGTGCTCCAAGCCCCAATGTCCAGCCTGGCCTTGGACAATTCCAGGGATCCAGGGGCAGCCACAGCTTCTCTGGGCACCCTGTGCCAGGGTCCCACCACCCTCACAGGGAAGGATTCATTCCCAAAATCCCATTTAAATTTGCCCTACAGCAAACTTCTGAGAAGGGCAAGACACCAGGCTGGCTCCCTGGTGCCACTTAACACGTTCAGTTTTCCTCTTTTCATCAACTTTCATTCTGCAGCTGCCCCCGAAATCCCAAAACTGGCACTGAAATTTTGATTTTTAGTGACTACTGGAAACGTGAGGAAGTTCAGAGGGGCTTCAGTGTTGCTAACCTAGACAAAAAGCAGTGGCTGATATGGAAAAAAAGCCCAAACTTTGTGACTGGAATCCCGAGAATCCTGGCACTCCACAACAAGTGGGACAGAGGATCAGGCAATGCACTCATCCATTGTTGTGACAGCATCTCTCAGGCAGAGATCTGAATGAGCCTCGTGCATTTGTCATGGTAACTGTCCCCAGAACACTGTTCAGCCTGGTATCTACACATCCCCCCATCCCTCGTGGTGAGGAAACAGATAAATGGATGCCCTGTTCCACAGGAGCTGCAGTGCTGGGCAGCCAGAGAGGCAGGACTCGGCTCTGCAAACAGCAGCTCTGGCCTGGATTAAAACAGATGCAAATGTGTTGGTCCAAGAGGGTGAAAATCATCCATGTGCACCATTCCTGGGCTGGGCCCACGAGCAGGAGGGAGGAGTGATGGCCTGAAGGGCAGCACCACTCCTTTCTCCACCACGGGATGCTCTTCATGCTCTCTGTCCTTTTCCTGATGACTCCACCAGCCTCGCTCACAGCAAGGAGTTCACTCCTGGAGATGGGGACAGACACACGGACACCTCCTACAGCTGCCCTGTGAACGCTGTGCCAAAGGGGTGCTGATCTGACTCCCATTAGCAAGAAAATGTGCTGAACCCATCCCAAATCCAAAAGGAGATAAAAAAAGAGAGAGCAACTTTAAAAATGTGCAGATAGCGATAGGACAACAAGGAATGGTTTTAAATGAGAAGAGGGGAGGTTTTGATGAGGTGTTGGGGTGTTTGGGTTTTCTTTCCCACCCTGAGCAAGCTGAGGAGAAGAAATCATCCCCTGGCTGCCCAGGGATAAGCTGGGAGCAAGAAGAAGTTGAGTATCACTGTCTGTTTAACTTTGGCACAATGAATGAGCCAGCACTGATGTCCAAAGTTTTAGTTTTATCAAACATAAACAGGCCTGAAGCAGAGCTCTGCAGCTGCAAAGAGGAGTGGAAGGCAGGAATCTCTTGCCAGAGGATGCTCTGGAGTTGAATCCAGAGTCACCAGCACTGAGTCCAAAAATTTGGAACAATTTTTGAAGCAATACCCGTGTAGCTCCAGACTCTTCTGTCATGGTTTCCCTTTCCAGGCAGTCCTGTGCTCAGCAAGGGGGTGACTCCTCTTCTTCCTCCCTCTCTGACTGAACACCGGTGTCCTCCCCTGTCCCCCCTGCCCCACCGTGCCCTCAAACCCTCCTGGTCCCTTGTGCTTTTCAGCTTGAGCCCCCAAATCCTCCTGAACTCTCCCCAAAACCATCAGCTTTCAGCATCTCTCCAGGATCCAGCTGGGCTTCTGTGAGCCAGATGTTTTGTGAGCCAGATGTTTCCTGGATGAGGAGCTGGCAGCCAGACCCACCCTCCTTTTCCTGGCGGGAATATCACAGCTTTTCCCTGCTTGGTCTCAGCCTCGACAGTGCCCTACAGGAGTTTGTTCCTTTTCTCCTAGTGGCGCTCAAACAGCAGCTCCAGAGAGCTCCAAACAGCTCCAGACAGATCCAGACAGATCCAGAGAGCTGCCCTAATCCAAGGAAGCCTCATTTTCTCTGTGTAATTTCAGCTCCAAGGTTGTAACATCTCAATAATGTATCAGAGCTGTGATGTCTTCTTCAGCTCCATTTTTTGCCCTGTCGTCTCCTCCTGATGCAACGAGAGGAAGAGCCCAGGAAGTTTTCCCAGCTTTTCCAGCTTTCCCAGCTTTCCCAGCTCCTGGGTACCACTGCTGAGGAGTGTCTGATCACTGTTAGTGCCGTTGGCTCAGTGACATCCACCAAATTCTACCACAATTAGCAGGGGAGTAACAGAATTGGTGTTATTACCTCTCCTCTGGGAACACACAACATTCCCTGCAGGCATGTGTGCAACTCCACGGCTTTAAACACTCTGCCACATACCCCTGTAGCAGGAACTGAGAGAAGTTTACTCACATTTTTCTTCCTAAATTGCAGCTTCCAGGCGATGTGGTGACCCTAAGGCTGGAAATCTTCTTTACAAAGGCTCTTGATTTATTTCGATGAAGATGGATAAGCCCATCCTGTGTTCCCGGCAGAGGAGGGCATTTTAGGATTGATATGCATCACTGTGAGATGTGCCTCTGGTGGTGTAATCACCATTTCCAAATGCAGGCAGAGAAGGGCTGGATGGGGACTATTAAATCCCTTTTCTGATTACAGGTCTCAGAGGCAAACTGCTTGCAGCTTATTCAGCAGTTTGGACGTTTGGTTTCCTCTAATATTTTTCCTTTTCCCATTTTATCTCCACCAATGGGAAAATCAGGATAAAAGGAGGACAGGGCAGAAAGAATGTGAACCTTGTACCTCCATCCCAAGGTGGGTGAGCACTCACTGCTCACTCGCTATGTTTTGGCTAGCTAACTTTTATTTCTTGTGGATGTAGAATGTGTTTGTCCATAATCAATCATGACAGAATCTCTCTCAGATGAGGCCCTCACCTATTCCAGGTATATTCTCATTTGCCATGTTGAAAGACTGGTGTTGAAAATTCAGAAAACTTTCCAAAATAAAATAAAATAAAATAAAATCCTCTTCACTACTGCTCATGTAATTTTCAGTATCCCAGAGGAACAGCAGGGAGCTGAGCTCAGCACAAGCTGCCCTGGTTTGTCTAGATGTGTATTAGCACACAAAAGATTAAAGATGCAGTGGATATTTTGGGTCCTGCAATGTGCTGTGGAACAAATTCTCTGCATTTCTTGCTCTCCTGAAAGCCTGGGGGAGGTGCAGTTCTGGTGGCAGCAGGGAAGGTGAGGGTGGAACCTCCTTCTGGCTAAAATGCAGATATTGAACCCTGAGATTCTCCCCCCAGTTCCCTTCTCTGGTCAGGAGAGAGCAGTGGTTGCATCCAGAGGGGAACTCACATCACCATAAAATAAGAAAACCAAGGTCAGTCTGACCAAGAGCCTCTGGAAGAGCTTCCCCAGAGCTGTGGGTTAGAAGGGGATCCCAGGATGAGGAATGCACATGCAGGAACTCATCTGGCTTCCAGATGCATAAAATGAAGATAAAACCCCTGCTCTGAATCAGGTCCCTGTCCCTCCCCACCATATCATGTGAAGGGGTCACACCCTCCTCTTCCACATCACCATCCCCCCACACCACAGGACTGGGATGAGGGAAAGGAACCCTCTTTTTTCATCTCTGGAGGGAATGTCAGGATCTTTCCCACTCCTTGGGGCTGAGGGGAAATCAGCATCTGTGTGCTGAGGATGGGTGCTCAGCTACAGCAAGAAATGCACAACTTGAAGGTTATTTGGGAGAAAATGGGAAATCTGAGCCTGATTATCCCACCAGATCACCCCACTGAAGCAACTGGGCCTTCCTAAGGCCACTCCAGAGCCCTCACTCACAGAAGAGAGGCAGAATCCAGGGTTTTCTGGATGTTTCAGGTGTGCTTTTCCTTCCTGAGCTCAGGAACAGGTTTCCAAGATCATCTCAAGTGCATAAGAAGAAGATCTTGGCTGAATCCCATTCCATCCAAAGAGCTGCTCCCTGCTGCATGACTCCAGCAGTGGCAGCTCTGGGTCCCTCTCCTTGCAGGGGACGATTTCAGCCTGAGCTGCACTCATCAAAGTCAGAGCAGCTCCTTTGTGCTCAGAGGCATCCACTAAAAGTTCGTCTCTTTTCCCAGCTCCAGGAAAATCACTTCACCTGTCAGTGAGGCAGAGGTTTTTGGTCAGCCTGAGGCAGGAGTCTTGCAGTACAAACCCCTGTGCCTGCTCGAGGTGCAGCCTGCACTGTTTGCCAGGCTTGGTTGGCTTTGTTTTCCACCCTCAGGTTCTTTTCTTACGAGGCAGCACTGCAAAGTGGGACAATTCACATTCTGCCAGAGCCCATCAGGGAACTTTCCAGCCCCTTGCCACTTTATTTTTTTAATCACAGAATGGTTTGGGTTGGAAGGGTCAGCAAAGCTCATCCAGTGCCAGCCCCTGCCATGGGCAGGGACACCTCCCACTATCCCAGGGTGCTCCAGGCCCTGTCCAACCTGGCCTTGGACACTTCCAGGGATCCAGGGGCAGCCACAGCTTCCCTGGGCATCCTGTGCCAGGGCCTCCCCACCCTCCCAGCCAGGAATCCCTTCCCAATATCCCATCCATCCCTGCCCTTTGGCAGTGGAAGCCATCCCCTGGGTCCTGTCCCTCCATCCCTTGTCCCCAGTCCCTCTCCAGCTCTCCTGGAGCCCCTTCAGGCCCTTCAAGGGGCTCTGAGGTCCCCCTGGAGCTTTGTCATCTCCAGGTGAGCACCCCCAGCTCTCTCAGCTTGGCTCCAGCCCTTGGAACCTCCCCATAGCCTCCTCTGGATTCCCTCCAGGTCCATCCTACATCGGAGACCCCAGAGCTGGACACAGCAGTGCAGGTGGGATCTCACCAGAGCAGAGCAGAGGGGCAGGATTCCCTCCCTCAAACTCTACCCACGTGTTTTTATGCAGCCCAGGGCACAGCTGGTCCCCAGGGCTGCAAATCCACATGGCTGGGGCTTGTCCAGCTCCTCATCCATAGACGTCCCCAACCTCCCACAGCCCCTGATCCTCAGGAAGGAGTGGGAACCTGAGGGAAGAACCTTTGCTGTACAACAGCTGGTTTGCTTTTGTCCCTGGAAGTGCTCTGGGTGCCTCTGAGAACATTTCTGCAGCCAGACCTTGATCTGGGGCACACAGAGCTGTCCCCATCACCTTGGGATTTGGGACACTTCTTCTCTGGAGAAACAAAGTGGAGAAGAACAAGTGACACCAGCCTGTGACACACTCAGTGTTCCTGTGTTGTTCTCCTAAATGAGCAATTTCCAAACAAAAAGAAAAGGAGCATTCTTAAAGAGCTCAGATGTTTTGATGACATTTTTGAAAGAACCTATTTCCACCCACACAAGTTGTTCATTTGGAAAATTTCCCTAATTGCTCTTTTGTTATCTTAATTCTCCAACTTTGATCAGAGCACTTTGATTCAAATGAAATGTTTTATTCTGAGGGTTGCAGCAGCTCAAAACACTGCTCTCCCTAATTACCCTGATTTCAGAGTCGGGGCAATTTGCCTGCCTGGCACAGGAGGTGACAAATGGCCAAGTCACAGCTGAGGCACACAGGGCACCACGACTTCCCAGCCAGGATAAAACCAAACGTGCTTCTGTTTCAGCTGCTCTTGAGAGACAGGCAATGGAGATGGGCTTGAGAGTCAGGGGTTAATTCCAGCTCTTCCTTTGGGCTTTCCCTGAGGTTTGGATGCCTCTCCCTGAGCTCCTCAGCCCATGTGAAATAGGTCAAAGGGACAATTCACCTCGTCTTTAAGAGGACACGTAAATAGGTCAAGGATATTGCTCCCTAAAAATACCAGCTTCTTCCCTATATCCATTATCAGAGCCCAGGGATAGAATCTATTTGCCTAAAATCAGGTTCCTGATGTTATTTGAGAGCCATGGGATTCCCCTTCAGCAGGCAATGAGCACCTTGTGCATCCTGCCTGCCCCCTACATGTATTTAAAATACTCCAAATTGTGTGAAACGGTACTAAACACGTGTTTAGAGCTGATCACAAACTTCAAGAGACAGAGAAAACCATAATTCTCTGGGGATTTTGCTCTAATAAGTGAACTGCTCTCACTTTTCATCTTTTTCTCCTGGCTGTGTTGTGTTCTTGTCTAGATTAAAAACCCATTTTAGCATCCAACCCCTCCCTGTCAGAGATGTCCTTTTAAAGATAGCAATCAATCCCCCTCTGGACAGAGTGCTTGAGAGGTCTTACTGAAAGATTTACTTTCCAGTTGTGAAATAATTCCCATGGGAGGCAGAAAGAGGCAGAGTAGGGGCAAAAAAAATTTGAATGGAAGCTGTTTCTTAAAGAGAATTCAAATCCAAGCAAAGCACAGAGCTCACAGGACACGGAATTGTACAAAAAGTCTTCTTAAAAAACAACTTCTGGTTCTTACCAGCATCATTTCCAGAACTGAATGTTGTCCTTGCATTTAGGGATGGATATTATTCCATGCAATGCTGGGAATTTCCTCTTACCTCCCATCTGCTCTTGGCTATCACAGTCAAGGAGAGCTTGCTAATAAAGGAGTTTATTTAGTGCTCCTACACTGGGAAAAACTCAGCACAGGGAAAGGGAGCTTTGCCAAACCAGCCAAATAATTGAGGGGAAAGTAATTTTTTAAGTCACTGATGATTTTTATTACCATGCTTTCAACCTCTGTGGCTTCCAACAGGAGGAGAAGAGGTTTTATTACAGGCATAAGCTAATGCAAGGAAGTAATTATGTTAATGAACAAGGCAAAGAACTTGATGAGGCAGAGCCAGGGGGATGAATGAGATCCTGGGATACATCAGGGCACCCTTTAGCAGGGCACAGGTGGCAAATGTCACCAAGGAATGAGGGATCTGCACCAGCATCTTGAGAACAGAGGAGCAAACAGCGTTTGCTGCTCCGAAAAGGGGAAAAAAAAAGAGGAGAAAATTTGAAAATAAGGATGTAGAGTCAGTGATCTGCAAAATATTCAGCTTCAAATTCTATCTGGAGGTCATGAACCTACTGATATGTGGTTGAATGCCACGTAACTGCCTAAAAATGTCACCAGGAAATGAGCTGGCCCCTGGAAGCTTCTGCTTCTCATGTCTGATGTAGAAAGAGCCTGGGCGACTACTTTGAATTTGTTATCTTTTAAATATCTGATATTAGACAAAAACTGTTCTTCCCCTCCTGTTTCAGCAGGTAAAAGAGGATGAGCAGAGGAAATGGTGGCCCTGTTACAGAGGCTGCTTGAACTGCCTGAGCTAAGGAGGATGGGCACCTCACTGATGCTCTGACTGACTTTTTGTGGGTTTTTTTGTCTTGGTGAAACATTTTTCATTTGAAGATGTGCCTGCTCATTGCAAGGGTGTTGGGCTAGATGACCTTTAGAGATCCCTTCCAACACAAATTCTTCCATGGTTCTATGATCTGGCTCCAAAATCAAGCCTTCCCTCACAAGACAGGTCTTTCCTGTGTGTTTGCAACACTGATGAAACCACTCTTCTCCTAGGCAAGTGCATTTCAAGAACACTCTGCTTCTTCCTTTGTCAATAAATAAATCCCCAATAAATGGGTCCAAAGGATAAAAATCGTCTTTCTCCCAGCCTGACCCTCCCCAGCAGGCAACACATCAACTCCAACTGCTGCAGCTGCCAGTACCACAGGATGTCCACTCCATGTAAACCCTTGCAGTCCCCTCCTGCCAGCCCCTGCCACCCTCACAGGGCCACAGGAGCAGCCCATGATGGCCCTGCTTGTTGGATTATCCCTTTTTCTGACCTAGAGATGGGGCAACTGAGAGGTGTTTTAAACACTTCTATTCTGTTTTTAGTCTTATGTGAAGGGTGAGATGGTACAGATGCTATAATTCACGCTATTAAAATCAGAAGCTAAACTATTCCTTAATTACAGTACATTATAAGAGTTTTTTGACCTATCAGCTTTTGCTACACAATGCTGTTAAATGCTTCTAAGCCAATCATCTAAAAATACTCCTTGTGGGTCCTACTGCAATACATCTTTCACAGTTCTATTTCTCTAAAATATCTGGTCTATTTGCAAAGTCATCATTTGAAACTTGTTTCTAGTTCAGTTTCTTCCTCAACAATGTCTGTCCTATTCCACGGCCTTTCTGAACCAGCACACTTTATCTCAGGGTTTACATACAAACACACACTATGCCTTAAAAATTCTCTACAAATCCATTTCCCACACCTGCTGTCCCCAAGCTCCTCAGCATCAGACTGACAGCACCCTCACAACCTGCCCTCCCCTCCTGGGGCCCCTTGGCTGAAGGGGATCTCACATCACAGGGCTTTGATGAACAGCACGTCTTAATTTTATTTTGCAGAGGATGCTTTCAGGGTGCACCAGACACCTCTGGCAAAATGTTCCATCTGAGCGCACAGGAAAGCCAAGCAAGGAATGTGAGTCATGGTGAAGTGCTTTAAATGCACAGAAACATTTTTTTTTTTCCCTGGGGCACTAAAAGCGGCACACTTGGACTATTTTTAGTGCAGCTGGCAGTACATCAACATGGATATAGCTGCAATATTTTACTGGGTGACAAGTTATGGAACAAGCCATCAGTCCCTAGTTAATGGATGTGTTCTTGGCTTGGGCCAGTGTGAGTTTTCTTCCTTCTTTCCTTGCTCCACAATTTCCTCCTGCTGAGAGCTCCCCTGTGACAAGTCACTGTCTCAGCTGAGCGATGGTAACTTGTCCATGGGTCCAGCACAAATGTTGTGCAATGGGCACTGAAAGTAATTAAATAATCTTAATTAATCCCCTTCCTCCTGCCTGTTCAGGCACAGGAATGTAGCTCTGAGCATGTAAAGTAGCTCATTCTTATCAGCCCTAATGATGGCAGCATGATTGAGATGAATCATTTAAAATCCTGAAGTGCAAATCTAAATGTCACTCCTCCATCTCAGGCTGTTGACTGAGGAGTGACATTTTACAAGGGTTTGTGGGGATAGGATGAGGAGGAATGGCTTCAAACTGAGAGAGGATTGACTTAGAGTAGATGTGAGGAAGAAAATCTTCCCTGTGAGGGTGGGGAGGCCCTGGCACAGGGTGCCCAGAGAAGTTGTGGTTGCCCCTGGATCCCTGGAAGTGTCCAAGGCCAGGGTGGGCAGGGCTTGGAGCAGCCTGGGATAGTGGAAGCTGTCCCTGCCCATGGCTGGGGGGTGGAATAAGATGAACTTTAAGATCCCTTCCTACCCAAACCATTCTGGGATTCTGTGATTTGACCCATTAATTGAGAAAGTCTCAAAAATCTTTCTAGACACAGGATGTCACTGGACAACCCTGGTTAAAGAAAGACACAGGTATTAACCAGGCTGGGGTTGGGACAGATTTTAGACTGATTTCTGTGGAGAAAACAGAACAGACTCTACTGGTGTGATGTGCTCTGGCCATCACTTGCTCTCCTGGAAGCTGCCTCAGCCCAGCACTGAGCCTGGTGAGGCATCTGAAAAATCCTTGGTGCACGGATGAGCTGATGTTAAACACAAACCCACAGGTAGGGAAAGGTTTGGAAACACTGCCAGTGTTTCTCTCACTGGCTGGGGAGAGCCAAGTTCTCTTTGTGCCACCAGTCAGCCTTTGCATCAGGTGCTATAAATTATTGTCTTGGTTTGGAAAGACAGGGGTCTGCTAAGAAAGGCAGGAGCCTCCCTTGATATGGACAGTGCGAACCCCCTCCCTCCAATTATAATATTGATATTAAGGGGCTCTCAGACAAAGATATGGGAGTAGGAATAACAGTTCTTTAATTAGAATATTCAAATTATAATGCAGTAGTACAAAAAAAACCCCACTGACAGAGTCAGAACACAACATGACACCCTGTTGGTCAGGGTGTTGGGAGCAGCCCAATCAAGTCCTCCTGCAGTGACAGATGTGGTTCTGTTGGAGCAATGATCCTGTAGAAGGGTGGAGGTTTCCTCTGAAGGTCCAGTGGTGGTGAGATGGGTCCAGTCTTCCTCTGGGAATCCAGTGCAAACAGGCTGTGCTGGTGTTCTGAATCTCAGGTTTTATCCAGCTAGGAATGCTGGGCTCCTCCCCTTGGGTGGAGCATCTCCCAGTGGGATGATGGAATTGTATCAGCCATGCAGTGAGCCTGGATGGGCCATGAACAGCAGATATCCCCTGGAGAGAGGATGGGTCCTGGAAGGGATAAAGAACACTGCCCCACCTGGTTTTAACAGCTGGTAATAGAATACACACCTCTGGCAGAAAATTACCATATTTGGGAAAACACTACCTGCTAACCTAGGTGATTTTATGGGTGCAAAATGTTATGTGAGGATCTCATGTGTTAATGTTCCTGGATGGAGGAGGAGATTCCCCTCCATGACTCCACGTGGTGCTCAGGGAACATCTTCACAGGCCAGGACAATCTAACCAGAGATGGTACAGCCAGCATATCCCCAGCCCTGGGCACAGAGCCCCATGTGAAGGGCACAGGCTCTTTCTTCCTCCTGAGAGGAGCACAGCGTGCAGAGGTCCCTGGCTTCCCTCCCCACCAAGGCTTGGAAGCACCTCCCTGTCACTCCAGAGTCACCCATGAGCACACAGGTTCCATCAGGCTTGCAGCA
>VYXD01008881.1:0-133631 GCA_013397195.1 Hylia prasina
TGCCCCAAACTAAGACACTTCTGAAGGCTTTCAATATATGTTTATTATTTTGACAGTGATTTCCAGTAGCCCATACTATGTAGGTTTTATGTCTAAGCCCAGATTTCGTGACATATTATTTGAAGTCATATGGAGTAATCTACAGCTTATTTTTTGACATCGCTATATTAAAACCATCATATAATGCAAAACCTGATTTGATTTGCAGGCAGTCTCATTTTTTTTGCTACAACATTGTCCAGTAAAACTAACTTAGGGGAATATTAAAAATAGAGATATAAAACAGTAGACTTGGAGGGTACTTGAAAGGTTCATAAAGTGCTGTAGTGCTCAAATTGTTGTTAACTAATCTAGAAAATCCATGGGCTATTTCTTATGAATCTGTATAAGACCAATAAAAATTTAAGTATCTTAAACTGCACAAGATGTTCTATACTTCTGCTGTTGACTCACATCTACGATTTGTGTATCTCCTGCAATTTTTAAAATGACCCTTTATGTGCCTCTGTGGTTCAGAAGAGATGTCCAAAAAGTTGTTAATTTTTAGTTTAAGGAAAAGACAACTACTGGGATAAATGAAGGGGAAGTCAGTGGAACAGCTCAATTCCAGTAATAATGAAAGATGGAGCTCCTTCTTTTGTCACACTGTTGCCACAGTTTTGAGCTTAGACAACTATTTGGTTCCAGGTAAGAGGTTCAGTTAAGGAATTGTTTAGAACCAAAGAGTCCGTAGCCATGGTTTTCTACACCTTCAGCTATTTATTTTTTTATTTGTCTGGCACCAGTGACATAATGCGAGTGGATATCTTTCCTTGTATTTCAATATATAATTAGAAATTTTCTCTTGTGATAGCAAGGCTGTCAAATTTAAGTCCTATCCAGCAGCTTAGCTACCAAAAACTACTTGTGCAACTTATGATTAACAGTTGGCCAGTGCCTAAAGGAAGGAACAGTGAAGGAAAAAATTCACTTTTACTATCTTTTAGCAATGAACTCTTAGTTGTAAGTACTATTCAGAAAAAGAAAAAAAAAATCAAATTAATGCTTTAAATTCTATTATCATTAAAAGCTAGAGGATGAATGGTATGAGAACCCTAAAAGAAAACTAGCTCATATAGATGAAATTATGTTTTAATGAGCTTTACTTAGACTGTGTCAACTGATGAACAATAATTTCAGAGCTGTGTTACAAAGTATTTGCTAATGGAAAAATGAAACCGTTTAATCTTTGACACCACCTTGAAAGAAGGCACCTTCATTTCAAAGTCAATAGGGAAAATTCCTTCAAGCATAAATTAACCGGAAAAAAATGAAAACAGGAAATAAAATTTTCCATTCAGCTGCTCCTGTGAATACAGATGTGCTCAAATTATCTCTTTGTATGAGCCACCAAATTATGAATATTAGGAAAAAAAAATCACAAAAGCACAGGAGACCAGAAACTACCTTGCAGGAGAAAAGAGGAAATTCTTATGGTGGATGAAGGACTGTATTCAAGCAAGCTAAATTATTAGCTCTTGCAAATAATGCAAATATAAAATATATTCAAAACCTGGCCAAAAAATATTGACTTTAGTTACTGTTGAAATAACCTTTACTTTGCAGCTAGATGACACTAGAGAGGTTTAACTGCCAACAATTTTCTATATTACATTAAATAAGAATTAGCATGTAAACCATTGGAAGTTGTTTCTTTCCTCTCCCTTTTCCTACAGATATTTATATACAATGCGGATAATTTTTGTTCAGAAAAATTATATGGACTAGGAGGAGTCAGTGAGAAGGAGTCTTTCTGTATTAAATAGATGTTCACTAATATTTCCTAAGGCCATTGGTGTATTCACAAAAAATCCATACATAGGCAACCAGAAAACAACAGGCTTGACATAAAAAGTATTTTGAATGTGGCCATGAAAAGAAATTGGCCTTATTAAAGCTTGACAGATGAAGTCACATATATTTTCAACTTTCTGTGATGATCTGGATTGTGAACATGGTGGCTTGCTTTGCATTTTAACAAAAGTTAGCTATCAAAAATACTTGTCAGTTTTTCCAAAGTGTTCAGAAATGCAAGTCACTTTCCTGAACTTTTATTAAAACTATCATATTAATGTTTTATTAAAACATCATATGAAAGTTAAACCCTGCTTAACAGGTTACTTGCATCTCTGGTTTTTTTGTGACTTAATAAACTTGATCTAGTAGAGCAAGAACAAAGTGCAATGCTTTATAATACAGCTGAAAAAAATTAGCTTTTTGCATAAGCTTCAAGTGCATGTTGAAAGAGAAAATAGCTTTGAAACTGCTTTGACACATCTAAAACCTTTCAAACATTTTGGCTGAAAAGTATTGGCATTCTACAGTCATGTAAAAAGCTGAAGCAAATATTTCACTGTCACTTTCATTAGTGTAATGAATCACAGAATGGTTATGAAAACCATTTGCAAAATCTTGGAATTTTGGTTAAATTTAGAAGCTAAGAAAGAAGTTCAAAGACAATGCGATGGTGAATACCATTGGAATTGATGTAGGAATCTCTTGTTTTATTATGATTTAAAAAAAGCAAAACACTCTTGCCAGAGGTCAGCAGATAAGACCAGAGTAACTTTCATGCCAATAGCACTTTATAGTCATTAGTTCTTTGTTTCAGCCTTACTAGCAATGGAAGTGAAATATTGATATAGCCTGGAGGAACACCGTTGGAGATAGACATTGATCCTTTTGATCCTTCACTCACTTTGAATTTCAAGCCTCTCATTAGAACTGATATATTGATATAATGGTAGACATGAGGAATCACAGTTTCTTTTATTGTCCTATCAAATATATTATCAACAGATCTAAGCATTTTTGACCCATATGAAATATTTTTGGACATATATAGTAAGAACACCTTGTCATTTAGGCATGCTATTCTCTGCATACTGTCTGTGGACAAGGGAATACTTCCTTTAAAATATCTGAAGGCTATTATCTGTTTTTTATCAATTCTTTCAAGACCCAATTAAGGCAGTTTTTTGGGGTTGTGTTTGCTTTGTGGATAATTTTCAAAGCTTCTAAATATTTTTCTCACTGTACTCCGGATTCCAATTTTGTCTACATTTTTTCTTATAGTTCAGTGATCAAAAAAACAGCGTTCCAACCGAAACCTCACCAGTGCCAAGTAGAGCAGAATAATTACCATCTGCATCTTACATTTTACACCTCTGTCAAATCCCACTAAAATGACTCTTGCCCTAAGTCACTATACAGGTGATGCAGATTCTAAGAGCAATTTTCCACATCCTTCCTCAGTTTTTTTTCAGTACATATGTCATACAAAATATTTCAGTTTTACTATCTTTGTATGTGATTTTTCTCCTTGACTGTGCTAATAGTTTTATTTTTATCTTTATTTTGCTTCATTTTATTGATTTCTTGAGTTTTTAAACATTTTAAATTCTATTTCTTTTGCTTAGTATGAGAGAAAGACAGGTCATTAAATACATGCTCTTTTAATTGGATTCAGCCTTCTTAAAAGTCACATTAAAATTATGAAAGGAAATGTTGCAAGCTTACACTGTAAAACAACAAGAATGATGTTAAGCACACTGTATTACTAACCTTCTGCAAGGATTCCTATGGAAATCCCTAATGATTTATAAGTACATTCACGATCCCTTTGGTTTATGCTTGCTGACTGTACTCAAAGCATAACCTATTTTCATAATCCCTGCTTCACACACTCTTTGAGGATTTGCAAACTCTTGCAAGATTGTAGAATCCATTGCAATTCTTCCATCTATTGTCAATACACTATGTTGGCAATCACTGTAAATCCTTTTTCTTTTTAAACTCTGACCTGTAATGTTGAAAGACTTTTGTTTAAGGGTAGCCTTCTCTTCATATTTTCAGACGCCTGTTCACTCTCCAGCCTGGACTGATTCCTCTCTTACTGAGTCTGGAGCACATTTTTGCCAGTATTCTCCTTCTTCCTAATTATCTTTTCTTGACCTTTGGCCCAAGCTCCATTAGCGACCTTGTATCTCAGAGAAACAGTTAGTAAGATCAGTGTTGTAAGATATACCTTACAACATTTTTCTAGTTATTCACAAGATGTTTTAAGCATTAACTTTCCTTCTTCTCAGGTGGTTAAATATGCTTCTGTTTTATACTTAATTTTGGGTTGGGTTACAGTTTAACCTCTGTCCCATGCTATTGCTGCTATTGTTGTCTGTGTAAGCTGATTGAAAAAACGGAAAGTTAGTGCTGCGGGAACAATCATTCTCAAAGGTAAGGCTGTATGCTGCACATTTTTCTTTTAATGGCATTTGTTTCTTCTAGAACATTATACTGAGGGTAAAATTCTCCAATATGTGGGAAAAAAATGGTCTCTGTCCATCTGGTTTTGATATTCAAATAAAGTCATACAGAGGTGTCCAGGAATATTTCTTCGTAGCAAAGGCAGCAAGTATGGTACATATATGCTCCTTTATATCTTCCTTGCCAGGATGCCCCGACTTTTTCTTAATTGCCAATTTTCAAGGTAAATGGACATAGCGATTTAGTTCTTGAAATGAAGTAGAAAATTTCTTTCACTGTAGAACAGCAAAAAGTTCTTTGCAGTAAAATTAGAGATCTTGAAAGGTAAAAGATTGCTATTTACAGACTGCCATTGCAGCTGTCACCATTATCTCCTGTTGGGCCAAATATTCATTGAGTTAAACTAAGGCTTGAATTAAGCCCAAAAAAATCTTGGTTTGTGTAGCTGGCTGCCAATTTCTTGTCTATATGTTTACTTTTGCTTTCATCAGATAGAATGAGTAAGGAGTTCCACATTGCTATGATAAAATTATATTTTCCCTTTCTGTTGAATTTAAATGGCCACACTTGGCACACTTCCTAATATCTGTTTTCTTCACTGTGAATTTTCATATGTCCTTCAAGGATGCTTCACACTTCCATATTAAAACTATTTTTTACACACATTGAGTAGGTTTTAGTCTTTCATATAAACAAAGATTCCCTCTAAGGGTGATGTTACAGTTAGTAAACTGCTCTTCTCTTGCTCAAGTAACACAGCTATTTTATGTCTTGTCTGAAGTACCTTACTATTTACACAGTCAGATTACAACCAATATAAATGTTAAAGATCTGAATATCCACTCTCCCTGGGCATTCAAAAAGAAAACAAACAGTAAGTAACATTAAACTTGCCTTTTTTTTCTTTCATATTCAAATTAGTCCTTCTCTGGGTATATAGTAATAAATCTTTTTTCTGATATTGTATGTTTCATTCTGTTGCATGCTTTAGCTCTACCTACCTAGCAGATAGACTGAAGTCTGTGCTGATCAAAGATGAGGCATGAAAACTCAGTAAAAATTTGAATCAAAAAAAGAGATTTGAATACTATTAGGTTAAAGACTTCCCTTAATAAAATATTACACCAAAGTAGAAGTCATTTTAATTAAATCTTTGCCTTCTGGCTTCCTAATGCAATTCAGAAATGACTTTCTGACTTTTACATTTGCTGTGGTTTAGGAATTCCCCAATTCAGTGCTCCCACTGAGACTTTCCAAATAACATGCTGCTCACTCTCTGTCCTCCCTTTCCCTGCTGCAGTGCATTGGAAAGGAGAGTTGCAGCACAAAAGACAGAGATCACAGGCTGTGATAAAACAATTTACTGGAGACATTGAGATAAGAAAACAAACAGCAACAGTAATAATATTAATAACAAAATTGTATAAAATAGAGAGTGAGGCACCTGACCCAGCTGCCGCCATACCACCCAGTGTTACCACACCGCACTGTCCGCCACACTTGCTTAACTGGAAGGAACTCCTTCTCCTTGGAAGTGAACATTCCCTTATCCATTGCTCCAGCAACGATGTGAGATGATATTGAATAGTATCTGGGCCTTAGCCACACTTGCTCCCACCTACTGCAAAAATTAACCTTGTCATAGCTGAACTGCAAGAAATGTCCACTTAAGCTTGCTGACACGTATAAACAGAGCTGTAGCTGAAATATTCCTTTTCCTTTTCTTCACATGCATGAAATTCATACTTGTGTATTTTGGCTTTTTTTTCTACTGATCACTTTTTTTGTAAAACTTGATTTTGATGAAACACAGTAGAAGGCAATTTTTAAGAGCGTAAGCTTCAGGTCATGTAACCACATCGAAGCTGCCATGTTGCAGATTATTGTTCTTGTGATAAAACTCAACATTTCTAGGAGGATACAGCTTTCAAGTGCCTGATGCTCATGAAGACACTTATTATGTGATGCCACGTGTCAAATCTCAGTCTAACACTTCCACTATGTGGTATTCTGCAAGGAGGCTCATGTCAAATTGAAGAAATCGAAACATAGAAAAAGAGGAAAGAATAACCTTGTGAAGAGCATAGTTGTGTTGCATACCAGAATTAAAAAGAAGAAGGTCATTGCAAGGGTAAAGGACTCTTAAAAAAAAAATTACTTAAACCCACCATTTTATGTTAAATACTAAGTTGCCTTTCTTTTAATGAGTATTATAATTACTGCAAATGCCAATAGCAATTATGAATATACACACTAACATGAACACACAGAAAAAGATCTGAATGTTGTACCTGTTCAGAGAAATTTCATGAAAACTTTTTAAATGACACATAAAATTTCAAGTTCATTATTCTTTTGGTGAGTACTTACATACAGGTAAATTTAACAACTGCAGAATTAAAATTATAACACTATTAGCATGTTCTGGAGAAAAAGTGCATGTTACAAGGAGATAAAGCAAATTACCTCAAATGTATCACCTCGAACTAAAATGACCTCAAGGCTGTCTCAGCATGAATTTATGACAAAGTTGCTTTGCAAACAATAGATTGCATATTCATTATATACTTGAATTTAATTTTGCCAAATTTGTACATTTGGTTATGGTCTGGAGAGTTGTAGGATGAAGACACTGGACATGAGAGATATTTTTTCTCTCTGACAAGATACTCATCCATCCAAACAAAATAAGATTAATAACTTGCCTATTTTATTTTATCATACTATGTTTTCTGCAGAGAGTTTTGAGTAATTTTTTTTAAAATTTCATCACAGTCCATACTTCAACTGGAAATCTGTAAGCCAGCACAGAAGCCCTTCAGGGAATTTTTCAGATTTCTTCCTTACAGTTAGGCCAGATGTTTTCACTGCATGGTTTTCTTATTCCATCTTTCCACCCCAGCTTCTTACAGTATTTGGGGAATCAGTGTGTTAGAATCTCCTCTCCAAACATTTTCTAAACTCTTTGTGCATTTAATAACCTAAAAATCTCATGATGCTAGTGTAAATATACAAAATCATTAAAGGAGTTATTACAAAAAATGTGCTTTCTGAGGAGCTGAAACACGGTATCTGAGTGCCCTGCATAAATGTTCCTTTTATAAATGAATAGTAGTTTTTCATAAATTTACTCAAATTTTGGAGATTAGATATATATGATAAAATCTATTAAAATATTGATTTATTAGTTCAAGATAATGTACTAAAAAAACCCCAAAAAAACCCAGACACTAAATTGTAGATTGCAATTGTAGATATTGCAAATCCCTGGAGAAAAACTATTGCAGAATGGTTTAAAGAGCCATTTAGCCTCAGGCTTATTTAGCAATGGCCAGTAATAAAGGCTCAGTGAAGAGGGCAAGATTAAGCAGTGGGTGTTTATTTCCCAAATATTTAGATAGGTTAATGTGAAAAAAATCTGAAGAATATGCCTGAAATATATAGTGACTAAGTCTTATTGAAATACTTGGGTTGTTAGGTCCCAAAATACTTTGTGAGTGAATGATTTCATTTCCATGCAATTTTAAAATTTAGATCTTAAGATCTCTTATTCAGATTCTGCCCAGCATTTGAGATGCATAAATGTCTGGAACTGGAGACCATCAGTGCTCTCCCTCATGCTCACTGCTTGCCTAAAGAGGGCATTAACAGCAATAAGAGGTGAGATTACCCAGTGCACACAAGTTTCATTGAGAATGGCAGATTTAGCACAGACTTCCTTTTTACTTGCTTGGACTGCTCCAGTCAGCTTTATAGGAAAGTCATAACAGGCTCACTACACAGAAAGAAAAATAGATGTAAAAAACTAAAATCTTCCCACCTTCTCAATTTTTAGGATGTTTGTGTTGGATATAGGAGTCATAGGTTCAAATCCAATTCAATGTTTCAATCTCCATTTTTCAGTATTTTTTAGGAAAAACTCCTATAATATTTTCTTATTAAGTCTTCAATAAAATGTCTAAGAAAACATTTTGTTTGTGTCTGCTATCAAAATTTGTTAACATATACTCTTGCATCCAAAATAAATGTTGTTACTATTGTGCCTATAGAACATCTATCAACTAGTAAAAAATTAAGAGCAAACCTAGGTGCTGTTTTCAGAGGAAGATCCAGCATTATATGGCTTAGTCTTAGTTAGCTGGCTACAGCTATTGTTCATGACAAGTTAAAGTCCATCAGCCTACTGCCTTATTTCTAATTTCACATTTTCATAACTGTATTTTGAAAGTACCTGTTTTTTGTCCATATATATTTACATGACTTTTTCAGGACATCCTGGACTGCTGATTACACAAAATGAATGCGAGTTCTGGATACTCTCTTAGACAAAGCATGCTTTGCGGTTCTTCAGCCTGCTGTCCTGCCTGCCATCTTCATTTCCAGCATGCATGGATGCCAAGTTTTAGTGTAGTTCAAAAATGAAGTAAATTGTGTTCAAAACTGAAATGATCTACTGAATTTTAGTATAGAGAATTGTTTTTGTATACAAAATGTCTGTGTATTAATAAAAATACTTTTCTAGGACAGATTTTCTGGAAGATATAATTAATACAAATAGTTTGTGTTCAGCAGAAATCCAAAGCATAGCTCCATACCTGCCACTGTGAAGGAAGTGAACTCTATCCCTGACTCCAGTACAGTGATTTTCTGAATTCACAGATAAAATTCTTTATCAACCCCCATATTCATATAAAAGCCAAGCAAAATCATAGGAAGAAAAATTAAATTCTTGGAGGAGTGAGCTGCTTAAATGAGATGTGTTTCTAAATGTCCTGCTGTATTTAAACAAATATTTAAATAACTGTCTGCATATATTTTGTTTACGTAAATATGTAAAAAATTGATAGAAAAAAATAAAATGAAGAAGATCTTCTGTGTTGCTAGAAAATTCTTTTGATGCCTATGACTTTGCTGGGTTGTACACAAAAAAAATTCTAGGAATTGACCACGCCTGGTATTTCAGTGTCCAACATTAAACAGATGAAAAAGATTCAAAAAGTAGGAGTTGCCCAAACTTTCCTAAATGGGATCAAGGACCTTACCTGTGTCACTGCAATCTTGATATCAGTATCTATGACTTCTCACCAACCAGTCCTATGGGGAACATTGTTTAAATGTGATATTTTCACAGGCAAAACTCAGATTTTCACACTTTGAATGCAAACACCCACTTTGACCCTTTCCTTCACTTACTTAAGCCGTGGTTTGTTTATTCAGAGGTTTATTATTTTGAATACAATTATTATATCATAATTATTATGAATCTGAAACATAATTTTTATCTCATCAAAAGCATTTCTCCCCATTCAGCTGGCCTTAAAATGTTTTGCTATGCTGTAACTAGAGATGAAGGTAACAAGAATCAAGGTGACAAGAATTAGTGAAGTGAGTTCAATTCACAGAGAACCCATCAGACGTAGGTTACTTTAGATATGGGAGAATGTCTCTAATACGAGCTCAAGTCAAACAGATAAGCTGAGTTCATTTATAATGAGTAGTTATCCTGTAGCACTTAATGCTACTTGAGAATTTTTGTTCTTAGCAACATACTTGCTCAATCCTTTCCATTAAATTTATAGGAAATAATCTAGAGTTTTACTTGAAAAAATGAAACATCATGTGTTAGATGTTTTGCAAATAAACCTTTTGCATGGCATCAAAACCTACACCCAGAAATTGGCTGCTTTGATGCCACATACACCTGTGAGTAATAAGGTACTGAAAGAAGTTCACTGAAAATTAAGTCTCTCACTATCAAGCAGACCTGAGTCATTCTGCACTGGGTATTCCTTGTGTTCAAACAATGCATATAGAAAATATGGGTAGGAATAATCTTTTCTTTCAAAGAGCAAGCTTTTGAGATCTCAAAGCCAAATAGTGTATATTGACTATGAAAGTCATATAGGAATAATCAAATTAGAATTCTAGTACTGAAACATAATGGTATTATGCAGTTTGTTATGGGAACTACTTATGCTTAGAAAAAAATGTTTTTAATGAGTATTTTTCTGCAAGATATTTAAGATTAAAGTCAATATTGTAACAATCATTGTCATCATGCAATAAATATAAATGAAAATTATTATATTTTATCTTCCTAGGAATAAAACTTAGGTTAGAAAACAGCCATTGCAATAAAGATATTTTCCAGAAATGAATACATGAGTGGATGTACATATGTACTGAACTTTCACCACAAAAGAGAAAAATATTCACTGAACAAAACAGCAATTATTTAGTAGTTCTCATTTCATAACTACAGTTTCAGTGAAAATAGAACTGTCAACATGAGGCATGCCTTCAATGTGTTTTAGGAAGTTATGGAGGTGCTACTAAATTTTACAAAAATTTGCAATGGTAAAGAGCTGTGAAATAATGGTAAACTAGGGTTAGAGGCTTTCTTGTTGGTAAGAACTGGCTTTTGGTAACGCTCTTCCCTTTCACAAACTAATTATTTAACCATTTTAAAAACTGCCTATATGCTGAAATGTTCTATTAGCTGAAAATATGCATGATAACTTCATAATAATTGGAGAACTCTTGTCATTTTTTAATTACTTACATGATAGCAACTACAGGTGTGAATGATCTGTTACTGACAGGTGCCATTAACACTGACCTAAACGGGCTCAATACCACAGGAGGAAATTTTATTATCCTTAGTGAATGTTGCTCAGAACTGCTTTTAACAAAATTAGCATGGAGGGAATTTTTTTTGTTTTGTTTCCTTGTGGGTTTTTACTTCATTGTAATTTCTCTTTTTCCAGCAAGGGAAGAGATCTTTAACGGGATCTGACTTTAAAATCGGAGAAAGGAAGGGAACTTGATGTTGACGCTCTAGAAAACTAAATCTTGCCCTAGGTTATAAGTGAGTAGGCAGCAATATTTCAGACAGAAATTAGGAATGGTCACATTAAAAGTATCTGCTGTGTGAGAAAGTGTGATCTACTGAAAGCACTGGCATTCTAATGGACAGTATCCAAAGTATATTTGTTTTTATCTGGATAAAATAACCCACATTTTAATTTGCCTTATTCCTTGGGAAGCAGGACACACAAAACTTGTGCAAAATTTCAGTTCCAATTTGCACATTAATGAAAAGAAACATTGATGCTTCATACATAATTTAAAACACTAAAGTATGAAGCATCTGTTCACTGCAGTTACGATTGTCTTGTGTCCTCCACATGCATATTTCTCACTTGTACAAATGGATAATATGGAGATTAATTGATGTTTCTTTTAGAAAATGAGCAGGTGCTAGAGTTTATTATGTTCTTTATCAATTTTAGAAAGGCATAATGACTTTTTGTTAAGTGATACATTTTTATAAAATATAAAAATTCCTTGCCATTTTTTCAGTGCTCTGCATGATATAACTGTCAGAGCATTCTATAAATAAAACATGTCCATAAATACTTCATAAGGATGATACTTCCACATCAGCTTGTGAATACAATAAGAGTTTTGATATTAAAAAGTTCTTGTAATTTTATTTTTTACTTTACATGATTTTTAAAGAAAAAAGAATTAAAAATATATCTGTAGGAAAGATGACATAAAATTGAAAATATTTAATTCCATGCTTGCCTTCAATATTTTAGGGTCATTTATGCCTGCATATATCCAATGGAGAATATCTGTGGGTTAATATTCCTCAATTCCAGAGTAAACAACATTTCCATTGTCTGTCAGTATACTCCAAAACCACCATCTTCAGAATCTTGTTTCTTCATCTTGAATAGTAACTAACCCTACCTATATATTATGGAGTTATCTCACTGAGTAAATAGCAAAATGAAGCCTAAAAATATGAACAGATCAATCATTAAGGGCTAGTGGAACAATCAGCACCATTCAATAGACTGAAACAATTGGAAACAAGACAAAGTGCTGCCGGGATTAAGGAACAAAAACAAAAAAAAATAATGAGATCATGGAATGGCAAGCTGTAGCAAGGACAGCAATACCTGGACATGAGTTTTCACTTCCACACCATGATGAAATTGTGAGGTACTTTAAAATCTGAACAGGAGTAATAAATAAGGCAGTGAATTAGTAATATTTACTGATGTTAAATAGTAAAACCTCTGTTTTGTTCATTGTAGTGAGGCCATTAATGGAACAGTGCATTGCATCCCAGACTTCATAGAGAATATGGAAAACTGGGGGATATAAAAGAAAAGGAACTCTCTGAACGCATGAATTCTGGGAAGCTTGAGGTATTTAATTTATTTGATTCATTAACAGGAATTTAACAATGTCTGATCACAGTCCATTCATATTATGATGCTGCATTAGTGCAGCAGATAAAAATCCGCAGTTTAAGAACTATAGTTAGACAGATTTACCAAATAAAGTTGAACTTTTTAGCACACAGAATTAGTTGCTGGAACAGATCTTGCATGACAAGCTTGGTCTTATTCAAAAGGTTTAATTCAAAGTATATGTCTCTTTTAAAAGATACCATTTGAAGCGTTTAAGTTGAGCTTTAAATCTCAGAAATACCATGGAAATCACTGGATGAAATTTTATGTCCCACAAAGTGTTCTGGCCTTCAAAATGATGAAAAACACCAGCTAATTTTTGGATCCTTCTTGTGATGTTATTATTTATTATTTCTACTACTGCAGAAGATATCAGTCCTACCCAAAATCATACATGTATGATGAAATGATAATAGTTTTAAAAAGAATGATGTAGAACAGATAAGAAAGAAAAGAGAAGTAATAAATTTTTTTATATTCCTGTAATTTATGTAATGTAGAGATCCTTCCAAGAAGTTCTAGATAATTTAGCTTGCATCTCTAGCAACAATTACCAAATTAAAGATTAGAGATCTTTGATGTTGCTGCACTTACTGGTGGCATAGACATAAACTCCCAGATTTATAGGAAAAAAAAAAGTATTGAATTACCTGGAAGATATTTATCATAAAATACCTGACCAAGGAAGGGCAGATAGTGTTTTGGATGCTTGCCCAGTATTGTAATCACTGCATCACCATCTAAAGCACAATCATGAGTAATATTTCAAATTAATTTTTTGCTTGCCTGCCTCTAATCCTCAGGTAAGCACATTGCAGGTACAATTAAATATATACCATAATGGAGATACTGACAACAACCAACATAATAGTTTTGTTGTTACTTGCCAGACAAATTTTGGTCTAAGTGTAGATAGCCCAATAATTGCTACACTTTCAAAAATCATGCAAACCCGCTACAACCAACTGTAGTAAATATAATTTCTGAATGAGCAAAATGCAGACAAATGATAGGGAGCAGAGCTAAAGAGCTTCAAATGTGAAATGCTACTTAAGGAAAACCAATGTTCTGTCAGAAAGAAAGTGGTCTGAGCAATCCTAAGTAGAATGAAGAGGAATGGGATGTTAGTTTACAAAAGAATAGGTACTCAGCTTACTTCATAGGAGAGGAAAGGAGAAAAATTATGCCAGATTGTGTTATTTAAAAATTATTTCCTTTAGCTGGAGTCTGAATACCTGAAAGGTTTACTTTCCAATGAAGAGCTTAAAATATTGAATAGAGCAGCAAAAATTTCCAATTTTCTAATTTAAATTATTTTCACAGATTAATAGAATATCTCAAGTTGGAAGGGACTCACTGGCATCATCAATGAACTCCCTGCTCCTTGCAGGACTACTTAAAATTAAATCATATGATGAAAAGTGTAGTCCAGACGCTCCTTGAACTCTGACCACTTCCCTGGGAAGTCTGTTCCAGTGATGGACTACAGTCCCAGTGAAGAATCTATTTGGTTATTCTCTATCTCGCTAAAATTCTGTTTTCTATTTAACCTGGTATGTACGATTTTGACTTGCTAACAGAAGTCCATAAACTTGCATTGATGTGGCAGTGAAGGTTTCAGGACTTGCCTGGGTCACTAATAGTCTGAGCAAATTTAATTGTGGTTTTGTGTTTGTGTAACTGTGTTTTGGTAGTAGGCAGACTCACAGGGATGACCAGTGTGTTAGAAAGCTGCTGGTGGTGCACATGATTTTATCTTTCTATCTCACCCCAGACACAGTTTTGATTTGTCATTACAGAGACTTAGAGTTCTTTCCACGGTGCATGGGTCAACCTAATTTTACAAATATCCATCATGTGGATCTCTTCTTGCCCTGCATAGTGACATTATACAATTGAAATCGTTCCTTCAGGGATTCTTGTACTACAGCATTGACCTTGTGAGTGCTTGTGCCTCTGTGTCAGGGCAGTTGCAGAAAAAACCTCTGGCATAACCAAAAGATATCTTGGTCATAAATTTGAACTTATGTATTTTTAGTACTTTGATGTTTCTACAATGTCATTCTCTTTTCAAATACTTTGAACTTTAGACATAGTAACTAGGTGATGATCTGGTCTAGTCCAAGGGGTACTGAATGTTTGAAACTTGCTACCACTTACTTATACCCTTGTCAAATTATGTAATTTGCACTATATAATTGCATTTTTTAGTTTAGTACTTCCTTTCAATAAAATTATTCAAAAAAGTTAAACAAGTTATTTCCTTGCCCTAAATCTTTGGAGAGTTTTTCTTTGGATCTTGATATTGACTGATCAAGTACAGGATTCATTTACATAAATTTGTATTTTGAGTCAATATCCTCCAAGCTACATGCTGGCATCACTTCATCCACATAGTAGATTTGCACAACACTAGATGGGTGAGACAGGTGCTATCAATGTGTTCCATTTGCAAACAACATTTTTTATTTTTATATTTTCTAGTAACAATTAAGAAGAGTGCATGAGCTCTCAATTTATTTCTTAATAATAGGTTAATAAAAACAAGGCTAATGATGAGATTTTAATGATAAATCATGATGATAAATCATGATGATGATGATTTACTACTAAAAAAGAAAATGAAACATATATTTTAAAGGGAGACATTTATTTCTAAAAGCAAATATTCCTCACAAAAAAAAAAAAAAAAAAAAACCCCAAAAAAACCCACCAGCCATTCTAAAACAATGAATTTTTTTAAATAATGTGAGATAACCAATAAGAGCAGGAATGAATGATTAAATAAATGTTAGACTAAAAATGTGTCTGAACACAGTAGAAATTTATACTTCTTGATAGAAACACAGATCCATTCCTCCTGGTTAAGTGACTAGACACAAGTTCAACTATTTCAAGTAAAAGCTAAAATACAGAAGCCTGTTTTATTTCATTAGTTCTTTAGATAATGCTGTAATATAAACACGATTACTTTGATTATCTGTAATAATGCACTCATTATTATCTGAGGATACCTTGTAGTGTGGCTGCTTACTTTGTTCTCATGGTACAAAGCATCATGATGCAAGCAAGTCATCAAGGATTTGATAAGATTCTAAAGTAGTGACCATACATACTCTTGGCCCAAGAAAAAAATAGAAACTAAATTAGACTAGGATAGACTACAAATAGATCAGAACAGAAAAGAACAGAACAGTGCTTAGTTCACTTTTCCATTTTAATAACCTTACTTTAGGAAAAATCTTACAGTAACTGTAGTTAGGTCAAAAAATGTCAAAACTACTTACATACATACTAAACCCAGCTGTGGAATTCTGTAAGTAAAGAGCACTGAAGGTAAATTACTTTCCATAATTTTCTCTTATTTGGGTGCTTAGAGAAAAACACAGATAGAAGTGGAACCTTTATGTTTTCATGCTGGACAAAGGATAGAGAGACTCCTGTTTTGTGAAAAGCTTTATATGAATTCCGTTTAAATTGTAGTTTTTATTTAATGAAAACTATATTTCCTAAAATAATTTATTAATTCGTAAAACAAAACAATGCTTGAACTGTTTTGAAACATGTTAATTATACATTCTTCATTGGATATCAAAAATAACCACTCAGAAATATAAGCACAAGGATAATATTGTGTCAGTGACAGAAATAAAGAGCATACCTCATGAAAGATTCCAGAACACCTTATATTATATCAGTGAATATGTTTGAGAATAGAGACACAGTTAGTCACTATCACCCTCATACTGAAACACCCAGGAAGTTTCAGCATTCAGGGTTGTATGTGTGGTCTCAGCAGAGCCATATGGAGAAAGATGATCACCTTCGTGCTCTGTTATACTGCCATTTTGCTTTAAAAGCTGGTGTTTAAATTGCTGCCCACACACTACTCATTTGGGTGTCAGTACTGAATATGTTTATGCCAACTCTGTTTCAGTTTATTATTCCTTAGAGGTATCTGCTTACATTTTCTATAGTGAGATCTCAGGACTAAACACATTCATGTTACAAACGTAACACAATGAAAACCACAAATCATAAAAGAACAAACAAAAAAGGTTGAAATGTATATTTACTACAAAAATCCTTCCTGAATAATTACAGGCACAGAAAATGTTCCTTTGATGGATTCATGGCAATTTCATTTTGTAGGACCCTATGTTTATTTCAAATCATCTGAGACAGGAACCTCTGTAGAGATTTATTTTTCTTCAAAAGATTTCTGACTCATTTTCATGGAATTCAATGAATACTAATTGTAATTTTTTTGGTCATACTGCTGTTAGAACACAAATCATTTTCTCCAAATCTTCATCATGATTTATGATGATTTGGCATTGTCATCTCTAATTGAGTTTTATGAAAACTGCTGTTCTGAGAATTGCCAGTACATCATGCCAATGCATGCTCAAACCATACTGTTTATGCAATGACAGAGCCAATTCAGGTAATGTCATTGACAATAAACTGTCATCTGTTCCAGTAATCTGTAAAAGAGCATCTGATGTTCTATGTAAATATATGTTATATTCTCTTGTGTTTACTATATTAGTAGTAGAAAATAAAAATATTTCATATGTTGCAGCATATATCAGAAGGATATAAATAGAAGGAAAAGTGGAAGGAAAAAATCTACTATGGTTATTGGCAAACGTCAGTTTTCATTTTTTCTTATTTTAAAAATTATCTAAGAACTATACCTTAAGTTAGCTATGATAACTTAAACATGACAAAACCAATAACATTGATTTTATTAAATTACATCATGGGATAATAATAAAAAATCCCCCTAATTATTATAGCTTGTATTTTTATATTATTAAAAAACCTAGTGGCTCTTTATTATCCAGAGGCTCTCAGTCCGAACACAGTAATTTAATTTATCAGTTGATTACATAAAAAGAGAATGGCTCCATTAAATACCATAAGGATTTCCAGACCAGATCTTATTTGCTAGTAGTGTCATAGATACGTAACCTTAATGGAGATTCAATGACACACATTGTTAAAAAATGCAGTTTATTGCACACATGACTAAAATATTGGCCATGAAGGTACATGAGGGTAAAATTTAATTCCTTTGTGGTACTGAAGACACAGCAAAACGAGGAGAGTAAGAGAAAAAAGCTAAAAGATAAGAGACTTTAGCAGAAAAGGAAGAAGGCAGAAAGGAGAAAAAGAAAGTGGAAATAAATAAAATGTAGAATTTTGATCAGTTCCTATCTGGTTTAAGGTCAAACATTTATAATAGAGGTATTTCCACCAGCTTTTTTTTAGAGATATTGAAGGACAAATCTTGATTTTGAAGATTGTAACAAATGAAGGTTTAGTATGATTTTTCTGCAGGATGCAGAAAAAACCTTATGGCACACCTTGATATGATTTGGAGTGGTTGCTTAGTCTTTAGCCAAACTCCTCTCAGCTGCCCTCCACCCACCTCTGGGAAAGAAGACAGTGGAGAAAACAGGGAGAGCAGGAATCTCAGTGGTTGGGACAAAAATGAGGATATGACTTACAACTTAGTGTTGCAAGAAAAGCAGACTTGGCTTCAGGAAATTTGCTATATAGTCAATTAAAATAAATATTTAATTATAGATTTGGGTAGTGGGAAACAAAAAGACAAACATTAAGTCTTTTCCTGTTCTGGCCCTTTTCCCAGTCTCATCTTCAGTCCTTCAATCCAGTCTCCTGTCATCCCCACCTTACTGTTACCACTGGACTGGTGGTGGTCTTTTCAGCAAGGAATCAGGCAGTGAAGGAAGAGGGATTACACTCAGTTCATGCTAGTTTCTCTCTGCCATTCCTTCCTCCTCAAACCTTTCCTCTGTTCCAGTGCAAATATTGTGGGACACATAATATGAAAAGTAGATCCAACTAAGAAGAAGACAAGCACATAAATAAATAGGGAAAATGGGAAAAAGATAAAGAGAGTTTCTAAATAAGAAATAGTAAAAAGAAAAAAAACCTCAAGGAGAATATTTTATGAAATGGAGACAAAGAGAAAGGAAGGAAGCAGGGAAATGGAGACAAGCAAACAGGAATTCTAATAAAACGATGTACTAATCATATGTGTAATTAATATCTGTATTTTAGGCACATGTCAGAGTAAGAATCTGAGAAAAAAATTGTAATGATTTTAAATCAGTGGTTGCTTTTCACTTTTTAAGAATAACATAATTACATAAATGCTTCACATCCTTTTTTTTTTTTTTTTAACATGATATCTGTGAAGCTCTTACTGCAGTACTTAATAAGCTAACAGTTTTCCTAAGACATCTAGGGAAAACAAAATTAAAATCCTAAAGGTGATAATTAGACAAGCATAGCGATTTGTCTGATTTAGCCCACTGCAAATATTAGAAATACCATAAAATCGTGCCAAGAGGGCAAATGAATAGAAAGCTTTAGTCTGCAATTTAGAACATTTAAATCCCCTAGAACTGATGAAATATCAAATTACTGCACTAAAATTCCGAGGCTTTCTCTTTTGGAGAAACAAACAAAACATGTTATACAGGATACTGTAGGACAGTGTATAAGCAAAATTGCACCGAAATTCAGGCAGTTATATATGTACAGCTTTAAGCAGTACCTGTTTTTCTATGTCATGGTTTAATTCTGGCTGGCAAAGAAGTACCAAACTGTCACTCACTGCCCCCTTACTGTGGAGCAGAGGCAGGAAGATTATACTACTGATTCTTTTGATAGAGCTGGACTCTGATTTTAATTTTTTAGGCTTCAGTTTTCCCATTTGAAATACAGTATGACTTAAACTTCTACATACATATACTGTCCATCTAAAATTTTTTAGACAAGAATCAGTTTCTGCAAGGCCTCATCTTTTTATTGTCTAAATGAACCTTCCAGGAAGCCTAAACATGCACTTTTTGCAAATTGTCTACGTGGGAAATATTTTCTTTCTTCTTTTCTTGTATTTTCACTTAATTTTCTCCTGTGTTTCTGACTCATTAGGACTGTCTGGTGAAAATGTCAACAGGTGCTTCTTGAAAGTTTTTCTGCAGAACAAAGTTTCTTACTGCTGGTGTAAATCAAATATATTTAGGTTATCAGCATACCAAGTACTTAGTGTTGCTGTTCATGTGTAGACTTTTACAAGTCTGCATTAGCAAAGTTAGAAATTCTGAGGTGGTGTCTCCCCATTCTCACTGAAAATCATTGACATTTCCTGCACGACAAAGCGAGATCAACATGTGTACAGGAATAAATCTTTGAAGACAAAGTGTGAGTGAAATACACTTGAAGGTTTTATTCCAGTTTGGAGCAAGCCTGCTCCATCATCAGGGCAGTAAAGCAATGAATAAAAAAAAAAAAACCCAACCCAACCAAACAAAAACAAAAAGAAACAAACAAACACAAAAACCAAAAAAGCCACCCCAAAACCAAAAAAAAGCCATAACCCTCCCCCCACCAATAAAACACCCAAAAAACAACAAAAGTACCAAAAGAAAAACAATAGAGAACATCACCCTCTAAGCAATTACAGAAAATGAGAGAACTTCTAAAAGAGAATATCTATCTACTTATACTGTCATTTTGGAATGAGTAAAACCAATCACCATTTCTTCATAGTGTACTTATTAAGTCATGCAATCTCATTTCTTATATTTGGATGCTTTTTCTGAGCTGTGGTTTGTATGTTTTATTGCTGCATTGTAGATTTAGGAGAACAATGTTTGTTGTATTACCTGGAAAAAGTTTCAAGTAACTGTTTTGGGGCTCATTTTACCAGTTGCCTGAGGAAAAATCAAGGATTTTACTGAACAGACTTCAGCAGTGCACAGATACCATCCATATTCAGAGTTACCCTGGAGCTGTGTTTAACTTTAAACAGTTATCTAGGTCCCATAGAAAAATGATGTGCTGAAGTGGAGTGTTTGATTCTGTCTTGTAAACAAAGGTGTCTAATGCCATCTGAGATGACCTGAGAGATTTAAGTGTGGCTGACATATCTGACAAAGAGCCTACAGGAGATATGTGCCACTCTGGACTCATAGATGGACATCAGGAAGGATATCCTAAAGCCATTCAAATGGATGTTGACTTCTTGTCAACAAACAGTCAGCAAGGAGCAAATGAACTGAACCCATTGTGTCAATACCTTGTGCACTGAAATTACACTTATAGAGAGGTTAGGCTCTGAGCACTTTCATATATATAAAAGGTGTGAAATGTGGAAATGTATGCTTCTGGAAGAGAACTTATTTTTGTGAAATATACAGAATGACAGAAAATGATAGTGTGAAGAGTAATTTAGAAAGAGAGGCTAATTCTGTACATCTGAACTGTTTCAGAATTTGAAAGATTTGGGATTAAAGGAAATTAACCACCAGTAGACAAAGAAAAAATAATCCCCAAAGCAGTTTTAAGAACTCGGTAAAAAGTGACATAGAGAGGATGTTAAAATGACTCTAAACTGCTGCTATTACCATCCTGATGGAATGAAAACTATGAAACTAAATTCGTCTCCCCAGGACAGACTGATACAGTAGCCCTGATGAAAGAGTGTCAAACTTTATTTAGTACAGTTTCCTTAGAAACAAATTTGGCTGTGAATTTTTTCAGTACCAGTGGCTCATAGCTGTTCCTTTTCTTCAGCTGATACAAGGGTCATGGAGGAAAGACCTTTAGGCTTGCAGAACATTTGGCTGCTGGAAGTATTATGGTATTCTTCCTTAACTAAATCAGTAAAAAGAAAAACTAGTCAGTGAAGAACAAGAGGGTTTTTGCTTTGTCTTTCTTTTTCCCATGACATTGGCAGCACCTTTTTTCTTTTATTTAAACTCAAACAAGGCCAAAAAAAGAAGTGGAGTTTGAAAAGGATTCTGGACAAAGTATATTTGTCCTCTAATATTTTATATTTTATGTGAAAATGCATTTGTATGTGTTTTGATGTTACAATAATTTTAAAAAATATTTTACTAAAACCACTACAGATTAATGACTTTCATATGAAATGCAGTTTTGGATAATACATGGTAAAAAAGGTCTAGTTAAAGAAGTCCTGAAAAAGTGTACATAAAGATATAAACAAAATTAGTATATGCAATGGGAAAAACAATAATTGTATTTAAATGACACACAGGCGGAAAAACTTAAAACTGTTAAGAATTTATCTGTTTTTCATCTGTTTACAGCTCAAATTCAACTTTAACATTCCTACAAAGTAGAACCAAGTAATTTAAATTAGTCTCTAAGTATGAATAAAATAAATGAAGTTTTTTAAAAGGCTTAATGGAATTAAATTAAAATATAATTCCATTAAAATTATTATTTACTAAAATATTTTTCTTAGTTTCTAAAGTCAGTCATCTGGCAATATTAAAAAGAATAGTTGACTCTCCCTTACAAGGTACCAATTTGAATTTTAAAATCATAAGATTATTTCATAATTGCTTGAAGTTAGAACATTATTTCAGTTACCAGCAATCAGCTGTTTAAAAATAGTGTCCCTAAATCATAGATCTATATTTTTTCTGGGCCATTTTCCCCTTAAAAATTGACTTGACATTTAAAACATCAGCTTTTTCACAGTGTGCATCCCATCTGCAATTATGGTGCAGCCTGCTTAACTCTGTCCTTGCAATAGCAGCAAACTTACCTAAAAAAATACCTGCAGACGGATAAAATGGACAGCTATCCAGCACACACACAAAAAAGAGAAAAAGATAGAAACAACAAAAGGAAAAAAGATGATATAAGTAACCAGGCATTCTTACAGACACCCATTACACCATAGGGTGTGGGCTATAGTATTTGAACAAGAAAGGCATATTACATACTCAAGTCTCTTCCTTCTTTGGGTAATTATAGGCATCAATAGTAATTAACCTCTCTTTCATACAAGAATGCTAACATAGTGGCAGCAGTCATTTATTATTATCTCATATACTTTATTGGTAACATGGAAGAGCAAATCAGTGAGAGAGCTTGTGTCCTTCATCATGACTGGATAAAACCTCATGTTAGGGAATGAGGATAAAAGGCCTGGCTTACCTTGCTTGTAAATTTTATTTGTATGGTAGCAATTTCAAAGGCTCTAAAATGCTTCATGGATCATGGTAGATGTGTTTGATCAACCTGTTTACACACAAATTTTATACTCATTCAGTTTCTAGCATGACTTTTAATTTACAATGACATACAGAGGGAATGAGAGCAAGTAAACCTGCAGTATGTTCTTGTGTCTACACAAGTTGTGGTACCTGGGTCAGCTTGTTTAAAGGTTTTTTTAATTATTCTGATCTACAGAGCCACCAGGTGTGTAACGTATGAAGACATAATCTCCACTTTACCTTCTTGCTTCTGTATTGATTTATAAACCTCATCATGCAATTCATGAATTCATATAAAAACTGAAAAAACTGAAAAAATTTGAAAATGTAGCTCCAACGAAATTTACATATATACAAGACTTTTAATGAGCAATGCAAACTGTCAACTTTTGTTTAATTGATTCTGTGCTTTCTATGTGCATTCACCTACACTGAAGAAGCTTTAATATTTTCAGTTGCTGTGGAGATTATAACATCTTTCTTTTGCATATGCTCATGTATTTATTATTATGCAACAACAATAGCAACAAAAGAATAATAACCAAAAGAAGAACAACAAGAATAATAGTAGTGCAGTACAATCATGCTGAAGCCTTTACCTCAAAGGAGATATTTAGGGTGTCTCTCATCCAGCCACCAAATGAGAATTCTCATAAAATCTGTAGAAATGTAGGCTGAAATGTGTTTGGAATTCACATATATATTCAAAACCTGAAAGCTGGAACCTGAAAGACAAGATGTGGTGCATAGAAAGTAAAAAACTAGTCTAAACTGAAAAGTAACTATACATCAATTTTGTTTTCTACTCAAAAGTTTTAAAAACACATCTGACTTTATTAACATCTTGAAGAAAACTTTCATTGCAAGCTAAAATATTAAAGAAGAACATCCCTAAAGTGCTGCTGAATAAGCATGAATTTTCTTGCTCTAAGTTGCTTGTCTAATTCAGAAGGTGGTGGCAGACAGCCAAACTTCCTTCCTAGATGTTAAGACTATACCATAAAGTATCCTTAATGTAGTTTTCAACTCTTCTGTTTATCTCCCTGGGGATAAAAGAACCTACTGTTTTGAAGTGTCAGATTTTTATACTGTGTTGCAGTGAGTTATTTTTATTTATCTTCCATTCTATATTTTTCTGAGGCATATATAAAAGTAATCTTCAAAGAGTTATTCCTACTATTTCAGCTTTTTTCATATTTAAGTTTTGTTTTGAAGAACCATCCAGAAAAAGACATATATAGCTTATGTCCTGGTAATTATACTCAGACTACAAGTATCTTTTGTTCATCTTTTTTTTTTGCCTTTGGAAGACAAAAGGAATCTGCCATTCTAAATCAGATTTTAAATGGTACTGCATGCTACTTGAGAGCAGAAGATGCTGCATTTTACTACAGCTTCCTTCCTATGCTGTACAGATAAGAAATATCCAGGTTTTTTCCAGTTTAATTGCCTGCAAAGGTCTGAGGATACTGAGATGGCCTAAGGCCAAGTCTCTCACATTCTTAGGCTCTTCCCAGTCCAGCAGCAGATGCAGAGCTGCCAGCACTCAGGAAAGAAATTGCAATGTCCTGAATGCATGCCATAAAACCTGGTGATGCACACAGTATGCAAGTTTTCCAGGAAATATACGACTGGCATAATACCCTTTTGTGATCCCCTATCATTAAAAGTGACAGATAGGCACACAGGTAGGCAGTTCTAACGTAATGTCCATGAGGAGTTGCTCTTTGGCAAGAGAATCCTCTAGGGACCTCTAGTCCAAATCATCCCTAGTCACTTATTTCACTTCCTGAGGGGGGGAAGAAAGAAAGAAAAAAATCATATCAATGAAAAGTCCTTCCCACTCAACTCTAATGAACTAAAAATCATGATTTCTTAAAATTCAAATTTCTTTAAGAGCCATGAGGCTGAATTTCCATCAGAAAGTCATTAAAGTAGGAAATGTCTAAATGTAAATATAAAGTAGAACTTTTAGCTTCTTATAGAGCTGAGGCCTGCAAATCTCTTTAGGATATATTTAATTTGAAGAACTATTGAAAACAAACATAATTCCTCTCAGAAATGTTCATAGATATATCTAAGGACTCCTAAAGTGGCTTGCAGCAGGAAATCATAGTCTTCCTCTAGAAATCAAGGTAGAAAATCAGTATCTGATTCATCAGTGACTTTATTTAACTCTGAATTGGCAGCATGAATATGGCCCTTGAATAAGTGATTTCTTCACCTATTTATAGGCATGTATTTAAGTGTTTGTAGCAGAGCAGGAATAGAAGCACTGATCTTGGCCTTGGCTCCATAAAGCTGCTTTGGGGAAAAATGTAGGACAGAGAAATTTTGAGAAATATTGTTAAAATATAGAAGGAATAAAAGGTGGGAAAATACAGATTTTTCTGTAGCAATTGTTAGGAACTATGATGGAGCTATTATATGCTGGAATATAATGCTATCTCTTCCTATTGAGCCTTCTTACGTACCTACATTTTAAAAATTTCATTTTACTGTCTCTTAAGTGTGCACAGATAGTCAAAAGCAGAGTTATTTTAATCATTTTGTTTTTATATTTTATAAACGGTGTAATTAGAAAGAGATGTTACTAGAGGACTTTATGTAAAATCTGAAATTACAATCACATCCTTCATCCTGAACTTGATGAAGCACAATAGCACTCACTGCAGAGAAGACTGAGAAGCTGAACTCTGCTTTGTAATAATAAATTATTAAACTGTCCCCTTGCAGCTCCTCCAGATATTGGTGGTAATGATTATCAAGCTTTTCTAGGTTAATATAATTTTCCTTCATGAAAATGACTTATATCTCCTTTGACTTTCTAGAATTCTTATTTTTATGCATTTTGCTAGTTCCATAATTTTTGAAAATTCTTCCCTCATTTTCTATTTTAATCTATGCTATTCCCTACTGTGTCATTGTACTTCTCTCTACTCCTGTGCCATGCTGTCCTCAGGCTAACATGAATAGCATTATGTACATCTCTGAGGTTAGATGCAAATCTAGACTAACACTTTCTTGTGAACATGGCCTGTAACATCTCTCTTATGTCTGTTCAAAATGTTCAGATATAGAAAACTGGGATAAAATTAATGCCAGTTGCTGTACTACAAGGAACAATACATATCTTCATACCAAAACGTACAGGACATGCTTATCTATGTGTTTGTCTGACACTTGCATCCGACAGGGAGTAAGGTTCCCTTGATCAAGAAACTGGGGTCCAGATGCACTGACATTTGGGGACTAAGTCCCAGGTTGTGCTTGGAGCACCTCTTGTTGCAGCAAAAGCATTGAGAACCCGTCCTTTCAAACACACAGAAACCACAAAGATGGAAAGCTAAATCCTGCTCTTAGATAAGAAGTAGTGTTGAACTACTTGCATCTGAAGTTTCTATCAAAGGTAATAGTTCACAGATTCACGTGGACTAAAATGTGCTAACACAGTCCCCAGCAAAGCATGCCATTCAGTCACTGTAGGGAGGGGCATGGCAGGAACTCCCAGGGAAGGCTGTACCCCAAAGGAAGCTAGAATGGCAGCAAAGGCAGCTGGAGTTGTTGGCTGACCTGCAAGGTGTCAGCATGTTGAACAGGGAAAGTCAGGGTCAGACTTAAGCCTGCAAAGTGGTATCAGGGACAGTCTGAGGCCAGTGATAATTCAGCAAGTCTATTGTGATGAGTCAAGGTCACATCAGGAAGTCGCATCCAGGTCTGGGTCAGGGAGGTGAAGTACCAGGTTCAGGTGTAAGGATTCCAGCTGTGGGGCAGCTCAGGATCAAGCTGCAGAGCTGCTGACTAAACAAGGCTCCTGTGGAAAAAATGGTTAAGCCCCTTGTTTCTACCTCACTTCCCAAAAGATCTTAGTCAGGAAGCTGATATTGGCCTTGGCTAACTGAAGTCCTTAATTTATCTTAATTCATGGAACTGGAGATGCATTCTGGATTCTGTCAGGAAGTTTTAACCACTGCTGAGTCAGTGGATTGTTTAGTAAATCATGGGATATCTTATCAGATCTAGACAGTATAATTTCCATATCTGAAGAAGATCGATATATATCTTAGTTGAGAAGTGCAGCCAGAGTAACTCCTGGATAAAAGTGGATAAAATCAGCTTTGGGGCAAGACATTAAAACTGCCTGAACTTCCCAGAAGAACTGAAGGGAGAACAGGTTAACTGAGTTAACAGGCTTCTCCACAATGAATATCCGAGGGTAGTCCCCGAGGGCCCAGTCTTGAAATGTGTTCTGTGAAAGAAAGGACATTATTTCTCATGGATGGGTGCTTTTATCAGAGTCTCCAAATAGAAATGCAGCATGAGGCATGAAATCGTTGCTGCCATCTTGTAAGAAGCAGGTGGCAAATCAGCTGTTTGAGAGAGATATTCTTATGAGGTAATCTTGACACGACCAAATTAAATGTGATTTTTTTCCCTTTTGTTTATTCATCTGTGTCTTTATAATATTTGTTACTCTATTATCTATTCTAGCTACTATGAATAAATTGTGCCTTTTAACATTTGTCTTAACCAGGAGGCCATTTAATATTCTTCCCCTTAGGATATGGGGAATAACTTGGGATACAGCAGCAAACAAACAAGGACTCAAAGAGCCACCATAAGACTTTCACTGTAAAAAAACCTAGGTGTGATCACTAGTGCTAGCTGCATGTATAGGGAGAAAAAGAATTATAATTTTTTATCAGTTTTTTTTACTCACTAACAAGATTTTGGGGTTCATCCATGACTTCATGAGTGAGTCATTGATGGTTTGCACTCTTGCAAAGCACTTTTAATTTTTTTCTTAATAAAAGTAAAAAAAGAAAAAGAGAGAAAGAGAAAGAGAAAGAGAAAGAGAAAGAGAAAGAGAAAGAGAGAGAGAGAGAGAGAGAGAGAGAGAGAGAAAAAGAGAAAGAGAAAGAGAAAGAGAAGAGAAAGAGAAAGAGAAAGAGAAAGAGAAAGAGAAAGAGAAAGAGAAAGAGAAAGAGAAAGAGAAAGAGAAAGAGAAAGAGAAAGAGAAAGAGAAAGAGAAAGAGAAAGGGAAAGAGAAAAAGAGAAAGAGAAAGAGAAAGAGAAGAGAAAGGAAAGAGAAAGAGAAAGNAAAGAAAAAGAAAAAGAAAAAGAAAAAGAAAAAGAAAAAGAAAAAGAAAAAGAAAAAGAAAAAGAAAAAGAAAAAGAAAAAGAAAAAGAAAAAGAAAAAGAAAATTTTTTTTTTCCAGAAATAATTTCATCATGATAGGGCATATGTCTTTCTTGCACTTTGTTTTCCATCTTTTGTTTTCTATTCATTCATTATTGTAATATTTCCAGGGAAAAATTAAGTGCATAATCTCCTATATTTTTCTGAAAATCTAGGGATCACAGAGAAAGATATGGTTCATCTTTCTTCAAAAGCAGTCCGGCTTCTTAACCTGCAATTGCTGCATCTCAACTAAAGTAATCAATTTAAAATATTTCAGTGGCATGCATGAATATATGGAGGCAAAAGGGGGAGTAAGGTTCTTAAAAACATATTTTGAATCCTTTAGAACATAGGAACTGTGTCATCTCAGTCCAAAAAGTGTTCTAACTGTGTTCAAAATAATTAGGAAAATGCTGCATGCAGGATGAGTTTGGATTCATATATTAAAGGTAAATAATAATTAAATTTCATGGTAAATCCTTTGTTTTTCTTTCCCCCAAGAAAAATCACATATGAAAAATATGGTAAAGTAAAAGAGTTACATTTAAGAAACCCTATTTAGAGCCTAACCTGCAATAAATTAGTAATGGCTTCACTTTTTAATTTTTTTTCCCTCTGAGACATACATCTATCCAGTTAGAAACTTGAAACAGCACACTTTGAGTTCTATGCTCATTTACAAATAACCAGTGTGATTTCAGTACATGAGGTAAACTATTCACAATCAGTTTGTGTGGTTTCAGAAAATGCAAAGAAAAATAATCAATATATTCTCAGCTCTAGAAAGAATTTCAGTGTTTCTGGACATGTTACAAGTACCATGTAAAATTTTTATTAGGATTTCTTTACTTCAATTTATATTAATATAAGCATGAAAATGCAAATTTAAAAAGTCATGGCTTGTAGAAGGTTAAATTGTAATGGACATTTATGAGGAAAAAGCTTGGGAAAAAAGCTTGAAAAAAATAATATACTGGGATATACTCTTCTCTTGGGTTGACTAGTACAGACAGAACTGTATCTAGTGCCATCATCCTTGGCATCAGGGCCTCTTCTAGGCTGGCACTCAGGCACTGACACTGTGGCAAAAAGCCACATACTTGGCTCTTAGTCTTGTATGTGATTGTTTACACTTGATAATGCATTCTATAGAGTGCTGATTTCAGTTTGTATTGTGAATTGAAACCTTCATTGCAGTAATGTTTATGCCTACAAACGCAGTTCCTGCAAATAAATAATCCATTTGAATTTTTAAGCCACTTTGATAATTATATTTCCTCCAACTGATTACATTCAAACTATTTGCCTTGACTAGACATCATATATGTTGTGCGTCTAGAAATTTTAATTATTGGTTTCCGCCATCAATTTAAATGAAAAAGTAGTTTTAAGGAAGAAAATAATACTAAGGAGCCTTTAATGAATTTTAATTACTCTTTAAACAAACACTAGTGGTGAAATTCATTAAAATTTCATTTCAGAATCACGGTTCTGAAGATGTGCAAACAACACTAAGTCTCAAGCACATACTAAGGTTATTTTAAACTTGGAAGGTCATAGACAAGTGGATAGTTCCACTATCCACTATTTAAATATTCAAAACTATTAACAGGTAATATAATGTTCACTATCTTATTTTCTGTCTTGAAAACATAACATACACCTAGATGAAAATAAAAAGGCAAAGACCTGCCAAAAAAAAGAAAGAAAATATTTTCAGTGATGTCACTGGAAAACAGTTGTTTAATGGATATGTCTGAGTATATAGGATTTAGGAAGAATGTGTTCAGAAGAGCAGACAGTTGTATGAACACTAAGTTATTCTTAGGTCAGTCTTTTCATAATACTGTCCAAGAAAGTGGGGTATGTTTTCATCTCAGGGGCATCAGTATATATCCAGATATACAGTTTTGCTCTGTGCTTCCAATCTACACCGGTATCACTGTAAGTCTTGGAGTATGATTCCCATCTTACATAAAGTGTCAAGCACAAAATTTGTAAAACAAAATTGCAAAGCAATGAAGAAAGCCAAGATGAGCTCAGAAATATGTGTTAAACGAACTCAGTTATCAAACTGTGAGACATATTTAACATATGTTGAATTAATTTATTCTGAATTCTTTTTCCCTATTCTGAGAACCATTTTTTTTCCATCAGCTCTATAGATTTAAACAGAAAAATGTATTGTGAGATTTTTCTTGCTCTTTGTGCTATATTTACAATTTTTACAGAAACATGTTACCATATATATGCCAGAAAAAATTCTAAGAAAAAGTAATATGACATTTTATGGTGGGATGTATTCACTCATGCATCCTGAGCTCTTTGAGGACATTAATCTGAACTCTTCAATCACAAATGGCTTGAGGCCTAATTTTATTTCTGTACTGAACTGTATTATGGTGATTCATAAATTTTTGATTTTTTGATTTGGAGCAGTTATCTTTCAATATCCTCATAGACCTCACAGAATTTGGAAATGTAGCAAGCCCTCCTTCTCTTGATGACTAGATCTCTATACTTTTGTCTAGCCCAGCTGTGACCCTATCCCTAGCCTCTAAATATTAAACTATTCTTTGTGACTTGAATGTCCAGATTAGTTTTGTGGACTTTGTAGAACACAGCAGTAAATTCAGGTCTTTGTCCCAAAATGTATGTTGTTTCTAACCTTTAGCATGCTTTTAATAGTAACCTACTGTCACAGCTAAAACATAGCCCACAATAAAGCTGTTGTAATGTCAAACAACAAGCCTTAATTTAGCTTTTGTTAATTTGGCAAAAAACCTATTCTTTTTCTCCTGAGACTAAATGTAATTGTACTGCCAATACTAACTATAGCATCAGTGGCTCATGGTGGAGCAAATTCTGAGTTACTCCTTACCAGTTTTGTGATCTGGCTCTTGCTTAATGATGAACTGACACTTTTCATGCAGTTGTGTGTTCGCCCATCTGTTCTGACACCACTTCTGTCTCCATTCTTAGTAACCAGTCCCTGGCAAAAACCCAGTCAGAGGTTGCCCACACATCCCATTCTGGCTTCAGACATATAGCAGCATGAAAACATTGCCTTCTGAACAAACCACCATTTTAAATGCAAACCTCACTTTAACCTCAACCACTGTGATTCATGCTAATCTCATATTAATACTAATATTTCCACTGAAAGGCTCTCCATACAAGTCTGCCAAAACTGTGGAAGAAACCAAAGACATTGATACCCTTGGTTCCAGGGGCCTTGAGTCATTAGTGTGTATTCAAATTAGGATGTGAGCTAGAGCTATATAGGATGCTATATATATATTAGGATGTGTTCAGTGGTGTGGGGGTACAATTTAAACTCTGAAAAATGTGCAGAAAATCCAGCACGTTATGGCCTTCCCTTTTACTCCCAACTCTGCCAGCCTTAACTACATACTGAATTAGGAATAATTCTCCATGTTTGCAGGTCAACTCCCACTCACCCTTTCTTTTATAGTGATGGGCACAGCTGATGGGGCAGAATGCAGAGGGCAATGACATATCCCTTCCACATTGTCTTCAAGGTGTGCTAGGTGGCTTGGCAGATGATGATGTAGTGTCTTCCCTGCCATTTGGGTATGCAAGAGTTCCACAAAACTGCAGCTGGCATGCCAATCCAGCTGTTTCAGGTGTGTGTAAGCCTTTGCTTCAGGAGCTGCTTTGGAACAGCAGAACTTAGACCTCAAATTACAATGTGACAGTAATATCCACTTCAGTACTGCCATTTCTGGGAGAACAGAAGGTACCCCATATAGGTTCTTGGTGGTTTTCATCTGCAGTTGTGAGAAACATTTAAAAATTTAAATTTTAAATTTTGAATGTTAGGTTTTGTTTCCCACCTTAGAAAGTGAGGTGTTTAAAAACTACAATAGAATGCAAGAAGAGTCTGAGCTAATTTTCATCTCTAATTCTTTTTATTCTAATGTGTAACATTTGATATGGTGACACCTCATTGAAAATTTTTCTTTATTTGTTATTTCCAAATAAGTTTCAAAATACTGGGATTTTTTTAAAAAAATAATTTTAATAATATAAGTAGCACACTGTGCATTTTTGGAAATCTGAACTCTCTTAGACTTTATAGATCTTATTTTGCAAAGCATGGAGACACAGGCCATGAGCTGTCTGGCATACAATGATTCTCCTAATGAAATCTACTCTAGGAAAAAGACCACCTCCATATATCTAGGAAATAAGTTGCTCACACAGATTGCCCCATTCCTGGTTTTCTTACTATGAAGACCTTTTTGGCTGATTTGTTCAATGGTTTTTAATTAAAAAACAAACAAACAAACATGTAATAGACAGAAATTAAACTCAGGGAGACATTTAAGGTCTCCCTGAGCTTAATGGTTTGATAATACTTACCAAGTTCATAGAGCTTTGCTCAATGGTTTATGAGAGGAAGTTGTCTTTATTAGGATGAAATGTAGTGCATATGTTAGAAAGACACATGAATATAAAGGAAGCAGGGCTTCTGGGAAGAGACAATTTTTTTTATTAACCAGCAGATAAACTTGAAAAAAATCAGACAAGCCTGGATTTACTACCTCTTTAGCAAGGCTTCAAAGAAGCAAAATCTTTCAGCAAAATGGCTGCAATGTCATTGCTTCTTTAATTTAAAAAAAAATGTCTTCCTCTCAGAACTTGACTGGCTTCGGTTTTGAGCTATTCCTTTGGTTATCTAAACAAAATAACCAGCTACTTGCAAAGATTCTTTTTGTCAATCCTTGTAGGCTCCAATGAAGTAATTTCATAGCATCCCTTTGAAAAGCTATATAAATTAACATATTGGATTTTCTTTTTTTACTGAAGCAGTATTATTGAAAGTTTACACATAGTATATCTGACTTCTTTGGTTTGTGGTTAATGCATAACTTTTTCCTTTATAAAATAAAAAATAAAAATTTATTTTAATCCTGAGTGCATTCTGCAGGTCGTGTATTTTGAGAAAGACATTACAAGAGAAGATTTTTAAATCCTTTTCTCTGGATAGAAGTACATATTCAACTCTGGTCAGTCTCAGAGAGCCTCTATGACAACATAACAGCACTTGGTGAGACAGATATTTGGAAAAGACATTAAGAGGCATAAACCACCCACACACTGTTTTGTGACAGACCTTATAAAAAGAGAGTTCAATGCTGACTTCAGTGAGGCTAATATTCAGTTTCAAGATAAGAATAAGTAAAATTGAAATGAAAATTCTGAGTGGCATTTTGAAAGATCTGTTTGACATCCTGTGTCTTGTTTATTTTTTCTGATGAGAAAGAACATTATCTTGTAACCGGGAACAATTTCTAAATGTCAGTGATTTTTCTTCTCTTTGGGAACACAGACAATGTCAAACTAGGTTTACAAAAAACTCCAGCAAATCAGTGTCAGATATATATTTGGCATAGCTAAACTCAGAAATTGAACTTCCTATTGTACCCCAAGCAAGCAGAATAATAAGCAAACCCACATGTACTAACAAGGAAAACACTTCCAATGTGAATTCCTGAAAGTGAAAGAACTTAGGAGGAGCAAGACAAGGCAGCTGAAAGCAGGCTGAGAGGTGAAATAGGACAGCTGAAATAGTCTCACTAAATCTGATATTCTTTGGTACTATGTACTTTCAAAACCAGAACTGCTCTGTTAGGCCTCTGCATTGCCCATTGCTAGGCACTGGACCTGTCTATGTTAGAAAAAAGCCCAGAATACCCCTGTAGGCACATTTCTTTGTTAATTCTCTTTTCTGCTATATCTCATTTCTTTCTTCTAATTCTACTTCTGAAATGGAGAAAACAAAAATTTAAAAAAGAATACTTTTTTTTCCAAGGTGAGCAGACCAGTAATGGACACTTGAATGGAATAGTTACTTGGGTCAATGTGTAAATAAATGTGATATTGAAAGATAACAGCTATAGATTTCTTCTATAGGGAAGCTCTTACTTTGAAGTGCAATGCTTACCATTACTAAAACTTGAAGAGGAAGTAAAAAAACAAGGCTTAGGGGAAAACTAATTAAGAAAAACAAAAGTTGAATCCCAAATCAAAGCCTCCTGTGCTATTTTTGGTAGGTGTCTATCCAGCTAGTTCAGATAAAAAAACTTGGGAATTTTACTTCTTTTACGATGAGTAACTGACCTAAACCCAAAAAGAGAACAGAGCAATCAAGGTCAAGATTTAAATAGATAAACTTCAAATGTGAAAGCTAAAAAGGCTTAACAAAGGAGAAATCTGCTTTAAAAATATTACCTACATTTTCAAAACAATTCAAAAAACTATTACCATGAATTAAACTTTCAGTGCATCAACAATGTCAATTTGCTTCAAACTTAATTTTTACTGAAGATTGGTAATATTGTGATGGTCATTGTGCCTACATTTTCCACCATATTTTTAATTTCTTTCTTTTATGTTTTAAATCAGTGTTCACAAAGTAATAGCTGAAGTTATAGTCTCATTAACAATAGCATGTTAATATTTACAAGGTTGGTCATGGTTAATTACTACTCTTCATTAAACACAGCACATCAGGAAACTGTGGAGGGCTTCTGAAGAGTGTATATCCCGTCACTGCTACTCAGTGACCTAAATCAACCTTAATCCAAAGTCTGCTGTGATGGAGTTTCTAGTCCTCTGCATCTGAGCAATTAGCACAGAAAGAAAAGGCACATGAGCAAAGCCTCATGCATGCAGACAGAGCAAAAGTGTTCTCAGCACTCGTGGTGTGAAGGACCCATAGTGAGCCCACAAGTATTGTGCATAGCTGAGCTGAGCAGAAAAGCTCCTCGGGGAAAGGAGAGGTAGGACTGGGTGAAAGAATGAAACTGATAGGCATGACATGTTAATGAGCTGTGTCAGAGCCATCTGAGGTTTGGGGAAGATAATTGCAACTTGAGAATAAAGTAATCTTTTTTTCTGTTCAGGACAGTGTTTTTTGGAGCTGTCCAAGAACATTTAGTAAAACAAAGAAGTCAAGGAAGAATCCCGGAGATGAGCTTTTTCAGTCCAACAGCTCACTGACTCCAACTAGATGTTTTATCCTTAAACAAACAGAATACCAGATCATTTTCCAAAAGGAATTTTGACTTGTAAAAGCACAATTATTTTTACATTATTTCACTGCTGGTCATTTAGTTCTTGCCAGGTAAGAAATGAGACTGCCTCTTTCACTTCTCACATTCCAAATAGCAAGATGGAAGAAAGTTCTGAGATTCTCTCTGTTTTAAAGATCAAGAGGAGGCTCTGTTTGCTTCTTTGTTTTAATTTCCCAGCCAAGTGACTTCCAAAGGTTCAAGTTTCTAAATGGCTAATGCCCCTATTGTTAGCATCCTTTCATAATTGTGACTAATTTTACTTCTCTACCCTGTTTTGCTGTCTTCCTTTTCTTTTCTGTCTTTAAATAAAAGAATTTTAACCTTACTAAGGTGAGCAGGTTCTGTCAGCTAATAACATGAGTAATTAAAGAAGCATTCAATGACAAAGGAATGACCTGTAGTCTCAAGGATGGGTGGGAAGTGTTGTACCTTTTTAACTGTACTTCTACTGATAATTAACATTTTATACCTTAGGTGGCCTTCTGAGCAGGTTATGTATGTAGCAATATCATGGAATTATGTTATTTTTGACAACTGTTTTTATTTCTCTCCCTTTGCCTTCATTTGTTTCTCTACACACACACACACACACACACACACATATATATAACATTAAGTAAAATTCTGTTTCCTACTATGAAACATATAAAAACTGACACAATCATAATGGATTTGACAAACTACTTGAAAACTTTTCACAGGATTCAGCACACTGTGAGAATGTAAAATTAAGTTTTTTGCAAGCTGTCCTGTCTCTGGAACTACACGAGAAGGTGGCAGGTCCAGCAGCTGTATTCCTTACAAGACAGTACAACCAAAATGAGGAATCAGATGGAAAGCAGCTTTGCTACCTATTTGTGAAAAATGAAAACAGTTTTTTTCTTCTTTGTTACCTACAGATTTTTTATGTACACGCTACTATTTCTGTCAAAAATAACAAAGCCTCTATTGACAACAAGATGGTAATATAAGAAGAAAATTTTCCCCACTGTTTCCTACAAGTCAGCCTCATAGATTTTTCAGATAAATAATGGCAAAAATGTCCAAAATACATGCATATATCTATGTCATATATGCGTGGGTTGAGGAGTTGGGGAGAGAAGGAGAGAGAGTTCCACATCACTGAGCAGAGCACAGCTACATTTAAAGTGTAGGGGTAAGAAAATATCATCCATTTTTTCTGTGACTGCAAACATTCCCATTTAAGAACATGAATAGCAGTGAACAGTTCAGCATATCTGTACATAGAGTGCATCAGAGAGGAAACGTATGAGTTTAAAGACTATTGTACTTGCACATCATGAGATTTGCTTCCCTGTTTCTGGAAAGGCTGCAGAATTGGCAGTAAAGACTGTCTTGTTCCTGTGTGTATGAGCCAACACATTGAATACCCAAGTTTCCCCACAGTATTAAGCTGCTACCACAGGACAAAGTGTTTGAGAGAGATCTGCTGTTTAATCCTAAAGGGTTTAGAAGGCCACTTTTTGCAATGACATAGACTGATTTAATGAAGCTGTTATAATTCTAAAGCTCAATTTTACTAGACACTATTTAATGAACTTAAATGTGAAACTCTTGCAGTACAAGGCAGAGAGCATTACTCTGATGTTGACTCTCAGCTGCATAACATTCCACTACAACAAAATTTCTGGAGTAAAAATGTGGCAATAATGTGATTTATGGTTTTTTTTATCAATAGAAATAAGAAGAATAGAAAAAGATTGAGGGACGGAGATATGTACTGTTTGTTTGTTAGACTCACTAAATTTTATACTGAAGAATGAAAAGTAAATTTGATTTAATAAAAGGATTTATGGATTGTAATGATGAACATCAATATGTCAGCCACTATCATATTTCCTCTAAGTCTACAGTCCATAATTCTGTCCTGTTCTCCTTAATTGGGATAAAAGAAATCAGATACCTCAGAACAGGAGGCAAAGCAACAAAAAAGGTAACAGAATCAATAAACTAGTGAAAAAGAAATACAGTGGGGAAAAGCATGTATTTCCCCTGTACCAGTGTCCATCTTTTAGCTATGATAGATAACTATGTTTCCTTGGTTTTTGTTTGTGGGAGGTTTTTTGTGTGTTTTATTTCTGGTTTTTGCGGTTTTTTAAGCAGAGAAAGTTTCACTTACTCTTTAAATACAGGACAAAAATGGTCTTTATTTGACCTCTCTCAATTAATTGAAAAGTATTGAGAGTGGCCAGTCATGAGACAGGAAAAGTAGCTATGTGCTCCAGCTTTAAAATAAATATTTTATGTCAAATAAAACTTCAGGAAGAATCACTGAATATGATTAAGGTTTTGGGCTGGTTTGGTTTTTGTTTCTTTTTGAGAGCATGACTGAGTCTTTGTCTCTTTCTTATTACTGGTATCTCACCTTTCAGAAGAATAATAGCAACTTGTCTGTATAATTTTCTGATTGAGATGCTCACTCAGAGGGAGAAAGGTATTCCTCCTAAACTTATTCCTGTATTTTGCATCACACAAACACCTTTGGCATAGGTATCACAATACTGCTCTTAATATCAGACATGTTTTTTTGCAAAATTTGAGATTAATACTCTAATATTAAATACAATAAAATATTGACTATATTAAAAATAATTTGATTTTATAGAAATCACAGCATAGTCAAACAATAGCCCAAACCACAACAGAAAGGCTGCATATAGTCTCTCCTTTTAAGAGAGATGTAGTAAATTGATTAAATCTAGTAAAAACTTTGATGACCAACTGCCATCCTAAATTATCTGTGAGAAAGGATTGCAAGTTTAAGGATCTTCTCAGTTTTAACATCATGATTGTTTTATTAAATGCCACTCCAGTAATTTTGAGTGAGAGGAGTCATGGTGTCAGTTTCTAACGTGGAAGTAACATCAGTGGTGGAATCAGATCTCACTGAGATTTTGGATCCGAGTAGGCGGATGAGTGCTGGAATAAGGACCCTGCTGAGACCTGTGCAGCATTAGCTAGCACTCCAAACCAGATAAATAATTTTAGGTACCAACAGAAGAGGAAATACAGATGCTAAGATTTAAGTTATTTTCTAAGGTTGCCCTCCTGGATCTGGAAAAAATTTAGGTTCCTAATATTCCATATAAGAAGCCATATGTGTAATTCTGATTCTTTTGATCCTCCTATATCAGGGTTTTAGATATAACAGGAATGATTTTTTTAAAGCAAAAGTGTTGTTCCCATTTGCTACCCCTCTGTTTGCACTGCAGAGCATTTTGAGAGCACACAAGATGAATTCCCTTCAAATGAAACTCAGCTGCACTTCCAAGGAGAGTACCCAGTGAGCCTACAATTGTTAATAGATAAGATTTGAGTAGAGCTAGTCTAAAATAAACCTTCTGAGGTACATTTAGTATAAGTGCCATGTCCTCAATTTCAGTTGGTTTTGTCCTTGAAACTTGTTTCAACTAGGTGCTAAGGTGGAAATAACCTTTCCAAATCCCAGATCAGATTCTTTTGTTTTCTGCAACAGTTCCAGCATTAACATAATAACTACATTTTGGTATGGTAAAGTGAGCATCTATCTCATGAAGGTCTAGGAAAACTCTCATCTCTCTTACTCTGGCCCTTCCCCCCACCACAAATGAGTGCTTTTCACCATTAGCTGTCTTGGTTTAGTGTGCTCCAACATATTTTGGGTTTTTTTCTTACTTTATTACTTGCTTTGTTTAAGTATGTTTAAGATAAATTGATTTTTTCAATAAATTAAACAACAACAATAAATACCTACTTTATATTTTTCCATAGAATTTGCCAAATAACATATGTTCCTAAACTGGACATAATTTTTATCTTCTTGCTTCTGTTAAAAAAGAACAGAATGGAATATTGGGGGTTTTGGCTCACGTAAGCATACATTGATCTAGGATTTGTGTCGCTGGCACAGACTGAGGTATTTCTTATTCCCTTATCACTGAAATTGGTAACCTCTAGGACTGCCTAGACATGACCTAGCTGGACTTGTTTTGAACAGGGGTTTTCACTAAATGGCCTCCAGAGTTCCTTCCTAAGTTATGCTATGATGTTATGATTTTGTGGCATAGCAATATTCATCTCAGTTGTGCCTGAGATGTAGAGGAACAACTCCATTTATTGCATGGCATCCCTACTAATATTTTTACTTTTCTATTTTCTTCTTAATGAAATAGAAATAATGGACATCTCATCATCAAACCCAAGCTTAACATATCATGATCACTTGCATTATATGAAACAAAGAGCACCTGCTGAAGGAAGAGTCTGGAAAGAAGCTGAAGTAAAATGATGTGACTTGCTGAAACAATTTTAGGCAGATATTTTTACATTTATTAATGAAAAAGAACAGTATAAAATAACATATAAACAGAGGTAGCTTTTTCAGTGAAGTCATAATGATCCTATCCTGGAAACTGCCTCTTTTGCACAGATTTAAAGTGTACTGAAATTGTTTCATAAGTCAGAAATAAAATAAAGGTAACCTTTCTAAGGGCTACTCATGAGATAATGTGGATGTGTTAAACTGATCCATGTTGATTGCACGATTTTTGACAAGTTTCAAACTACCTCTAATTGTAAAAATACACAATTATTCCCTCAATAGTCAACTGTACATTTTTTTGAAGAAAAAAAATCTGATTTCATTCACATAAGAAAATTAATAAATCACATTTTCAATAAAAGTGTTAAATAATTACATATACCTTTCCTGTTGGAGTTCTATAACAATTTTCCTGCTCACCTTGCTGAAGAACACAGTGTCCAGAAAAAAATGAATATGAGGATAAAAATACAATTAGAAGAGATAAAGTGGGAAGGTAAATACATGCTTGAGTTCTGACCAGTTCCTGGTGGCATGGGTAGCATCAGTCCTTGGTTCTGGCACAGGGTGCACAGCTGGATAGTGATGACCAAAGCTGGGCACTGCAAGAACCAAAGAACAATGGATCAATATCATACATCAGTTTGTCTGTTCTGAAAGAATGGAATGAATTTAATTGAAGAAAACAAGATTTGCAAGTACACAGGTACCCTCTGATCTTAGTGACTACCTTAGAAGACCAGACATGAGTACTTGCTTGCCTCATTAGTATATTTCTATTAAAAATATTCCTATCCTTGAAATCCACAAACCCTTGCATGTTTATACCAATTCACGATTGCTACATCCCTAACAAAGCAAAAAAATCAAATAATTGAATAATTTGGTTAGTAGTGTTATTTTTAGGTCCACCACATAACTGCTTAACTATTTAAAAACCTTTTCTACAAGCTACCATTTCCTGTGACAAGAGTTGGTGTCCAACAATAATAAGGTTCTTGTTTATTCCTTGGAAGGAGATTAAGTAGAAAAGGTCAGTTGATATGAAAGAGGAAGGAGACTATTTTCTTTTCTTGACTACCCCTTTAAGAGTGAAGTGAGCTCTGTTGGAAGAGCAGAGCCATGAGTTAGGAGCTAGGCTGACACAGCTGGTGATATCAAAAGCCGTATATTAGATGTTCCTCCGTATGTACTTTGTGTTTTACTTTGGGTCTTTTTCCCTTTAATCGCCAATAAAAGTTATCTCACCTGAAAGATATTGCTGTTAATCTGGGAGAAATCAGAACTGAACTAATTTAGAGAAGTGATATCATCCTCTGAAGCTTGACAGCATGACAGGGCGGGTGGAAACCCACTGTGTTTTGCACAACAAGAATCTAAAATAGGAGACTTCATTTTCTTTGAGTATGTTTCCCTTAGGGGGTCTTCAGAAATACAGGATATATACTTTCTTTTGTTTTAAGAAAAAAGGTTGCTGACACTGGAATCTGCTTGCTGGTTTTATCAAGGAAGTTGCTTGAAAATGTAACTTCAGAGATCAGTAAATTTATAATATATGCCATCTGAGCCTTATCTCCAGCATGAAAAAAAGTATTCAGGTAATGTTCTAAAACAAAATGACCATAAAGTTCAAGAAAAATAGCCAACCTATACAAGTTTATATACTCTGTTTCAGCCCTAAATAAACATAGTTCAGAGACACACCAGGAACAGATTAACAGTGAAAAACAATTCCCTGTGACTGCATATATTCACTTTAAGGATTTCTCATTTACTAAATATTTGCCTACAATTTCCTGTCCTACTCCATTATGTGTAGTTGGGATTTTTATTTGCATTCCTTCCTCATGCTTTTAATTATTTTCCTTTGTATAACTGAAAATAGTCCTTGGAATGGGGAAGATTTCAGTTATTCAAGTAGTTATTGTAAAAGCTAGTAAAAGCTGGAAAAAAGCCACATCTCTTTTACCATAGCTGACACACTACATTGATCTAGCAGGAAATCTGTCTGTTCCTGAGACAGATGGGGGAGCTCTGGGACTCGGTTTAACATGGTTGAAGCTCCTGCGGATGCTGATATCGTACACTGACAGTAACTGAAGTCTGAACAGCAGAGTTTACATGCCTGAAATAAATTGTTTTGATTAGAACCTTTAGGAAAGAAATTCATAAGGTACAGTTTTATTGACTACTTGCCAAGCAACACAGACCTGTGCTCTGTAAGCTTGTTTTGTTCTTGTATGTCAAGCACCAACTGGGCTCTTATTTTCTAAGGTTATGGACTTACAGCATAATACATTATCATTTACTCTGAATTATTACAGAGAGAAGAATCAGAAACAGAATGCACATTCATTTGTAACTGTAGTTGGCCTTAGGAAAATTATTTTTTTAAGTAGTCTCTGCATTTTTTTATCTTCCATGTGAATCTGAGAAATTTGCTATTGATAGAAATGTTTCCAGAAGAAAAAGGGACATATAAACTAAATTTGTGGAAGTCATGAAGAAAAGAATTATCACTTCTAATTATTATCAAAATCGTTCTATTTTATCATAGAATCTGGGGAGGGGGGAGTTTAGGAGACATTTCAGGTTCTGTTTTATTGACAGTCAGTGATCACTCTATTTGTGGCATAATGCTACTGTGATCACCTAAACAGAACTGAAACAAATGTTGTTCAAGGTACAGCTAAGATTTTCTTTCCCTAAGCAAAATTTATATAATGTTACTGTCACTAAGGCCATTATTTGTTGTGCTGTTCTTTTAGAAATTAGTATGTATAGGTACTGTTATGTTCATTTATCATTGTCTGTTCTGGTCTAATGCATTTAAATGCATAGTCTGGTTGCTAAAACATAGCACATGAAATTTTGTATTATTTTCTACCACTCCGGTGATAGAGTTCTGTCTGTTCATTGCCATTTTTATTTTTTAAACCAACATGTTCCACTGAAGATTGTTTTTATTTCAGTTTGGGGTTTTTTTTAAGCATAGTAATTTGAATAATACTAAAAAAACAAAATTAAAAAAAAAAAAAATCCCACAAGAAACCAGAGAGGTCGTTAGCTGCATCCATAAGCAAAAAGGTAGCTTTATGAATTTTCAAATCTGATAGAGCATCAAGATTTTGCCTTGTCCCCAACCACTTCAGTATACTGATTCATATTTTTATTGAATCAATAAAATATTGAATAGATAGCTAGATAGCTTTTAAATCTTAAAAAAAAATGAACATTACTAGAGTTGTTTTATATTTTGTTTTCCACTTAGCTGAGACAATTTATTTTCATAGGAGAACCTGAGAATAACAAATATTAGATTTCAGAATGTCCCTTTTCTCAGATATGAAGTAAGGTGCTTGACACAACTCATTACTGACACATGACACTACATGATGAAAGTAACAAATTGACACTGTGGTTCAGAGTGGGCTCAACCCAGCCATGATGGGGGCTCAAAAGCCCTCTGCAAAGCTGCATCATGTCACCTGAACACTCCATTCCTCAGGCAGCTGTGTGAATGGGAAAGATTCCTGTCCTTCATAACCAGAACTACATCTACATATTAGTGACAATATCTAGACAAAATATTCAAAAGAAGTTAAGTATATGGCTGAGGCTTCCGTGCTTGTTCATTCAATAGGATTCTGTCTCAACAAAACATGTATTGTAAATTATTGTTCCTTAAAAATAAGACAGCCTCAGGCAGACCCATTATTAATCCAGCTTTGTGTCTTAAGCAATCATATTGCGAGGAAAAAGAAGGCAGCCTATTCAGGCTTCTGGTCTGAATCATCCCTGAAATAGACTCTCCGTTGACTGTGTGCAGGAATCTTAGTGAGTAATCTATATTTAGTTTGATTGAATATTTCACCTCAAACCCTCAACCATAGCAATTCATATTCTTTCTTTTACCTAATTTAATGAACTCAGACTTGTCAGAAGGGAAATCTTGGTGTTATGATTCTGTGTACTGTGAGAGGGTTGTCTCAAAAGGAAAAATAAAAGCCCCAAATTTTACAGTTTATTAGGAGTAGAATAGAGAATAAAACAAAAAGTATCTTTATATCTCTGTGTAAATGTGATCATTGTTCAAAGCCTAAAAAAAGGTAATAAAAAACCTGAAAAGACTGATAGAAGATTGATAAAACTAATAACTCTCATAAAAGGAGGGGGGAAACCTACAACACTAGACAAAGACCCAAGCTCTTAATGTTACAATAAAGACAGCAGGGAGCAGAAGGACAGATTTCTGTTACTTTCTGAGTGCCAAGGAACAGGAAAATGGCACTAGCTTTTCACAGTCCCTTCTGGAACAAGAGAACATCAAATAGTTACCTACCAGACAGAATGGTGGGCTAAATGAATCCTTGATCTGGGCTACTGCTGTCATTATGTTATAGTTTTGATCTACTGACAAACCAATCTATACAAAAAATGAGCCATATATTTCTTTTGCTTATGTGTGGGACTGTGTTTTATGATCCAGTGCAATTGCCCTTTTACAGGAAGATATAATAATAGAAAAGAGACACAGGTTTTCTCAGAAAGGCTATTTTAATTTTCTTATTTATACAAAAGCAAATCAAACTGAAACATGAAAATATGAATTGTTCATTTTACTTGGCAAATGTAATACTCAGTGTCTTGTGTGAATTGAACACATTGCTGAGAACATAGTGCAATTTATTAAAAGAGCTATTGTTATGTTTAAATGCATGGATAACCAGGGAACATGTCTTCTGATAATGCCAGACTGAGTTAGTTCCCTTCCTTCCCTGCCAAAGCTGACAGCACAAGAGTTAGTTGGTTCCTTCCAGTTGTCCGGGGTCCTAGTTGACCATTCCCAATCTCTTTGTTAATTTAAAGCCAGAAGGCTTGGAAAGTGATTATCTTACTAAAGGCACAGGCCTAAAGATACTGGTTAGTCTATATCCTGGAACAAAAGTATTGTTTCAAAGGATCCCATTTCTTTTGCAAATCTGGGGCTTGACATACTATAGAATCCATATAAGCATGCCTGAATTGACATCACTGGAAAACTAGTTGCAATGCATTTACCTGTGAATCATTTTTGCAGTTCTATACAATAAACAGATGAAAAAGTATAATATGGGATAGTTACATTTTACAAACTTTGATCACATTGTAGTGTTCCTTTGGAATATGTCATCTTGCCAAAAGGTAAAAGGACCATATGATCATCTAGAAGGCAGCATATGCAAATAAATATGGTAGCAAGTAAAACATATGTTTAGTCTTCCCACTCCATCAATGTAGAGCTCAAGAGTTTTTGTCCGCACAAGCCAATAAATCTTAAGGATTAAACTGTGTTTCTCCTACTCCCTTTCTCTTAGTTCCATAGTTATATATCTCTCAAAAACCTGTACAGAATTATTTATTTTTAAATAACTTTTACAAAAACTCCTGCTGAGGGTAAAACTAGACATCCACAGGCTAGATCAAAATTGAAAAATGTTGCCTAAGAATGTACTGAATTTGTTCACCAAGTTTCACACATCATACGTGATCTATTTATACTGAAATGAGACAAAATAGTTCACAGTTTTGACAAAGTACAGGAAAGAGGCATCAATCATCTCAAAGGACAACACAGTGGAACATTTGAAAGTTGTACTTTATAGATACAAGGAGACAAATTCTTCCACGCTTCTAATTATTTGTTCCAGTAGCTAATTAGATATACTGTTAAAACTGTGTGCTTAATTTCTTATCTGAATATAGTTAAGTTTGGCTCCAATACATAATGTTTTAGCATGCCTTCCCCCTCCAGATTACACAGCCCTGTAATGGTGTGTATTTTCTTCCTGTGTAGCTGCTTACATAGTGCAACAAAATCAGTTCTCAGTAGTTTTCTAAGAGCAACACACCTTAAGGTGTTTTGAGTTTTTTATTTGCTCATATTATAGCACTTTCTACATATTTTGAGTGACTACTGATTCTTGTTTAAATAGATGGCAATTTTCAGTCAAAAAAAAGTGGCTATTCCCAGATTCATGTGACCTATGCCATGTATGTTGAATTTGGGAATATTCCACTGGTTGTCTTCTCAGGGATCATTTCTATTTGCTCTTTTTGAGGAATACCTATTCTAGAAGTAAGTGTTGTGTTGTTTTTCTTCCATTATTTTTTTTTTTTTCAGAATTTACCATTTCCATGAATGCCAAATATTTTTTTGGGGACAGAGAAAGCATCAGCCTCTGGTTTGAATTCCTCTCTAACCTTTGTTTAGATATCACTTGTGTTTAGTCTCCTTCTATTTCACCTTCTTAAGAGAAGAGCTCAAAGCTGGTGTCTGCAAAAGTGTGGCACTAGGAGGTGCATCTTTAGGGTGCTGGGTATGCAATATTTACACGATTTGTGGGTGCTTGCTTTCCAGTATTTCTGTGGTTCAAAGGCTTATTAGGTTTTGTGGTACATCAGGCACACTCCTAGTGTTTGCCTTATGGTTTAGGGTCATTGGAAGGAAATCAGTGTGAAGACCATGAGATCTCTTATATAATGTTAACCAGAGAATACTGCTTAACACTGAGGTGCTAAGGAAAGTTGCTTTGGAACTACACTCATGATGTGAACTAAAACACAAATGTAGATTCCTTAGAATTCCTGGATCACTCTTCCAAACAGAATTTTACCTGAAACCACTCTTTTTTCATTAATATTTAAACCTTTTTGTCTATTTTTTGTTTAATTTTGGAAAAATTCAAAATTATATATTATTTCAAGATCAAAAGTTGAAAATATGTCAATGTTCATCTCTTCACTAACATTCTTTAATTCTTAATTTTACCAGTTAAGTTTAAATAGCAGATGTTATGCTTTTTCCTCATTCACTACTATTTCAATATAAACTCATTGCACAGACCTAAAGGAGGGAAAAAAACTAGATTTTTACTGAAGTCTTTTATGTCAAGTTGTAACATAATCCCAAAATTTACCCTACTTAGGATAAGAAGTCAAATGAATCAGGAAGAACAGAGAAAGGAGAATCACCAGTGAGCAGATAAAGTGAATTTGTTAACATTGCCCAATTCTATGATAAACTAATTTTTTTTCATAGCTACTGTAATGCAACAGTTTATTTTAAAATTATTTTACTATATCCTGTGAGGGTAGTAATGTTTTAGTTTATATGAAGTGTTTTTTTAATCAATGTTAATTCAAATATGATACTAGTAAAGCATCTAATATTTCTCTAGTGATCCCATTCATCTGAGGGCATAGAGAGATATTCATTTCTCTGAGGGCATAGAGAGATATCAGATTTTAATTTTTGTTTAATATGCTTTTTATGAAGAGTGAAATGTTCTTATAAAAATTCTTTTCATGCTTTTTGTAGCACAGTCTGACAAATATGAACTTGAATTCAAGAAATCTCCTTCTACAAAGAGTATTTGCTGCTCAGAATAATAGCCATAACACTAGAAGTAATTCTCAGGGCAATGCTTTGGAAAAAAATATTTCTTATGGTGGTCCATGTAATTATAGTCTTCACAAAGAAAATCAATGAAAGAAATTTAATTTAGCCTACAGTTTTTATTTGAAATATGGTGAACTAGAAGAATAGGGTGAAAATAAGTAAAAATAAACAAAACAAAACCCACATAAGAAATTTGAGTTTTAGAACTAGATTCTTGACTTTATCTAGAGATGGAATTGTATGTGAACCATTCATCTATTAATATACTTTATAGACATACAGCCTTAAAAAGTAGCAGCACATTCATATCACAGAATCAGAGAATCACACATTAATTTATGTTGGAAAAGGCCTCTGAGATCATTGAGTCCACCCAATATTTTATGGAATTATTTAACAGATGAAATTAATGTACTGATGAATCAGTTCTCTACCAGTATTGTCCTCACCATTGGATGACTCAGGTCCACTCTAATTTCAGGATACAGTGGATGTGGCTGAATGGAGTTGATTAAAATTTTTCATTTGACAGTTTGTTTAACAGTTGAACTGAAGTGTTAGAGTGAAAAAAAACCAAAGAAACAAATCCAAAATGTGCAGAAAATAGCAGCAAGTTTTTCTTTAAAACTGGGAAACAAGAAATTAAAATGTTGACAATAACTGGAAAAGTATTTTTGTTCACCTTTGTTTCCTTTGAATGGAAAGAACACAAAGGTTTCATAATTGATCCCGATCTGATTGCAGATGTAAGAAACACCTCGTCTGCACAGGACTGGAAGGTTATCTAAGTGGAAATTATATACCTTCGTGCCATACCTTGTGAGCCATCAGCCTTGTGTCGTGCTTGTGAACACAATTCATGACAATGCATTTCATTCTAGAACAGAAATTGTTATGTGTGTATCTTTTTCGTGAGACATTTTGGGTTTTCCTAAGAACAAAACCACTTTTTTTCTCAAGGTGCTCCAGACAGTTTGGCATGGTCTCCAGTTGCAGTAAGAAACTAGTCCAGTATTGGAAGCCAAGTTGGATCATAATGGAAAGCAGATGCATTTTCTTTCTTGGCTGGTTAGTTTAAAAACAAAACACCCAAAAATTGAGGTGGTTTTTCTGGTCTAATGGGGCTCAGTTACCATCTGTGACAAAAAAAAAAAATCTGAGTAGAATATTGAATCTAATTATATTGTTTAGGAGTAAATGAATTTAAACAATTTAAACAATCCCTTTTATTTTCAAAATTGCCTCATAATCTAAACTTTAATTGAATCAAAAAAAGGGGGAAAAAACCTACAACAAACAATGTCCACAAAATCCCCACCAGAAAAAAGCTTGTGGAATATATCTTTCAACAGCATTTCTCAATTATCTTTCAATTCTGTGTGAATGCTAAGATCATTTTTAGTGTCAGAATAAGGAATAGCATTATCTAAACACTTTGAGTAAAACATTAATATCAATATATATATAATACCTCTATTTCATCAGCCTTTGAGTATCTTCATCTCACAGAGAATATAATATTTCTTAATTAAATACCTCTACCATTAAACATTCTTCCTTCCAGATGGATTTTGTGAACTCAATCTATAAAGTAGACACACATTGACCTTTTTTGGATATAGTAATAGTATTCAGTAATTTCTTAAAACTGAGCATTTTCTGGCTTGTTCTTTAGAAATTACCTGAGTCTCCTTTTCTTTCAGAATTTACAGTTCCTGCCTGGAATTTTATTAGATCATAAACCTGACTTTGATGTAATGAAAAACAGGAGTGCTGAAAAATATTGTGTCAGGTTTTATCTACCTGGCTGTATTGCAGTGCATTAAGTGAAGATTTGACCTGCCATTTTCCCTCTGAAGAGCTGCCTTTTGATGCAAATTGTGTGTCTCTTCTTTCTGCAAAATGAGATGGTTCCTTATGCAATCCACCAAAAATAATTATTTTCCCATAGAATAATGGGAAGAATAGGAAAGTAAAACAGCTACCCAGGTTCTGAAAATATCCAAATTAGGGGTTCAATTTTGCCTTCAGATGTTTGATCACGATCCCTATTATACCAGTTGAAAATTAATTTATTAGTCTGAGGGCAGCATTGGCTCTATATGATTAATATGTTCTGACAAATTAAATTAGGTGTAGAATTATTCAATTTGTTTCCTTTTTTCTAGTGATCAGTTACTGAATACATCACACATCATCAGTGCTTTCCACCCAGTCTTTGTCCATTAAACTGGATTTGGTAACTTAACAAAAAAATTATTATTTTCCCTCCATATATATGTATAATTGACAATACAAAAGAGCAAAGTTTTGTTCAGAGCATTAAATTATTCAAATTAGTTATAATAAGCCAAATGAATGTCAACATATGCTATACTGCCTCCTACAAATACTGTTATAAAGACCCATAAAGAAGTGTGTGGTGGGGCCTCAGGGAGGCATTGTCTTTTCAGGAGGCGAGGACATAATGTCATCCATATACTCTTTTTAGCTGACACTTCAATCTATGAGGAGTTCCTGCCACCCTTAAAATAGAGCAATAATAACTATGTGAGACTGTACTATAGCCTGGCCTAAATATTAAGGTCTTGTAAGTTTTCTGACTTCACAACTTGCAGAATTACAGTATTTTTTTTCTAAATAGTACTAGACAACTCATGTGACACAAGATGAAGCTAAACTGCCTTTCTTAGGCCTCAAACAAGTCTGGGCTTTGGGAAAAACCAGTCACCTTTTCTAGGTGGGGCTGAGTACAGCAGGCAGGAATCATGTGAGGAATTTAGGCATATCCAGTATTCCCAGGACGGAACAATGGCAATTCATAGGAATAATCCTAAAGTAACATAGGAAGATTGAGCTAAGAGGGATTCTGGATCAAGTTGTCTGCTACCATAAGCTCCATCCCACACTTCGTAACTTGCAGTTACAGGGTGTAACTTGCCAGGAATTTGGTGTTTTCCCATCTTGGAAAGCTGCTGCAGAACCTGGAGCCTGAATGGCCAGATTAGCCTCTTCTCAGAAGTAGGCCTCAAAGTTGGTGATACTTCTTTACCACTTCTTTCCTCTGGTCATATTTAATTACACCCTTCTGCAATATGAACTCTTGGAAGCATACACAGTATTCAGCTTATGATCTCTTCCTAACTTTACTCAGTCTTTTAGTAAACTATGTGCTGTTGTATTGGCCTTTAATTATAGCAGAATGACAGGTCATAGCCACGCTACAAACAAGTGTTACAGCCACTGAGTCTTTTCCAGCTACAAGCTCTTGTTATAGATGTTTTGGTTTTTGTATGATCTCTCATATGTAAACCCAAATACATGACACCATATTGACATGTTATTGGATTTTATGTGGTAAATAAGAGGTCTGAGAAGACACTAATCTACAGTTCCTAGTTCAAACTGATGGACTGGAGTCAATGGGTACAAAAGACTATCTTCTATTCATAGGACTAAATGTTTGCTCACAAATTTTACATCACCATCTTGTCTCACTTGCAGATGGTAGGAAAGAAATTGTGGTCTATTCCTTTATAATAAAAGGTGTACAGAAGGAAGTGGGAGTGAAAAATCACGAGTTTAAAGATTACTGTTTTATAACACTCCACTCGAAGAAAGCCATTTTCCAAAATGGAAAATACAGAATTGCAGTTTAAATGTATTAAGCTATGTTAAAACGTGGTGTTCGCTTTCAGCATGAATAAATATAAGCATTTTGTATGTATTTTATGACATATGTATTTTGAAAGCAAGACAGATATTTGGTCTTTTAACAGTGTATATACTGTACATTATCACAGGTTAAAATTTGCTAGCCAATTCACTCATTTTTAAATATGTCAGTCATTACCTTTTTAAAAAAGAAATCATATAACAAAAAAATCTATAAAACTCTCACTTCATTTCCGCTGATCTGATAGCTTTTTCTGTGGAATTACAAAATGCTAAATGGCTCATGAGGGTGAACCATAGCAAATAGAATCCTGATGTTCACTTTCTTATTATGCAACAAGACTGTGAAAACGTCCCAATAGGTGTAAGAGGAAAATGGAATGAGGTGATAAATAATTTATAACTAGAGAAAACTAATCAGAACTCCTCAATTCACATTGTCCCCATACAGGTGCTCAATTACTTCCTCGAAGGGGCCAAGAGACCAATAATATTATATACATCTGGGATATAAATGAATTTTTTTATTAAGGAAGATATTAAAACTTATATTAGTACACTAAAGTAGCTAATCTAAATTCTGTACAGATTTTCTAGCAACCTTTCATGTGCCCTTCTTGATAGGGCTGCTTGCACAGTAGTGAGTTTTGCTAGAACAATCTGCTGATCTTATGCAAAATCAGTGATTTCACCTTTACCATAGGTCAGTTGTCATGCAGTCTCTGTGAGGTTTGTAATTTTTAAATTTTCTATGTGTTTATCCTGGTCCTTTAAAGAACAAAATATTCTTTATACATAAATCATATATATGCATTAAGAAAAACTAACAGAAAAGTATCCAAGTCTTTCAAATGAGACCATCTTCAGAGTTCATTATTCTAACTAAAACTGCCTACACAGGAATAATCATGCAAAATTTACAATGTGAGCAGTTGAACATCTGTATATCAGATGCATAGCTGACTTATTTGTAAGTAGACTAAGCATGATTAAGGATGAGAAAGAAATATTTGATTAGATACAAGATCGATTAGAATACTTTCTTTAAACATTCATAAAAAGAGTAACTGTCATGTTTTGTTAAGTAATTTTTTAACCCCCAACCTTCCTTTGGAAGCAGCAACATGTATACAACATGCTAGTGTTCTTCAAGGTAATTTTTCTCATTAAAAAGGACAGTTTCCTAGCTGAATTGTGGCTGGTCAATCTAAGGGCTCTGCAGTCTGCATTTTGCTTGAATTGCTTTAGTATTGCATATTTGCAGTCAACAAGTGGAAGAAATGCTAGATGTTTATCTTACTGGGTGTACGACAGAGTTGAAGACAGGACTAAAGTAGCATGTTGGTAACAGATATTGTGTTCCTGGGTAATAAGGTTTTAAAAGCAGAGATGAGAGGCGTTTATGAATAAAAACACCAACAAATAGTTGACTTCTTACGTACCCAAGCATGAACATGTAATTCACTCTTGCATAAGTATAAAGCTCAAAGTGCCTGTGTAATTCCCAAGATTTTGAAAATAAAACGAACTTAAGATGATAAATCAAGCTTATCAATAAACATTCTCTTTAGACACCACCACTGAAGTACATAGTGTTTGCTGGATATGGTCTGTATTCTGTGACCCTCTGCACTGTTTTCCATAATGTATTACTATTTACTATGTTTCACTTCAAACATTGCAATCACCTCCCAAAATAGTGCTCTCATGTGAGTTGCACAAAAAGGATATGATAAAGACCCAAATTGCTCTTACTGAATTCATACACTGAAATGCAGTGGATTACTAAATATCTTGCAAATTTTGCTCTCACCTCAATGTATTCTACCATTTCTTCCTAATCCTTGTTCAGCTTTATCCAAGTTACCTCTGTAGCTTTGAACATTTCAATGACTTGGTTTATTTCTTCCCATAAGTTCTCTCTGACCTTTAAGCAGTCCTTGATTTAATTTCAGATATTCTACTTCATATCCAAAATACTCAATTAATGTATTTAGTCCTGATAAGAATGACTGTGTACTCAAAAATTATGTTTGAAAAATAGAAAATATATCTTAGTATCTTAGTTTCATAAAATAAAATTTTCTTTATTTTTGAGTAGACTACATAACACTTTCATTACCTACGGATGGCCAAACCCACTCTGCTTTAAACAGTATTGATTTCCAGTAAAACATAATTTGGGTGTAGCAAGCTAATGTATAAGTGTTTCATTCTTGGACAAGGACAAAATGATACAAAAACCTTAGCTCTTTCAGAGATATCAACTTCCACCATTAAGAATTTGTATATGCTACAAGTATAGGTATAAGGTCGTTGTATCCCATCCCAATGCAGTCCCAGCTGTTTTTTCTTACCAACATTGTGCAATCTACTCAACTCATCCAAATACTTTAACCCTGAGACTATTAGCCTGATGAAAATCACTCATTTCTGCCATGGCTGCAAAGCATATAAAAAATTAAACAAAGGGAAAAATATAGAACAATCCAGTAATTTAACGTAGAAAATATATATTTTACAAATAAATTCAAAACTTCAATTTCTTTTTCTCCTCCAGTTTTTAAATAAGCCTGTATTCCTTTCCCGGAGAAAAGCAAAAATATAAGCACTTGCATCAATGCTGTTCCATGGCATTGATGCTAACAGTCAGCCTTTATCAAACTATATGCTATTAAAATAAAATGCAAATTTCAGTGTTAGTTTAACCCTTCTTTTTAGATACAGCTGGGAGGGAAAAAATCTGTGTCTATAACTGTATATCTCTATATATTTTACCTTTTCATAGCTCTTAAGGTTCAAATATTGTCAGGCACTGATTTGTGTTCTGGAAATATCTATAAAGTACAGCATAACAAATCATTATAGTAGTAGATCTCGAAGCCTATTTTGAAGAAACTAAAGGAATTCATATGTTGGGGTGTGAATTTAATTTTTAGCTTAGCATAACCACTAAATGTTTCAGCTTTGGTCTATCTAAAACTAAATATATTTCAAATCTTCCTGCCTTTAAATACTTAAGAGTCTTTCTTCATACAAAGAAATTTGAGCTATGCTACAACATTTACGTTGTCACATTGCTGACAAGATGCACATGAAACAAATCAAAACACTGCTATTCAGTTATGTGGGATTTTGTTTTTATATTGCTTTTATTGTGCTAGTCTCACTCTTCACTGCACATTTTCTGTGCACAACTCCCAAGGGAGAAGGAGCTGACTGTAAGAACACTGATAGTCATGTTCTTTGTTCTGAGTTTTGGTGTTTTGCTTTATTTATTTATTTATTTAGCTTGTTTTAACCCAGAGATTGTGTAGATTTTTGTTTCTCTAGTCTATAAACATTCACATTTTTTAGACAATTTTGACATTATATTCTAAAGGCTTGGATTCTCAAACTATTATTTTATTTCTCACACTTTTTATTAAAACTTTCTGAAGTGGCAGGAAACTTCATGGTAAGAATCTCAAATAAGTAAAACTCATAGTTGTGCTCCTTTGATGAGCAACTTAACTCCAGCTGAAATCAGAATGTCCTCTTTTAAATGGAATGCATAAATTCTTGCAAATTCAGACTGTGCGAGCACCAGTGACTTTAACAAGCCCCAAAGCAGCTGGAGATTCCCTAGTGTCTCTCCAGTAGTTGGAATAATCACACAGTGCTCAATTTTAGAAGCTGTTTTGGTCATTAGACCTTGAGTTTAAGGTCTTCATAAGACCATCAGGAGCAGCTACAGGTACACTGCATGACCCAGAAATACATGTCAGATGAATTATCTAAAGTATCACTGAAGAAACACCATTACACATCAGCCTCAAAAGCACATTCTAGGGGTAGAATTTTTACTTATATTTTGATCAAATACTTGAACTGAATAAAATCATTATCTCTGTTCATCCTTTAAGCAGCAATAGCTTACAACAGCCCTTTCCTGCTTCCCATCAAAATGTAACAAAAGACACCCCTTACCCCATAAGCTTTTGCAGAGAACTACATTATTTCTGCCTCGGGGGTTTCTCCCCGGCTGCTGGGGTTCTTGGATTCAGCTTCTCTCGAGCTGTCCCGAGGTCCGTTCTCACCAGAACGGTTTCTGTCCTCGGCTTCCCAGACTCTATCTTTGACAGTCCGGGGCAAAGCAGTTTTCTCCCAGCTAGCAGATTCTTCAGGAGACATGGGAAATAAGTACGAGAATCTGTGATCTTCCAAAGGCGGTTTATTAGCTCCAAAGGATCCCTAATGGTCCCAGCCCCTTCCTTTTATCCCCTAACTCAGGGGTGGGGTTTACAGAATGCTGGCAGCCCGCGAAAACAGACCAATGAGAAACCTTGCTTTTTTCAAACTCACAGGGTTCTTGCTCTCCTTAGGAGAGCAGCCCCTCCCTTGTCCCTCCTGGTTCCCCACACTACATCAATTACATAATAAGTTAATTCTTCAGTCAAATAATAATTATACATGGCTAATTTTTCTCTTGCATACTGTCAAATGTATTTAGGTATGAACATACCTAAAAATTCAGGTGATCTGTTTTTCAGTGAACAAAACACCACAAGCTCATCCTGTTCTCCTCCTCGTTTCTTTACGATGAATAAGTAAAGTCTTTACTGTTGTTGGAATTGTTGTTCCTACCAGTCTGGGAATAAACAATATATAAGTACACAAATACTCTGAGGCTCTATGCATTCATGTAGTATCTCAGCACCTTCTGCATAAAATCAATTATACCAATAATTGCTTGAAGTGATAAAAATACTACTTACATTTTTAAAGATACTGTTTAGCAGTATGAAGCTATGGAAGGGGGATATAAATGGATCATTTAATATGAAAAAATTTTAGTTATTCACATGGGTTTGGATAATTTTATTTTGATACTATAAAGGTAATATAAGTCTTTTATTGGAACTATACTAAACAAATCCAGTATCTTCTTTCTTTTCTAGAAATAGGAGATTCACTGAGCCATAACAAGAGCAAAAAATCTATCGGTGATTTGTATGTCTTTGTGCTTGTGTCCATGTCATCAGCTAACAGGAGGTTTAAGTCCTTGAGTTTGCTGTCTTCTTACTGTATAAGGAGTCAAGGATAATACTTGAATTCAGACCACAGAACAGCTTCCAACATGATGTATTTTTCATCCAAATGAAACAGTAGAATAAAGGAGACATAAATTTCCTTTATCATCCTGAGATGGTAGCTTGCCCTTCCTACAACACAGATGATTTCTGAATGCCTACAAGTTTGTAAGTACCTGGGAATGCAATAACAGATATTATTAACATATTTCCACCAAAACTGTGTTAAATAAAGTAAATAGTGCCACATAGTCAATTCAATGTGAAGTATAGAATCAAAATGTAAGAGGTTTTGTGGTCAGCAATTTTATTAAGCTTATTTTCCAAAACATGTTCCTTGGATTACAATAAATGGCCCTTATGCTTTGTTTTCCAAACTTATTCTAAGAAATATATTGAAACACAATGGCCTTGATTCTTGATGGTACTAAGTGGCTATTCCTCAAGATTTTGCCCATCATTATCTGAACATGAATGAATACTGAGAGCTTTGATTTATGGATAGATATAGCCAGTATTTTTCTGGTTAAAAAGTATATTATTTAAAACAACAATGTATTTTTGGTGACTTTGCAACTTTCTGTGAAGTACTTGGCTTCAAAAATCTCTCTTAGTAACAGTTCTTCATTTGGGAATAGAATGAACAGTAGAACTTCCTGTTCAGTGACAGAGATGGAAATGAAAGAAGGAAAGGGAAGATTCTCACCTTAGATAATTTAATTTTAACTTCTAATCATTTGCATATACAGTTATCAACAACTTTAATGAGAACTGAGTATTTAGATTCCTGTTACAAGTTTTAAACTGAAGTTCCATTTTAATCATATTAACCCTGTTTGATACTTTGTCAAATGAGCTCAAGGTTCTTTAAATATCGGAATGCTGAGATATCAAGTACAGATATAAAGGAAACACATATGGCATGAAGAGGAACTGGGCATATGGAAACCCTAATTATGCCCCAAGGGAAAAATCAACAGCTGGAGAAACAGAAATAGGATCAGTTCTGTTCCCTGTGAAATTTGGGTGCAGATCCAATTGGATAAAGTAAAGATTGTATCTGGCCTCCTATTTTCTTTAACAGGCTCCTCAAAAATGCATCAGTAGATAAAAATCAGTTACCTCATCTTTATTTCTTATGAAACAAGTCTGAATTTTTTTTTTCATGATTTCCAGCAAAACTATTTTACTGATTCAATCAGAATGTCTGGGTATGACATTCTGGGTATTCTGATTTATGATAACTAAAACATCCGATTTTGGTGCCAGTGGACGATAGTGAGAAAAGCCCACATTGAACCAAAATAAAGCTACAAATGTAGCCACTGCAAAAGAAAATGAAAGGTAGAGTTCTAAGAACTATTTGAAATTTCAGAAACTTACATAATTATTTCATTTTCACAAATTATTTAAAAATATTTTTTTAATTTTGTAAGGAACTCACTGCTTTAGTAATTAACTAAAAATATTTGAGACTATTTTTCGGACTTTTTGCACCATAAAACTGTAGTAAATTTACCATCAACATGCAGAAGTGCTCAATTGTCAAGATCCTTATAAATATTTTTAATATTCCTCCTCTTCTAATTTGTTGTTTCTTCCAGTTGCTTCTCACATGTTTACAAAAATGTATTTTATTTCTCATATCTATGTTATTGAGAGACTGTAAATATCGTACATACATGAATGGCTAATTCTATTTCTTATATTTAAATATACACTAGCAGCTTTAGGGAGTTATTATTCTTTCACTGGTTTTAAGTTTTTATATAGTTGAATTTTGATATCAAAGGGATGGACAGAGAAGAAATCTCTGGAGTTCAACAAAGGCAAGTGCAAAGGATCCTGCACCAGGGGAAGAGTAACCCCACACACCAGCACAGGCTGGAGGCTGTCCTGCTGTGGATCAGCTCTCTAGAGAAGGACCTGGGGCTCCTGGTGGACCACAAGGTGTCCATGAGCCAGCAGTGCCCTTGTGGCCAAGAGGGCCAATGGTACCCCGTTGAAACCCTGGATGCTGAGAATTTCAGGCTTTCTGTGCTAAAAGGCACTGACCCACAAGCAAGCACTACATTTGACCTGAGGCCATGGAACAGCCTTTCAAAACTGAGTGATAGCACCGGGATTGTGGGTGTAGAGTTTGAATAGAAGCGTGTGATATCACAGGGTGCAAGACTTAGGATTTAAGGTTTTAGTATATAGTAATATAGAGAGAGCAAGGTAAAGGATTTTGGATGTTGGCTAAGTTCTTCCACCTTCTTCTTCATGAGTTTGGGTGCTTTTCTGTAACTGGGTGAAAAGGTCCACATTGCAGACCTTGGTGGTCAGTTATTGGGTTAAAAGTAAAAATAATATAGGTGTCATCTCGTTATTAGACCTTGGAAAGACCTAGAGACGGTCATTTTCTACCTTGTTAGCTAAAGCTCACAACTCGTGAGACTGTATTTTAGATAAGAATTAATAAACACTGAGTCTGAACATGAAAAATTGAGTCTCCTGTGCATTAATACCAGCTCTAACAGGAAGAAAAGAAGATAAAAATATCACGGTACCCTGGGGTGTGTTAGGAAGAACATTGCCAGCAGGTTGAAGGAGGTGATTTAGTCCCTATACTCAGCTCTACTGGAGCTCATCTGGAGTTCTGTGTCCAGTTCTGGGCTCCTCAGTACAAGAGAGACATGGAGCTCCTGGAGCAGGTCCAGATGAGAGCTATGAACATGGTTAAGGGACTGGAGCATCCCTGTTATGAGGACAGGCTGAGGAAGCTGGGCCTGTTCAGCCTTGGGAAGAGAAAACTGATAGGGGAGCTCATCAATGTCTGTCAGTATCTGAAGGGAGGGTGCCAGGAGGATGGAGCCAGGCTCTTCTCCATGCTGCCAAACAAAAGGACAAGAGACAATGGGTGGAAACTGATGCACAGAAAGCTTCACTTGAATATGAGAAAGAAATTTTTATTGTCCAGGTATCCCTGCACTGGAACAGATTGCCCAGGAAAATTTCAGTGTCTCCCTCACTATAGCTATTCCAGAACAATCTGGGCACAATCCTTTGCCAGGTGCTCTAGAACGACCCTACCTGAGCAGAGAGGTTGGACCAGATGACCCACTGTGATCCCTTCCAACTTGGCTCGTTCTGTGATTTTGCGATTCTGTGTCACAAGGTGCTATACTTACATAATTTGATAAAAATTCTCAACATTCATTTTCTGCAGTTTTCCTTATGGGGGCGGTAGCAAATCCATGTGTACCTAAACATAAACCCCAACCCTCTGATTTTCAGTTGTTTCATTTGGTTATTAATTCCAATTACTAATAAAATACGCTGAAGGATGCATTTACTGCAGGTAGATCAGTGTGATGCTACAGCGCTCTTTGCAGGTTGAGCTCTGGGTGGTGTGAGCCAGAGGCAAGAGCCTGTGAACTGGCACTCATCTTTGCATTGTAAATTTGCAAAATTGCAAATAATGTGAGAATTTGTGGCCGGACACTCAGAAATGCAGGAGCCACTTGCCATGGTCTGCTATGGCAAATCCAAGAAAACCTGGGTTTAATGTGGTGAGGTAGGTGGTCAAGTGGGTCACCTCAGGTCACTGCAACAATCCAGAACTTCAGCCCCAGGAGTTAAAGCCTCAGGTGGTGGGACTGTGATTGGCAGAGAGACTCATGAATGGTCAGACAGGAAGTTTTCCCTAAAAAATATTCAAAAGACATAATGAGAAATATCTTAATTTGGTATTTCTCAATTCTTCAATTATCCTTCTTAGAAAAAATTGACCTCCTGAAATCATTTTAAAGAAAAGTAAATGCTCCTTTATTTGCTTAATTTACAAAGTGCTCTTTCTTCCTTTGAAGGGCTTGGACTGCTGTATCCTACTCTTTTGAAAATATCCTCCTTCAGTATATGCATATGATTAGTCATTTCGCTTTACTGCAACACTTCCAATAATTTTTCTATTTGAGTAAAAATTTTCTGTAGTAATCATCTGAATTTTCTGCCTTTGTGCTTTCAAATTTTCTTGGTTTAATTTTTTTTGCTTTCAAGGAGATTTTTTTTGTCAAGATATGAACAAAAAAGGTGGAAACAACTGACAGAATTATTACAGTATAATAATGATAACTTTAAAATAACAAGACATAAGGAATTATATTGCATATACAGAGCAATTTAAAAAATAATTTCCAAGTAGCCAAATAGACAATTTTTGTGCCTTCCTATTTTTTTGAAAAAAAATTAAAAATATAAATGTTGAAAAAGAAAATATTTTTTCTCCGATCCTTCTTCTTGTGAGATATACTGCAAGAAAAATTCTTTCCCAAACAAACATGCAGGAAACATGTTTACAGAATGTGTTATATCCATTACGCTTTTTTTGACACTTTTTTCTTTCAGTGTGAGGATCTTGGTAAGAATCTATCTCACATTGATTCCTAGAAATCTAATGTAGGCTCTAGAATGTAAATCAAGTAAAACTGATGCGCTGTGGAAGACCTGAGGCCTGATCAAATTAATAGCACAGCTGGATGTTTTATAAGTTCTGAGAAAACTAGATGACACATTGCATATGCACCAGATCTTGATTCCCCCCTGGTAGGGCATGAGCAAACTCTGCAGCTCTTCACTGGATGACATCCAAGTTCAGAACTGTACTGAGGAGAGCCTAGTGGCACAGACAGAGGCAAGCATTTTTGGGTTGGAAAGCAAGGGAGACTACAGCTAAGAAGTTGAAAAACAAATTCAAATTATTGCTAAAGCATGGTATCACAGGGAAGTGACAGCACTCCACTCTCAGCTTTCTCTGCTAAGAGCACGCAAACATATTTTCTACTTCTCTCTCTTTTTTTTTTTTTAATGCTTTGTTAGAACACAGTTAATAGTTCTTTTGAATATTCAGAATAAGTCACTGCTGAAACATTTGAAGAAAGGAATGACAGTTTGGTTTGAGCCTTAGCTTGGCATAAGCAGACTCTGTAAATCAGTTGATCAGTTCACTCTTCTAGGGTACAAACAAATTGCATTATGTAGTGATGTTAAGAAATTCCTTCATACAGGATAGAGGCTCAAGACGTCTCTACAGATTAGACATTCTACAAGGGTTTTTGTTCCTGAAAAAATGATTTTCCTATAAGTATTTACTTTCTGAATTTCTGAACCCTATCTGATCTTTATTCATTGAAAATATGAAATGATCTCATAAAGCAGTATTAATCTCTTTTTTAGTTCTTGTTTTTTTTTCTTTTTTTCCCTGTTTTATATTTTATTAGAAATATTGGATCAAGTCTAGAGATTTTCAAACAGACATTTTCATAATTATTTTCTTTCCATAAGATGGTCAACTGTGTACATACTTTTCTACATGAAAACATCTACTTGAAGTATGTCAATGTAATACTGATTCCTAACTGTTGAAGATATATCATGGATAAATAACAAAACAAAATAATACAATTTTAAAAAATTAACTGATTGAAGACAATCTTGTCATCAATATACTAATTATTATTTAGTATAAACTCAGCACACACTTAGCCATGTCCAGAAAAGTAAGTACTCAAATAATACTCACGTTACTCAAATTAAGTACTCACATACTTTCAACATCTCTCAATTCAAGTCAGACTGGGTAGAAATAAAAGAGGGAGATTTTTAACTTCTGCTTTCTTTTCAAGAAACAAAAGAAACATTCTATATTTCTGTTTGTTTTGATTCTTGTATTGAATTTTTTTATGATACTTATACCCTTGCAAGTTTCCTGGAGATAAAGGAAGAAACAAGTGGGCTGGCAACTGGCTATATTATAAACACAATGCTCTTGGAATAAAGCTAATCTAACAGAAAACTAACAATTTCATCTCTATCAGTGTCAGCCTAATATCACTGGGCACTGCGATGTTTCTGAGGCAAGTATTGACTTCTTTTAAAATCCAGGGGACCGAGAGATAATAATCAGTGTTTAAAACTTGTAACACAGAATATACTTAAAACAAAAATAATAAATAATAGTGAAAAGAGAGCAATACAAGCAAAGCCTTCAGCTTTTCAGAACCTTTGAAAGTTTCTAACTACCCCTGGAAACTCAATAGACCCTTTTATACACTCTCAGGCTCCCACTGTGTTTTGGTTTTTTTTTCCTCAAAGCCTTTTGTTTAATATTCCTTTCTACTTTCTTTCTTTATAGCCAGAGAGTTCATCTTTGCCTACATTTTTGAATACCTGAAACAAATGTGACTTGTGAAACAAAACTGAGGACTAATTAGACTATATCCATATGATCTGACTTTATTACAGAGGTTATTACTGAGACAAAAAACTTGATCAGAATGAGCCTCGGGGTGAAATATCTATTATATTATATGGAATAAACTCTGTAGCATCACTTAACAGCTCTCTTGCATTTTCTCTGTCTTAGCTACATTTAGGTATGTTGATACATTCAGGTATGTAGAACAATATCTAGGATTTTATGTAAAAGACCTAAGTTTATTATAGCTTAACATCTTCAACTTAAATTAAGGTTCCAGAAGAAAAATCTAAGAGAAAGAAAGGAAGTTGCAATATGTCAAAATATAACTCAGTCCTGGAAGTTGTTACAGAGGGTAGTGAATGTTATATTTCATTAGCAATAAAATGTAAGCAAGACTGTTAAATTGTGGATTGGCACTTCATGTTTTCATTGTAAAGTGTGTGTTAGTGATTTTGATGTACAAAATCAGACGGATTTAAAATCAAATTAAGTTAAATGAATGATAGTAAGTTTCTCTAACGTCCATCAAATTGCTACTTTAAATTAGAAGATACATCTATCACCTATATTTTTGCATTTAATGCTCACTTCCAGTAGGATTTTTATTCCAGTTATTAGTATCTTACTGAGGGACAATTTCAATAGACTTAATCAAGGCATATAATTTACACTCATATTTCAATTCTAATGACGTAACATTCCTGAAGATATAGATTCACTTTCTCAAAAATAAGGATATAGAATTGAAGCACCATTAGAAACTCTTTACAATATTTTAATATGTAAGACAGTGCCATGAGGCTATCAGATAATAAAGACTTTTAGGGGACCCACTGTTCTCAGTAGCTGGAGGACTGGTAATACGCCCTTGTTACTGACACCCATCCCAAAAGACATGAGCAAGCCATTAGTAACCCATCTTAAAGTGCTTGAATTAAGCCTACAGTGTGTGGGTTTTTTTATAACTAAAGAAATGAGAAAAGTACCTTTGAGGATCAAAAGAGTAGATTTCTCTTCTTAAGTGCCATATCTTAGGTAAAAAATTTTCCTTTTGTAAATACTAAGAGACACATATCCACTGAATGCAGCGTATCAGTAGAGACAGAAATTAAATGTTTAGGTAATATGGAGTAGTAGTTTTACCATTTTTCATTTTCAGTTGTGTCGTTATCATCTCCAAATGCAAACCAATTGGATGCACTTTTTTCTCTCTCAATAACTGTTTTCCTCAAATAAAGAAATATTTTATTAAGTTTTACTTTTCCTTCAAACAGGACATTTCTGCAGTCTCTTTGATGTTGTGTCTGTGGGACAATCTGTGAAGAAAATGTCAACAACAATAAAGTAACAAGAAATTTTCCCCCAAATGTGCTAAGTCTTCAAAGTTGAAAGGGTGGGTAGCTTCTTTTAATAGACTTCAGAAAAGAATGTGACATGTAAGCAATTAGCATTTGGGGAGTAACCCCTGGAAAGAGTCTCGGAAACATCTGTTTGAATGATAAACTCTTCTAAAAAATACACTTTTGGTATTGTAGCATATTAGGAATCTTCATTATTTATTTCCCCACGTACTGCTCTTTATAAATGAATTACTGAGGATACTGAATTGCCTTGTTTCTTTTGTACATATATATATATGCATATATAGAGAGAGATGCACTAATGCAGTTTTTCTTCATTTACTGCTTTCTATTCTTTTGCAATGTGCACTTTTAATTTTGAGTGCAGTCTGCCCATCCGTAATAAATTCAAACGAATGCATATTTTTTCCAGTGCAGTTGCTTGTGGATGGATGATCTCTGTGTAGATAATAAGAGAGAAACTTGATATTCCTTGCTAAAAAACACAGTATACTTACCAACTCTCTATGCTAGCTTTTTCAAAGACTTGTGATTTTTGAAGATGACAACATATTACATAAAAAGTATTGTCCTTCAAGTTACACAGCCATATATCATGCACCACAATTTGATGAAATCCTGTGAATCTGCAATTCAGAAAAGCAAGTATTCAAAGTAGTTTGTTTTGGCTTAAGAATACTTGTAGTGTTTCTGTTCTTTTTTCAGCCATATGATGTATAGACACGTAATCTAGCTCTAAATTAATGAGATCCAATTCCAAAGTGCAAGGAACACAAAAGTCCATATGGGTTGTTTAATCCTTCCAGAAGGGTTTTTCTTTAGTTATTTTTAATATCTAATTTGTACTAAGAAATGGGACAGCTTCATAGAATCATAGATTCATAGAATCATAGAATGCTTTGGGTTGGAAGGGATTTTGAAGGTCATCTAGTTTCAACCTCTCTGCCATGGGCAGAGTCAGCTTTCACTACACTGGATTGCTTAAAGCCCCATCCAACTTGGCCTTGAACATTTCCAGGGATGAGGCATCCACAGTTCCTCTGGGTAACCTGTTCCTGTACACTGTCATAGTGACAAAAGTGAACCTATGTTTAGCTGATGTGAGTTTATTTCACTGAAATCATCTTTTAACACATGAAGTAAAATAATTAAGATATTGATTCACTTAGTATCTCTAAAAAATTTGACATCATGTTGCAATTCAGTTTTTCTGTAGCCATATAGGGCCAACTTTTTACAGCCATTTAATAGTCCAAATATGCAGCAAAACTGAAAAGTCACATTCAACAACTTAATTCTCATTAGAATCTAGGAAGAAGTGTATATACATGAGTTAAGACTGTAAAGTCCTTGTGCTTCCAGGGGCAAATAATGGCAAGGTTGAGGTTGTTAGCTACTTATACACTTTTAAAATCCACTAGAGGTCTACCTGCAGCAGAATAAAGACCTTTGAAACCTACACTTTTAGAAGACCAAGTTAATGCATGTATCCCTTGGAATAAGAATTATGCCTTGAATAAAGGTAAGATGCAATTCACCTAATTTAGTCTTTAAAGTCAGATGCCTAATCCAAGCTTGTCATTCTTGACAACCTTTTCTTCAAAGTGAAGAAACAAAAAGAGATGACTCCTGAGGGAGAGTCCATTCTTAAGACCAACATTTAAGGAATGTAAGATAAATTGTCCTCTAGAGAAGCCTATCTCCTTCCTTTCCAACAGATAAAGGAGTTAAGAACAACGTAGACTACATGCTTAACTTCTGGACAGCAAAAGATTAGGTGAATCCTATCCTTTTTTCTCTATGACTTCAGAATTGTTTACTCCTTTTCTTGCTGTTCCTTTCCCACAGGGACTACACTGGTATATCCATCATTGTATAAACACTCTCTAAGGTGCTGTGATTTGTTACTGTGGTCTTCAAAATATTTTACATTATGTTAATTTATTGCATAAAAATTATGCAAGACAATTTTGCCCCCTTTTTCACCTACCTCCTGTCAATGTCTATGGATTTGCATCATATTTTTAAAGAATTACAAAACAGTCAGAGAAAGAAACTGAGGTTTGTTTTTTTTCTCAGTAATAAAAAATGAATTTATATCTATAAACTCCTGTAGACAGAAGAAAGAACCAATATAGAAAAATGTCACAATGTTACAATCAAAACTCCTTAAGACTTTAGTCTTAAAATTTTGCTGGTAAAATTATATCAAAAAAAACGTCAATCCTTCAATTACAAAATTAGAGACTATTGTAGGCCAAGGGCTTGTTCCTATTCTTTCATATTCCAACACAGGAGCAATGGGATTCCATGAAGTAAACAATATTTTTCAGTGATAATAGACACAACAAATCCCAGAGTCCATCCCATACCCTGGGGATTAGTGAATTTAACATCTAGAAATATTGAAATCCATCCTTTTTGTGTCTCTAGTGAAGCCAGTGGTAGCTATGAGTCTTAATTTAAGATTTTTATTCGAGAAAGAGACAGTTTCACTGGTAGTGGTGGAATTTCTGTTCTATAGATTAGACTTGAAATTTGTTTTTGGACTATACACGGAGTAAAAATACAAAAAAAAAATCATAATAGTGCACAAAAGATTCAATAGGTATTATTTACTACCCTTATTTTTCATAACAGTGATAGCAAACACCCCAAGTATACTCAAATGGCCAAAAGCAAATATTTTAATTTTGTGTTGCCAGCGTTAACAATGTAATTGCAAATATTTCGTTGCATTTAACTGCTTCAGATTTTCACAGTCAATTTTGCTGCCTGCAACCAAGCATTATATTTACTCTTAAATAACTATAAGTTTATTGATTTTTATGGGGTGGGGGAAAGGTCTGAATCCAAACTGCTGGTAGCTAAAGAAAGAGCAATGGGCAGCAAAACTGACATCTGACCGAGTAAGTGTGATCAAGGCACATCTGTAGCTGATAGATGATTTGGTTACATGCAATACTGAATCATCATTTATACCTATTCCAAAATACAGAAGACTGTGGCTCTCCCAACCAGAGTCTTTGTTGAAAATGTGTTCTGATTTGCAATTCTCATAATGTAATTCCACAGATATTAATGTAACTGAGAAAGTAAACATACAGGATAGGTAGATCTACAAAAAACCCAATGTAAAATAAACATGATTAACAGAGAGTAATGAATTTGACAATTCCAAAAAAGTTAAGTTTCTTCTTGTTTCCATTTGTGACATGTAATTAAATGTTATCTTTATTGACTCAAAACCAACAAAGGGAAAAGCCAGATCAGTTATTTTTGTCTGCAATGTTTAGTCAACAATATTTCCTGCCTCATTTTGAGCTTAAGGAATCCTAAAGCAAACAGAATTTTGATTAGTCAACTCCTATACTACTTTACAGTTTTATTATTCTTTCATTTCAGCAGGGAAAAAAGTTTTTACAAGGCCTGGGATATTATCAAAGGCATTCCAGGTGTTGAAGACAAATTCCCTGGCAGATAGCTTTATGCTGAGACTAGTTCTAGTCCTCACTTTCAGCTATTTCAGGTGAAAACTGTCAGAACTACCTCATTAAAATAAAACAATGTAAGATTTTTCCTAACATAATAAAATAAAAAAAAATCAAAATTAAATGTATGGTTTCCCTTGCAGTGTGAAAGTAATTCTTAACCAAAAGATGTAGTTTTTGAATTGCTGTGTCAACACCACAGACATCTCTGCTACACTTGCAATAAGTGGAGAAGGATTACTATACAAGACAAGAATAAAATATTCCTCTCCAAGTGCCACCTACTTTTTCTGAAATAGGTGGTATCTGATAATGTGCAGTGTTCTTAAATATATGCATGTTAATTTTAATGATATACTTAAGACCTTGCCAGTTAATATGAATGTGTGACACATGGATGGGAATCCCAAGACTAGAGTGGTGCTCCTAGACTCCCTGCTTTGTGGGGCCAATGAGCCTTAAAAGAAAAGGCCAGAGTAGATCTGAAGATAGATCAGATGACTGGGATGCTACCAGGGCTGAAGGATTCTCTTTGATAACCTTGAGGATGGTAGATAACTGGAAGGAACCAAGGAGAGTGGTTGAACCCAACAGAGCTATGTTTGATAATATAGACTGCTGACATGGTAGATATTAATTAAAAAGGGGCATTGAGGACAATTGAGTTTGTTGTTATCATGTGAAATAAGATATAACTTTGGCTGCTCCTTGCCTGAACTGATCTCTTTTGCAATTCTAATCCATGACCACTACTCTTGCTCTAGGGGGCAGAAGCAGATCCATTGGAATGTCCTCTGCAAAGCAACATTTGCAAAGATTCTGTAAAAGAAAAATCACATTACTGAGTAAAAAATACATATTACTTTCATAGGTAATTTCATTCACATTTTGCAGATAGGTGGTACTTACATACATATGTATTTTCTCCCATGGAAAAAGACAAGCTAATAATTTACCTGCATGTGCTTCACCTCAGGAAAATTGTTTTGATAACCCTGTCTCCTTTGATTTTTATCAAAATAATAATTTCTTCTGGGATTTGGGTAAGAGACCAAAAATAGTGAATCACACATCTCCTTGTCATGTGGAGAACCACATCATTCAGTGGATTGGGAATTCATTTATTAAGCAGGATGGCTCACACAGAGGGCAACTTCTAGTCTAGAGTTTCTGTCTTACACATCATACACCTCTTATAGTCCCTTTCCGTCTGGTCTGGGTTAGACTGGCTGCAGGATCCAGGCTCACAGAACACTCATGCTGGATGTGCCCTTGTCCTTGTTCTGACTGACAGCCCTGCCCCTGTGCAAAAGGGTTTCATCTTAGTCTCAGCCTTTGATATTATGTCTGAGGTCCACACATGGTGCGCTGATCTCACCTCCTATGGGGTAATTTTCTTCTCTATCACATTGCAAAGTGGATCATCAGCACAAACTGCTAATGGCCTTGTTAATCAGGCAGCCTGAGGCCAATCACTTTGGCTTTCTCTATATCTAGGGCTGATTAGCAGTTATCACTGTTATCTCAGTGGTTTCTGTCATTCACCTTCCCTGGCCCCAAATGTGTTACAAAAGGGTGAAATCGGCAATAGGTACATTAAAACATTCTTTTTTCTGGGCTGCAGCATAAGGAAGACATATTCAAATTGCTCAGTGTAAGAAGGTTTTCAAAAGTCTTTCTGAATGCAGAGTGAAGAAGGAACTGTTCAGTCTTTCCTCATTTAATCTCTATACATACCTCTGCATAATGTAGTGCATTTACTTGACTCATGCTCCAGAGCACAAAAGTCTCATTGTGATTTAGCCTATGGCAAAAATCAGCTGGTATTTTTGTCAAACTAATTTGCTGATTTGTTGAAGTAAAAGTTCCAGCTTTTGCAACTCACCATTGCATTAAGTAAATATTTGACATTAAAATATATCCATTTACATTTTTCAGATGTGTTAAACTAGTAAGGTTCGCATGTTGAGATTTTTTTAGACTAAAATAAGATCTTTGATCATTCACTCTTTTCAGATTTTATGCTCACATCCTTCAAATAGGAGACTTCTTCCAAGTCCTAAGAGAAAAAACCCTAGATTAAACAAAAAAACCCAAAACATGAATATTTCTCTCTGGTTAATAAGACTGGAAAGCTCTGACATTTCTGAGGAAGATTTAGATATGAGGTGAGTACTCATCTTTTCCATGGCCTGGAAACATTAATTCACCGCTGCTGAGGAAAGGCCTGATGGCTCCTGATGAGTGTCTAGGCACCATTTATCCTTTTGCCCAGTACTGACAGGAACAAAAGGTGTGGTTCGTCATGTCTCTCCTGCCAATAACAAGAGGAACTGAGATATTTGGGAAGTGTTAAGAGGCATAGCATTTTATGGAAGCATCATATATACTTTTCTTTATATATAGTACAATATTTACTTTTGAAAGCAGTGAAGAAAAGAAAACTGATGAAAAAATATCATCAAGGAAGTAATACAAAAGCATTGAAAAAACTTGAATTTGTATTCCAATTTAATTCCTCCTCCCAATTTCTTTTAATGGCCTTACAAATGTTAATAGCAAATGAGCAGACACAGGTATGTGTGGGACCATTTATTTCAGCACTATTGCTAACTGAAAGTTATAGGAAAATGATGGAAAAGCAGTCTGCGATGACAGCAGTAGTCACAGAATTGTCATTATATTCCTCCAACCCTCTGGTCTCCTTTGAACCCTTTCCTTGCTAAGTCCTGAAATAATAGGTTCAAGATATTTTTGGGCAGGTGTGAATTGTTGCCTTGTGTCTCGTGTACATTATTGTACTGAATGCAATGCATCAGAAACAGAGAAAGTAGTGTTGGCAGGGCAGACTAATGTAACTGATTAGCTACTGTGACCAGCTATATTGGATGGAGATAAACACAGTATGGAGGAAGAGATATTGAGAAGGTTTTCAAATACCTCTTGATGCTTATAGGACAGGACAAGCTGTACAAGTCCAATAGAAGGCAGGGAAGACGCAACGTTCCTCTTTTTTAGTGTTCTTCCACACGTTTGAATTCCCATAATGAAATGTGGCATCCTTTTAGGTGGAAAAGATTTGTGTCACCTGGCTTCTTCTATGCCCTCTAAAAATTGCTCTTTGTCTGCCATTACCATCAGCTTTCCCAGTCAGAAGAATTAGTATAATTATCTCAGTTCACACCTCAGTTCACAGTGAAGACACTCTAGTTTAATGGTCTGAGACACAGACAAACTCAGACACAGTTAAAATTATTTTTCTCATAGTCGCTTTTTTAAAGCCACTGTTCCATGAAAACAATATTAGAATAAAATTTTTAGCTCTTACCCACTCAGTTCACATGTTAAACCAATTTTTTTATTATTACTATTATTATTTTTTTCCTTTTTTCTACCCATTATCTGATTGTCTCACTGTGTTGCTGACCTCTCTCCCTCTGCCAAACTCTCAGATGATCATCTTAGAGGCTGAAAAGCAATACCTCTGGGCTAAATTCTGTTCTGCTATGTAGATATGCCTGTGTTAGTTTAAAGTCACTTAATTGATTTTCTGGTTAGAGATGCATTGGAAGTGGCTAAATAAGAGACCAAGTCTCTTGCAGCCTTTGGCTCCAAATGCTGGTTATTACTGATAAATCATTTCATAAGCTGCTTTCCTTTTTAGATATTTTGTCTGTAAACACGAATCTTGCTTTTAGAAAACTGTAATCAAGTAAGTGCTCTTGCTGTCTAATAGAAAACAGAGATAGCTGCACAGCACAGTTAGTGTAATCTCTTTCACAGTATGTCCTCTTTTATTTGATTCAAAGAAACTGCCAGGTCAGAACATAGAATTGCTTTCTCTGAAGGAAGAGGTTGCTTAAGGTTTCCAAGGATGACTTAAAAAATTCTGTTTATTACTCTACGCACACATTGTTTTTATTTCTTCCCTCCTATGTTAAGGAGTGGCTCCTATATTAAGCAGAAGGAGTTTAAGAAGATATTAGAAACAATAAGACTCAGTGTGTCTCTGAATTTCCTGAGACAGTGGCTGGTGGGAAGGATAAGTTCCATATGGAAAAAGAAACTAATTTTCTATTGTGCACTTGCTCATCTGAAAGTGACAGCACTTATGCTTTTCCTACTTATAACACGAAATTTTTGAAAACTCCGAAGTTGTTTCAGTCTGTTGTGAGTTCTGGAGTAAGAAAGGATTCAAAACTATTTTCCCCTTAACCTTCCAGCCATAAATAGCTGGAAAGCAGAGCCCAGTTAACCTAAGCTACATGTTGTGCAAGCCCATAAAAAGTGGGGACATTTTCATTGTATCCTATATTTGCCCAAACATTAGGAAGCATTGACTGTTTTTAAGCTAAAAGTTTATTCTTAAGTATGACAACAACACCTGAAGCAGTCACTGGTGGCAAGAATTCTGAATTCCAGAAAGCTTCAGGGTATATTTCAATATGTTTGCATGGGCAAAATTCGCATAAGAAGCCACGATTGTTTGTTACTATTTACCTATTCACAGATTTCTCCATATTATTTGGAAACACAAATTATGTGACAAATTTTTACTGATGGAGGGATAAACTTCACTTGTAAGATAGAAGTGGCAACACATTTATTAATTTTAATTAGTGATTTAACAAAATTTGATGGCAAGCGAAACTGGTTTAACAAGATTCTACAGCAAGGTACACTAAATTATTTACTGCATAGAGGGACTGGGTCAGACAAAACTGTCAGGGAGATTTTGTGAGTCATGAGGTTCAGAAAGGGTCACCTTGTGGTCTAAGCAGTTGTCTGTCCTTCTCAGAGGGGAGTTTAGTTGTGTTTGGATTCAGACTTGGTTCTAGAGCTTGATCAATTGTTTATATCTAAAGGATTCTGTGCGGACAATAAATTCTTTATATCACTTAGCTAACATTTCAAAAATTAGCATGAGAATTGAATGAGAATGTCTTGTGGAAAAGAATGTGTCAGCCTCAAGGAATAATCATTAGAGGCACCACCGCTCAAGGGGACATCCTGGTCTGCAGCCCACTGCTGTGCAGGAGAGCTCAATGGGCCCTGGACTGTCCATCATCTATGGACTAAGATAATTGCTTCATAGTCCCATTGGCATACCAACTATAGAATTAGTTTCTTCCCAGCTTGGCTTAAGTGGGCTCTTGACCAGCATCATGTTTAGGGGAGGCACATTGCTCAGATTATCTCTTTTCTATTGTGTTTTTATCTGTCTCCCCTGAATGCACTAGGAGTTGGTTGCGGCGATCATGACATCATGAGCCCACCAGACACCTCCATTACGGCTGCCACTGATAAATATCACTTGAGTAAAGTCACGTGAAATAAAGGTCAGGCAGGGGGGCTGAGCACACCATCACACAAATAGGCACAGATATATTACTGTAGATATATGGACAAATTAATAAAAATGATAAGAGAAAACTAAAGTATGTTTTAAGTTTCCATGTAAAAAGCAGTTAAATTCAATATTGTATTTGGCAAGGTAATGCTTGCGTTTTATGATGACCTTTAATAGACAGGAATACTGATGAGTCTTGTTTTCTGCATTTGTTATGTTGACTAGAAAACATGTAGAAATGCAAAAGGCATGACTTAAATTGGTTTTAGACTTGACTTTCCATTAAACATAACTCTAGGATTTCAAGTGTCATCAGGTAGCTCTAGCTGAATATGTAACAATACAGAACAGGAAAATGACAGAAGAAAAGTTATTTAACTTTCATTCCATTTTAAAAATATTATTGATATACAATCTATATATTGTAGCTGTCTGGAATCTACTAAATTCTCAAATATTCTAATTTTCTTTTAAAAAATTTATTTATAAAAAACAGAACAACAAAAAGTCATAGTCTTTCCTGGCTTTAACAATGAAAAATCACTCTGCCATCTTCAATCAATGTAGAATAAAGTCCTCTTTCATTGAAATGTATGTTAAATATGGATCAAAATTGTTTTTCTTGGAGGTGAAGTGGCTAAGAGCTTTGGTATTCACCTCAAAATCATTTGTGCTAAAACGTCATTATTTGTTGAGCTTCAATCAATGGAACTGATTATTATTATTATTATTATTATTATTTTGGTTTTTATTTTCATGGCAACTTAAATATAGTCAATATTGATATCAATATAACTGATGTCAATATAACAGAAAGGTGAGAGCTTGGTTGATTTGCAATAACTGGGTTCAAGTCTTCAAGCTGAGAATATTACACATTTCTATGGATATGAGAATTGAGAAAGTCTTTTTACCTGCCTCTCCTGGTCAAGCTGATTTGATCATTAGAATGGATTGATTTCCCACATTTCCATGAAGTAAGAACAAATGTCTGTGGAGTTGCTTTTGTGTTCTAGCTTGTTAAGTGCTACATGCTGTTTGGACTTCAGCACTTTTGGGTGCAAGACATCAGGCCTTTGGATTTATGTATGTGCAGATTGATGATGTTCTCCCTGCTTTGCTCCCCTCCACTGAGGATAAACCTTACTCCAGACTTTCCTCTTGGACTTACACCCAGATTTCCACACATTTTGTCACAAGGATTCTGGCCCTATTCAGCATTGGTTCCTCACGCACATTAGCTTGCCTTTTACTGTTTATATGGTTGTAGAATCCTTCCTTGTGTCCCTTGTCATATTCAGTCCCAGGTGGACCTTTGATTTCCTAACCCATCCCTGCACAATCAGACTACAGCTTTATATTGTTCCTGGATCACCTGCTGCTGCTTGCTCCTCTTGTACATTCCCTTTCAGTGTTCAAGTTCAGTTAGAACTCCTTGTTCATTCTGGCCCCCTGCTGCCTTTCCTTTTTTTCCTACTTCTTGAAATGGGCTATTCTGAGTTTTCAGGAGATGATCCTTGGGATCAGCCAGCTCTCCTGGACTCCTCCAAGCATATCTCTGAATAGTCTGAAAACTTCTCTTTTAAAATCCAGGGATCCTTTACATTCTTCAAATGTGTCCCTTCTTGTAGAAGGGAATACAGGTGACCTCACCCCTGATAAGTAACAGCTGTGTTAATTAACCAATACAGCCTGAGACAAATTCAAATATAGTCAAATTCACCACTGAGCTTCCTACCTCAAAAAAGAGGCTTTCATAGCTTAGAAAGATGAATATTTTTCTTCCTCTCTCAGTGTTTTTTTACCAGTTTTTTTTACCAAAACTGCATGTTTTGGGAACTGGATTTTTAGAGGACTCTATAGTTGCCTGTTAACACTCTGTTTTCATTAAAGCAATTTTGGTAATTTCCTGTAGCAGAAGATTGTTTTACACTGGAACATGACATTTGACTGGAAATGTAACAGTTTTAATTAAGTAGTTCAACTTCCAAATGCTATTTTTCCTTTCATGGATGCATAAGGTTGTCACATATCCACAAAAAGTTCAGCATTTATTAATCAGCAAGCAAATATCTAGATATAATTTATTATTGTTATCATAATTGAACAGTCACAAAGTTATTAAAAAGCTCTTCAGAACAAAAAAAATGAGACGTTCAAATGACCTTATTGCTTGTAAATTTTTATTTCAAATTATTCAAAATATACTGTCACAAATATTGTTTCTAACCTAATACAGAATTTTATAGAAAAATGAAATACTTGTGTTACAATTTTGCTATGTAATTGGTATTTTTTTGTTCTAACAATTCACAGAGCTAAGTAAGGAAATTGCACCCAAGAGATATTTTGCTTAAGTTAAATGCCAGTAAAAATAACCAAGCTACTAACAACTGTATGTGATTACAGAACTATGATTTCATAATGAGTTCTGGTAACATGGATTTAATAATAGCAATGTCCTTATATTAAAACACCTGTCTGATCTTCAATACTTTTGAATGTTGAAGTGTTACAATTTCTGCAAATGGAGTGTGAGTTTAAATTATGCAGCTTTTAAGATATGCCATGCCTAACACGGAGCAATCACATCCTACAACACTTTATCTGCCACCATCACCTAAAATAATCCCCAATACCATTGCAGAATGTGAAGTTTTCTAACACAGAATTTGTCCTTTGTATTTGGTAGCAACAGGTCAGTGGACGTAAAATAAATAGCAATACTTTATCTCATTTTTAAGCCTGTCAGCATAACTGAAGAGAGGAAAAAAGCCACCAGCAAAGGTTATCATGGGTGACCATTACCCAGAGCCGACCAGGAGCAAAATTTGTGGACTAGAAATTTCCCTGGCTGCTAACACAGGTTTTTTATATGGCATCCTGGAGATGGATTTGTGAACATAACCATTAGAGGAATCATAAAGGAAAATATTTGCGATCAAAGTGATGAAAACATAGGTGTGGATTTTTGAGCAAGATAGCACCACTGTTGTTTTCCCTGTATTCAAGAGGAATAAATTTTTTAATGCAAGATTATATCCCTGTAACTGACTTTTGATACTAAATATTTTATTCATACAAAAATATTCTTGAAATGTGTAAATATTGACTGTAAAAGGTTCAATATGGGGCTAAGCCTAAAGCACTATTGATTATCTGAAGTTACTATTCTAATATTAAACTGCAAAAGAACTCAAGATTTAAGATTATAGGTACTGTGGAAAATAATGGAATGTGGAAGATAACTGAGGTCAAGAGGAGATTAAAGCTAACCATAATAAAGCTGTTCTCAGTTCAGAAACAGTTAATCACAAAGAGCAAATAGTCTCTAAGCAATTCATATTAGATAATATACTATTAATTATTGGTAAAAATATAATAATAGGGTTAAAGCACTTTTGAAAAAAGACTATTTATCCATTAAATAAAAATATTAGTTACTCTATAAAAACTGTCATAATACACAAGTCATAAATGTCTGGCAATTTTTTAAAGTTTATTCAGATCTTCACCTGTGGGACTGAGACAGGAATCCAGATATTTGACAAACTCTCCTATTTGGATAAGTATCTCACCTGTTTTGTGCAGTGCTTTCAGCTGAAATAGCTTGGCACTTGATAGGTCCATGTGAGCAGCAACAAAGGCAGGTCCTGATATACCTTTGCAACCATTTAAAATTTACACTACTCAATTGTTTTCATTAATTTGCTCTTAGTACTTCTGTTGTACCATACATTCACATAAAAAAGAAATCCTGCATTTTTGGTCTACTTTAAGAAGCTATTTGTAAAAATTCGACGATTTCCCCTCATTCTTTAAAGGAGGTGTGCTTTTCTTTGTTAAAGAAAATGGAAATTAAATTGTGTTAGTTTTATTGTCGTTTATTTTTGTGCTGTTTCTAAATGGGTTTCATTCTGAGGAGGAACAAGTGATAAGGCTGGTCAGTACTGTACCTGTCTATAATCTCTGTAGATGTATTTGGATCTCAGCTAAAAAAGTTCTTCCCTTTGTTTTAAGTGTGACTGATTTAAAATCTTTGCCTAAATATTTTATGAGCTATAATATTGTAATTATTGCACTTAGAAAGATCAGCAAGAACAGAATTTCATTGAGTCTGTAGGAAAGACCTATAAATACTCTTATTGTGTTTTCTAATATTCTATATTTTTGGACTAAAGAAACAAGAAGAGCTGGAGGGTCAGATAACCTAGTTTCAATATTGTCTATTTACAAGCTGTCAAACAGTTATCATTTTGAGGCTGAGACTTTTTTTCAGCTGAGAATTCATTAATCCTAACTTGCACTTAATGTGTGGGCGCTGTAATGGGAATTGCTGAGACTTAAGACCGTAAAAAGCATTGAACAGTAACAAATTGTGCATCTCCTCTGTAGCTGTCACCATGATTTGTGTAATGCAAAACCTGTACTAATTTTTAGTTAGATAACTTGAGTCCTCAGAACATCAAAGCCCATTGAAGGCTACAGACTTAAACATTACATTTGACAGATTTGCTTAGCTGCTAACTCAACTCTGTCCAGATCTCACTATAATGACAGCAGCTGTATTGCAGACACTGGTGATGAAGGTTCATACATATCCTTCCTGCTGTCCAAGAAAATTTTGAGACTTGTCTATGTGAATCCAAGCTGTCTGGAAAGCATGGGCTCAACTGTGTGTCGTGTACGGTATGTGTGCAGAAAAATCCCAGATGGTAATATAGTAAGTCTGATGAAGGAAAAAACCACAGGTCTGCTGAGAGGAGTGGAATTGATAATTTGTTTCTACTGAATGAAGTAGGAGGTATTGTGGTTAAAATAGAGATGGAAAATACATCAGTTTGTATCCCAGAAGCCATTGTTTTGCAAAATCACCAAGAGTTGAATAATTCTATTGAAGTTCTTATGGCACAATATAAAACATGCTTTTGTTTGTAGCTTGGGCTAAAGGCTTTCTCTTCTTGCTTTGGCTCTTACTGCCTGTGATATAATGCAAATAAAAAGTACTACAGAAACTCAGACCAGCTGACTATTCCAGATTAATTAAATAAAACTATTCCAGATTAAATTTCCTGTACTCCCAGGAAAGTACAGATGGAGGTGAACAGACTAGAATTTTGACTGTAATACAGAAAAAGCTGTATTTTATTAAATACTCACAACATTGATAATGTTTTCAGTTATTGCTTTAAAAAGAAGTTTACTATTTTACATTTTTTCATCTTGGGTACTCTGACTTCATTTTCTGCTGTTGTTATGCTTCAGAGTCTACAGAGAAATTGAATTCCAAGAAAAAATACAATTATAAGGTAAACACTCTGCTAGAATTTATTAATCTTTGACATTTCTATTTCATATCTTGCTCAACAAATTTATTGACTCATTTCTTGGCACTCCCAGTAAATAAAGTTTTATTAGACATTGAAACTCATTCAAAGAGGTAAGAGAAAAATGAACTACATAACTGGAAGAGTGGGTTTACTGGATGACAGTCAGGTATGGTTTTAGTCTAATTTACCCATCTACCCTTCCAGAGAAAAAAAATAATCTTATAAATGGATGAAATAACCTGGCAGCTTTTGTTATTTATTATAGACATCTCTGGCAGACAAACCAAAAGTTAAGGTTAAACTGAGACATCAGGTCCTTTCTTACACATTTTCACAATTGTTATAATACTTTTTTCTGAATAGACAAGATTTTCAAGGAAAACCCTAGAGCTTTCATCTCTTTGAGTGATACATAATTTTTTGTTGCATATTTTTTCACTCACATGGCATAAATATCAATTTTTGGTCAAACCATTGAAAGTAAAATTATATATTCATTAATTCATTAACATGAATTACATAGTTGTTCTCAATTATTTATTCAAAGACTGGGGTCAGAGAAAATAAAAAAATCAGATACCCAATCTTGCCTATTTAAACCAAAATAGAAATGGTAACAAGGCAGGCTTATAAAATTAAATGTAAAATATTCTTTAAATTAATAGCAGTCTGTAATGAATAGCACATGTAGTTTAAATATACAGTGTGTCACATACTAGAGCTGGATAGGAATTATTGCTAGAGAATTCCTAAGTTCTGGTTCACAGATTTCTGCTTGCTGTTTCTACTGCCTTATTATAATACAGCTTAATGCATCACGTTAGGCTCTGACATGGAAATTTCCTTGGTGGGTTTTCTGATATAAATAGTGATATAACCATAATAAAATTGGGTGCAATGACATCTCCTTCTCTCTTTCTCATGTCGCATCTCCAAGATCCTACATTCACTTCACAGGACTAGCTGCTGGAAAGAACATAGATTCCACAGTGTGCTTTTTTTTCCATCACCAAAAAGGTCCTGAAAGAGCAGAACAGGTCAGAGATTTTTCGTGTTCATCTTAAAATGGTGTGATTTTTGCTGATATTTCACTTTGAAGAAACAAATTTGTTTCTATTATTGACTGAGAAACTGCAGAGCTGCTGTGAGGTCAATACAGTAGGTTTAATACAAAAGTTTGTTAATTTTAATTGTCTACACACTGCATGAAAAAGAGGACTTGAAGTTTCACAAGACTTTTAATTCATCACTTGCGGTTCTCTCTGAAATTAAGTCTTGACTCTCATTCTGCTTAAAGAAAAAAGAGATCTATTTGCAGGTTGTGTATTAGAATATATAAAAAATATTTTCTCACTTAAAAATATGTAGAAGTATTGCATTTGTAAAAAAATGTAATAAGAAGATGTGTAGGCATATTAACATGCATAAAATATATCTGTATGCATATATATGCACAATCATAGACATTTGCACATCTATCACATATTTTTTATGTCAGATATATATTCATCTTTGCTTGTTATGAGTAAAAAGATCTTTTTAGCCATAAAAGAGAAAAAAGGCATAAAAAGGTTGATTCCAGTGGATTTTCCACAGAGATTTATTGACTAAAGTCTGCTAGAGATCATAATGGTAACTGAATAAACAAACTATTTTAGAAACTGTAAAATTATTTTGAAACTATATGCTTTTATGTGTAAAGTTACCTCATCTTGCCATAAATGTTCATTTGTTCCCTTACCATCCTTTGCAAGCTATTCCAATATTACTTATCACGATTATATTTTGTTTAAAATTAAATTGTGTTCAAGGGATTTCATTCCAGTAATGCCTGCCACAGCATTGCTCTGAGAGCTCATGGTGAAACAGCCTTGAAAGGTGACCTCCAAATATTTTATTAGTTACTGCTTTTTATGGACAAGAATTCTTAGCTGATAGTATAACCTGTGGATCCTGTTGCAAAGTGTATTAGTCTGTTCCTGTGTTTTGTTGGATTCTGACAATATGACCAAGTGATTTAGATTAAATTCTAACAGTAAACTGCCCTCCTTTTTTTACTATCCCATTAATCTTTGTGTCATATGCAAATTTAATCAGTTAAGATTTTATTTCATCATCTAGATTGTTTCTAAGAATGTACTGAATAGTATTGGGCCAGGAATTGCTCTCAGGAGACCTTCCTTGGACAGCCCTGCTCATTGATATCTGCCAGTAAGATCTTTTTTAATTCATCTAATGTGTTTCCTCTTGATTAAAAATCTTGCATTATAGAAAATTAAAAATGCCATATGACAGAATTGCAAAAGCCTTAGAGAAGTTGAAAATTGCTGCCTCAACACAGGTGCCAGTTTTGTTTGACAAAATATACTTTTCCATGAGACTTGAGAAGTATTCATGATACTTTGTGGTTTATGTTCTTCAGCGAAAGAGACCTGAAAAGAGGTATTATTTTGTAAAAACAGGGTGAAGTACCTCCTGTTGCTTCAGTCACTTCATTTCTTTAAAATATTTTTCACTGCCTTTTGTTTGTCTTGGAATATTCCCATGAGCTTGGACAACATGACTACAACTACTGGTAATGAAAAAGTTTTCTTTTAAAGTCCAAAATATTGTACATACAATACACATACATCTACATACAGGTACAGACACATGCACTATAAGTAACAATCTGTATCTGTAATTCTCATTTTTCCTTAGACCTTGCCAACATGAGTTGGATCATTTCAGTTTGTTTCAAGAAGAAAGACATTTATATCCTGTGGCTCAGAATGTAATTTTTTTACTTGGAATATACTTCATTCATTACAATGGAACAATGAGTGCAAACACAAAAATCACTTTAGCTCTCTGTGATTATTGTTCTGCCATATCGGGGAATCATATACATGACAATCTGTAGGGTTTTATTCAAAATCTTACTTGCCTTGACCTACAATATTTGTGCATTTTTTGCTATATCAAGGAAAGGAAGTAAACTTCAATATGTAATTTATCTTGTTCCTTTTTGATTTTAGGATGAAACGGGCCTTTGACATCCATTTCATTATATTTAGCATTTACTTTACTTGTAGGTTATGTAGTATGATAACAAATGAAGTCTCTGGTCCAATGTGTCCTTATCTTTTGATTTTAACTGGAGTTTTACTTCTCTTTAAAATGAAGATGTAGCTACAGCTCTTCACCTTAATCAATCCTTTGAATACTACTTCGGATCTTGAAATAAAGATGTGTTCTAGTGTAGAATTCATAGGAGACTTAAAAATCTTTGTAACTTTTATTAAAGTGCATGTTTTAATTACATTAAAGAGAACTAAATTTATTTACTATTTGAACTGTTGACTCTCCACATGAACGTCAGAAAAGTCTGATACTGATAGTTTCTACAAAAGTTAAAAGACTTTTTTGTTTTTAACCTACAGACTTTTTGCAAATATGCATAGGAAAAACTGTGCAGATATAATTCTTATCAAGATGTAAACTCTTTGCAAATAATTAAAGCTTAAAATAAGATATATTACGAGACAAAAAGGTCAGATTAATAACAAAGCTAAATAGTATCCTAAAAGAAGGGACAGATATAGGATAATAAATAAAAACAGACTAAAAAATTAGTTTTCACAGAACTAATGAAAAGCCTAATTAAATTAAGATGGTCACTTCTGATTATCAGGCAAAACTTATCTCCTAGTTGCAGCAATGCTGTGGTAATTTTTTGTTTTCTCCTTTAATTTTTACAGAAGGGTAGAACTTTGAAAAATAAATATTAAATCTGGAAGCAATCTGGAAACCTGTGCCTGTAATATTAATGGAGGCATACAGGAAAGCAAGGCATAGAGCTAAAAACTATAATAGAAATCAGTCTCGTTTGCTCTTCTTTCCCCTCGTTCATATACTTCCACATGTTTAAATTAACCTCTTCAAAGGATAAATTAAGAACAGAGTGTCAAAGGAAATAATCTTTCCCTCTCTGTACATAGCAAACATACTCTATGTACTGCAAAGCAAAGGGCAAGATTCAACTTTTTAGTCATACAGAATTATAACAAAAGAAATATTAAANAGATGAGGAACACATTATTTGCATCTTCAGTTGAACTGACTGATTGGTTTTGTTCTGAGTGATAGGTATTATGTACCTCAGTATGTAGTGCAAGACCTTAAGATGGGGAGATAATCCTTCTTCCTATACACATGGTATTTTCCAGAATATATCAAGTCTGGATGAATATATCCATTTTATGCATACCAATGCTTGTACTTGGTGGTGGATTAGAAAGAACCAGGTAGGCTTCAGCTTAAGAGATAGTCTGTGTTGAATTTAGGAAATCTAACACTTCTACCACCCTTTAGATGGGCACCACTTAGTGCATCACTGGAAATGGCTTATAAACCAGGAACTTGCTCAGCTCACTTCTTTACTTTCAAAGAGACATCAGCTTGTTTTAAATAAAGTCCCACTATTGGTGTGGGATAACCATTTAAAGAGAGTATTTTGAATATTTTTGTGGTAGTACAGAAATTAATTAAAGATTCTTGAAATAACAAGCATAGAGAAAGTGTATAAAATAGAAGCGAAGCTTGCTGACTACTGCAAATACAACCTTTTTGGTAGTCACACACCAGAATTTATGGGCTAATTATCAGAGACCCCAGCCTCTACAGGCTCTGCAAAAACTTTGCTCTTACTGCCTGATGGCATCATTATGAATTGGAAAGAACTTGCAGTGATATAGGTTCAAACTGCTACTCTTATCTAGGGTAGTACAGGTCTAGAAACTGCTCAGTTTTGTATTAACGTTAATTGGGGTTGGTGCAAATGAAGCTGCACAATGTTGTTATTGCAGCTATTTATTGCAGGCTATGAACCTCTGACTTCTGGAGAAGTGTCAGTCCAGAGAGCTGTGGTACTAGGACATTTTCCTTCAGCAATCTTTCCATCTTCCTGTCATGCATTTTTGAAGCAGCTGTTGGAGGCGTTAAAAGTACTGCTGTTGGCCTTTCTTTCCTATGAGAGCAAGTCCACGTAAACTACTGCAGGAAACACTGTCAAGACTGAAAATCCTGAGAAGATCTGAGATCTGGCCTTAAACAAGCTTGGACAAACTGGTACAACATTCATTCCCAATCATTCAGCAAGAGCAGGGTATCTCAGCTTCCTCCAGCATTGCTGTAGCCTCAGAAACCATACTGAGAAGCAGTAAAAACATTGTATAAAGTTATTTATAGTAAGCCTTTGAAAGACAGACACCAAACAATTCTGGAGGCTTCTGTCATTGTTGTGAGAGCCTTAAGTATTTCTCAGAGTCTGGACTTCGTTCGTATTCTGCTCCCTACAAAACACTTCTCATCTTTAGTTTTACAATGTACAATAATGGATGCTGTAACCAAACCACTCAAGTTGAAGTATTAATGATGTATTCAATTTGCTGTGATAGAAACCCGTATTAGATTAGTATTAGATATCATTAGACATTCTAGGGAAGATTAATTTCACAATAGGTAAATCATCACCATCATCATAGGGTACCATTTCATCAGCTGGTAGAGGCTGCTTGCTTTTTTTTTTTTTTCATTTTAATGAATGTCTTTTGGCGTAGCACAGAGGTTCTGCTATCTTAGAGCACAACAGTGAGCAGCCAAAACTGTAAACACAGGGATTTATTTATCCTGGAAAATTATGCAAGAACCTACTCAGATCTGCCAAGAACTGAGCAGGAGTAAAATGTGTGTTTTAGACTATGAATATAGGGATTTTCTTTTTGGATAATAACTTTGTATGAGAAACAACAGACAGCTGAATGCATTGATATTCTGATAAGCCTTCTAGCACTTCCACCATTTTCCTCAGAGAAGAAAGCAACTGAAAAAACACGTTTTGGTTCATTATAGGAAGAACAGTTCTGTAACCCTCATATTTCTATACCCACATCAGCAGACACACATATTTCATGGATTTAAAATAATTCACCACATTTGCTCCCAGTGATATGAAGTCTTTTTTTTAAAATAACATACACAATCTGGGAATATTTAAGAAAGGGAGAAGTTTTAGAATGGTTTCATTTTCTATTTAGAAATATCCTGTAGTCTTCGCAGAAAAGAAAGTTTTTAAATTTGAAATATTGTAAATTGCCCACTATTACTCTGACATAATTTGGCATTCCCTAAAAAACAATCAAACAATTTTGGGATGCATGAAAGCTGGGATTTCTAGTCTTCAGCACGAACTCTGGAGTTTCTTTTCACTTCTTAATTATTTAGTCACTAAACTTGTTTATTTTCTGTTAGTAATTTTTAGTGTGGGTGGCAGGAATTTATTTTTGTTTATTCTAAGGGGAAAGATATTACATTAAAATATTTTTAATTTATATAAATGAATTTAAAATTTTTTTTTGCAAAAAAAGAAGAGCATAGACTTGCAGTTATGGTGATGTTGTGGTGACATCAGGGCATCCTTGTTTCCAGACTTGCACCAATAATATCCCACCTTGCCTTATAACAGAGCATTATCTATAACTTTCTTACTTTCAGTCAGTACAGAGGCAGTAACAACTTACAATCCTGACATTTTCTTCATTATTACTGTCTTTAAAGATTCAGTTTTACAGAAATGCTCTAAGCACAGAATATACATGAACTCCAGCTTGCAGAAGAAACCCTAATGAAATTCCAGGAGTGTTCCTATAACAAAATTTTGCAGAAAATAATTCCTCTTTCTCCAAATTAGAATGAACATGAAATTTAACTTGAAAAGTAAAGTATGTGTGGGATGAAGAAAGAAAAAGTGCAGCCAAAGGCTTTTTACGGTGTATTCCACTCCGTAACTGCAAGTGAATACCTGCCGTTGTATCAAGTCTTTCTAATTCCTTTCAGTGTGTGTTATCAGTTGCCCAGCTGATGTTTTTGTGGTTTCAATATAATTGATCTTCAGGTGTTCCAAAATCTCTGTCTTTGGAAGCCCACCTCTAGATTTAGGTATTGAATTTTAAGTTTTATCTGCAAGGATTCTGCTCAGATTCCATCTAGCTCTGGGGGGCATTATTTAAACAGCATTTCAGTAACCTATTCCTGGTCTTTTCCAGAGTTTTTTTGTTTTTGGGCTCTTGTGGTTTAATCCTGGTAGGCAGCTAAGCACCACACAGCCTCTTGCTCAGTATTCCCCAGCGAGATATGGGAACAGTCAGAAGAGTAAAAGTGAAAAAACCCCAAATCCTCATGGGCTGAGATAAAGACAGATTAATAAGTAAAACAAAACTGAATGCATGGAAAGTAAAACAATGAATTAATTAATGAATGAATTAATTCACTACCCATGGCAAGGGAGGCGTTCTTCCTCCTCCAGGAGAGCAGGGTTCCATCAGGCTTAACAGTGACTTGGGAAGACAAAGAACATCACTCCAAGCATCCTCATTTCCTCCTTCTCCCCCCAGCTGTATATGCTGAGCATGATGCCACAGGGTATGTATGGAATATCCCTTGGGTCAGTTGGGGCCAGCTGTGCTGGCTGTGTCCCCTCCCAACTCACTGTGCACCCCCAGCCTCCTCGCTGGTGGGTTGGGCCTGGGAGTAGAGAAGTTCTTGGCTCTGCCAGTGCTGCTCAGCCATAACTCAGCCCACCCTGTGCAATCAGCACCGATTCCATCAGCACCAAGCTCTGCCCGTTCCCCACAGCCACAAATGCACAGCATAGCCCTGTACAAGAGACCATAAAGAAATGTAGCTCTATCCCAGCCAAAGCTGTGGATTATTTGTGCCAGCAAGACAGCTAATGCCATAAAGGTTAATGAGCTAGCAGCTTTTAGCTTCTGCTGGTAAATCAAATCTGGAGATTGAAGACAAATTTTTAAAACTTCTGTCTCACAAGTTTCTTCAGTCTTTTCAGCTTAGATTGTCTCATACGGAGTAGGGCTCCTCTGGAGAGTATACTCATCAGATGAACAAGAGATATTATCTCCTCTACTATTTCCACTGTCTGCCTTCTGCTCTGGGCTTGGCCTCAGGCTCCTTCATTCTAATGTATCCACTGAGAGAGCTTTTGCCCAGTCCCATGAAATTTGTTATTCCCTACTTACCTGCATCACCTTGATTCAAAATGTCCTCTTCCCTCTACAAGGGATTGTGGGTGGTTAGATTTTTGAAAAGGTAGTGTATTTTGCCTCTGAACATTTTTAAAGTACAGTAGTGAAATTTTTGGAGCTGAAAGAATTTCTGTTTTAAATTTCTCTGGCATTTTTTGATAAAATTGTAATTTGAAAGAGTGGAAAAAAAATCCCTCATTTAAAATGTAAACGGTATCCTGATGCAAGCACTCTTTAAGAGTTCCTAGCCATCAACCAGACATCATCCCCAGTTATGAGACAGATTTTCCAAATTGTCGCACAGGAGAAAACAATAAAAATGTTTTGTAAATATGAGACAAAATGGCTGAAGTATATGATTTTTAAAACCAGAGAAATAATTTGTTTGCATTTCACAAAAAAACAAATATCCATATGTGGAATTACCACAGACTGACATTTACACACATAGGAAAAATAAATCAATTATTAAAAAAAGCATCCTTTTATTTCTCAAAGACAACTCTCTTCCAATAATGAAACTAGGAGAAATCACAATATTAACAGGACAATCATCAATTCCATTCTAGCTGCCTTGAGACACTTCAGCAGAAAAAGCAAAAGCAATGTTTAATATTGTTCACTTTCTAGCCCTTGCATACAGGCACTTTTGGGAGAAGTGGAGAATGACCTTAGGCTCTGGTGCTTCTCAGCTGCCAGAATAACTTCTTGGGCAGCTGGACTGCTGTAAATTGCAGTATGGATTAGATTGCCCCTGGCTGATTCTAAAGTCAGGGGAATAAAAGTATGGCTTTGTTTCCATTTTCTCAGCTGTGCCAGCTGAGGAGCCAGCCTCAAAAGTTCACTACTTGCTCAAGGCATATAAGGGAGTTACAGACAGAGCTGATAGTCATGTGTGCCTGAAGGACTGGAGGCTGTCAGCTGGCCTGTGAACTAGCACATACACTGGTGTCCTCCCATGTATTTGTGCACAGCTTTGTACAATGGATGTCTGACACTTTCTGGTGCCTTTAGGTACCCTTGCACTGCAAATAAATAATGCTATACTAAATATTTAGGAGAAGAGAGAATATTCCTCAGTATTTAAGCAATAAACTCTCTTATTTTAGAAATATTGACTATTCTGAATGTAATTGATATTCACATGAAGAGGATTTCTATGCAACTCAAGACAGAATGACTAGCTTAAAAATTTAGAAAATTATAATTAAAAATATCCTGAAATTATCTTGTTTCTAAGAAGGAAACTTTTAAATGGTCATGTGATAATGTTTTAAATGCTTTTTAAGAACTGAAAACTGATTAATTTTTTTTCTGATTCATTTTCAACAAAAAGAAGACTTTTTAAAGCTAAATTCTGAGGTGTTTAGCTTGATGGATTTCAGATCAAAAATGAGCTGCCCCAAAAATTCAGCTATTTCCTCCCCATTTCTGTAACTATTCAACCAGCAGTGGAATCCCTCAAGTGACATAGCATGCTGTGTGAACTCTGCTACATGATGAGCCTTACCTTGGCTGTCTCAGGTCAACAGTGAAATCTACCATACATCATGGATATATCTCAGTAGTCTTTTACCTTTGATTGTTTTGTACCTACAGTCCCAGGGAAAAGAATATTAAAAATCTTTTTATTTAGAATTTACACTATATAGATTCCTTGAAAGTATATAAAAGCAAATTACTGTGAAGTATAGACAATACAACCAATGTGCCATGATACATCTATTATAGAAGAAGTAAAATATCATAAGAGGTAAATATCAATGTATGTCTTCCTAGACCCTTAGGAATTTAGTCCCACAAAGAAACAGCTCAAACCTTTTTCAAGTTTTATGAGGGCCTCTTTAAATATTTAGAGTTGGGAAAGCTACTTCTTTTCTACCTCAGGCTGATGAAAGAGGAACTCTCCTTTAGTCTTTTTAAAACATGAAAGGGGCAAGATCCCTAACATCAGAAGCCTCCTCCCTTTTCTCTAAGAGTGGTTCTTTCAAATCTTCAAACAAGAAAATACTTTCCTCTGTAGCTCCTGGTTTTCCACCAGATACAGTGCTTTTAATCCGCCTGTGCCTGTGTGTATGTTACAGTGAAAGGTAATCCTTTCACTTTAGAGCACTATGGAGATTGCAAGGAAGGATATCTTATTTATATGCTGCTACTTTAGCCAGTCCACCTGCTTATATACTAAAGAATTAACAATAATAAAATGATATCAAATATTATATTAAAATAAAACAAAAAAAGCCAAATAAACCATGAAAAAGGTTCATAAAATTCTGTTCATTTGTCATGTCAAAAATTAATGAACCCATACTCACTTCATTTTTCTGAATTTTTAAAATACCTTGGGAAAATGTTTGATTATAATTATTTAATGTATAAATTCTGCTGTACACTAAAGGAGTTGATACAACTAAAGAAGGGAGCGGTCAGATCTCTTCATCTTTGCAGTACCAAACTTGTCACTTCCTACCTTAACAATAGTCTGAAGCATGTACAAATGCAAAGTGAGTATGCACAGATACGGTGATTGAAGGAGGAAGAAAAATCATAGTTCTGTGCCCTACCCCAAATTGCACATTCTCAAAATTCAAGCTGAAGGGAAGGATGTTAAGGATCTCTGTGCAATCTAAAAATATGGTATAGAAAACAGATGGGGTTGATACTCAAACATTTGAACTCCATTTGTTCAAGTCATAAAATCTTAGATTAGATCTTAAATCAGACTTTGGTTGTAATTAGGTTCTTGGGTCTTGCAATGGTCCTGCAAACTTTCTCCTTCTATGTGCAGAGAAGTGTTTTGTTTACGTAATTAAAATGGGTTAATTTCATACACTTCTTACGCATGTTGAAAAATACCTTACATACGCAAAAGAAACAGTCCTGTGGTGATTAACTTCAGTTACATGCACTTACTGAACTTTTCAAAGTGCTCGACACTAAAAGCTACTTATACATAATTTATGTCATACTTGCTGCCTGAACTCTGTTCTTATACTTCATGCCTGCCATTCGCATGAGCATAATAGCAATAATCCATCATGTATATGTATAGCATTCTGACACTGTTTGCAGGTTGATAAGGATAAAGATACAATGAAAAGATAGATTATGGTTGCACCAGAGCCCTGGGGTTATTAGGTTTTAGGAGGGAAAACTTTATTCTTTCATATTTATATTAACTCTTGGGTACTGTGTTTTATACAACGGCGCTGTACTATAGCGGTAAATGTTAACTGTCTATGTTTCCTTATAGGACATGGTTAATTAATGCAAAATGACTTTTATTCTTATTAGGGCAATATTGCAACTGTCATTAATAGGTTTATTTCTCTTGAAGCTACTGGGGGCTTGCAAATTTATGGAGCTGGACTTACATATATACTTAATTTTCAGTAGCACCAGGATAAATAAATAAAGGTTTGTATTTAAATATTCCATCTGAAAAGGGTTTATTGGAACTTAGATGATCATGTGGAGCAAATTCCATGTACATGTTTGTAGTACATAAAACTGCAAATTCCTTTCTTATCAGCATATTTTTGGGGGGCAAGAGGTCTGATATTTCTCAGTGAGTCTTCCTGAAAACTGGACCTGTACAACATGCCTTCTTAAGGCAGCATCAGCATGGTTTAAACTCTAGCTTGTTTAATGTATTTCTATCTGACTCTTTTCACAAACAAAGAGAGAACTTATGTATTAAAATAATTGAACAGGAAAAGCGTTGGTCTGAACAGAAATGTTATAGAAGAGCTGACTAGCTTTGTGGGACATGAACACTGATCTTGATGTTTATAGTGCTCAAGAGAAAAAAAAGGGTCATCTGAAAATTACATGCAGTAAAACATGACTGAAAGCAATAATAAAGGGTATTTATCATATACATTGAGTTCTTTAGGGCTCTAAGTGATTATTTTTGAATATGTTGCAGTTGTGTTAGTAGCACTGCTTTCAGAGATTAGCTCTGAATAAAGTTAATTAGCTGTGAATAAATTTCCCTTAATAAATTAAAAAAAGTTTTGTGAAATATAGTAGCTTCATGCAGAGACCCTGACAAACTATGAATCAGTTTCCCACTGAGAGGCAACCTAATTAGACAGGTGGAGGGTTGCACTAACATGGCTATGCTGCTGTATTGGTTTTGCATGGCAAGGTTTGGTAGTGGGGGGTCTACAGGGCTGGCTGCTGTGAGATGCTGCCAGAAGCTCCTCCCATGCTCAACAGACCTGATGCCAGCCAGCTCCAAGATGGACCCGCTGCTGAGCAAGGCCTCTGGGATAACACACCAAAGTAGAGGAAGAAACTGCAATGGTACAGCAGTGAGAAGAGAGACATGAGGAAGATGTGACAGCAAGAAGTCTGCACACCCAGGTCAGTGAAGAAGAAGGGGAAGGAGGTGCTTCAGACTGGATCAGAGGTTCCCCTGCAACCCGTGGTGAAGACTGCAGTGAGGCAGTTGTGCCCCCGCAGCCCTGGGGGTCCATAGTGGAGCAGAGATCCACCTGCAGCTCATGGATACCCAAAGGGGGCTGTGACCCTGTGGGAAGCCCACACTGGACCAGGCTTTTGGCAGGACCTGTGGACTCTTTGAGAAAGGAACCTGCATTGGAGGAGGTTTGCTGACAGGGCTTGGGGGATCCATGCCAGAGCAGCTGGTTCCTGAAGTACTGTACTCCATGGAAGGGACCCACTCTGGAGCAGCTCATGAACAACTGCAGCCTGTGGGAAGGATTCAAGGGGAAGAAGTTGGTGAAGGACTATCTTTTGTGTGAAGCACCCCACACTGGAGCAGGGCAAGAGTATGAGGAATCCTTCCTCTGTTGAGGAAGGAGTGGCAGAGACAGCATGTGTTGAACAGACCACAACCCTCATTCCCTGAGCACTGCTGGTTGGGGAGGAGGTAGAGAAATTGGGAATGAAGCTGAGATTAGGAAGAAGGAAGGGGTGGGGGGAAGATGATTTAAACACTCTGTTTTTGACTGGCAATAAATTAATTTACCTGAGTTGAGTCTCTTTTTCCTGTGACAGTAATTGATAAGTGATCTCTCCTTGTCCTTTTCTTGACCTACAAGCCTTTTTATATTTTCTCTTCCCTGTCCAGTTGAGCAGAGCAATAATAGAATGGCTTTAGTGGGCACCTGACATCCAACCATGGTCAACCCTCCACAGATCCCTTCAGTTTTGGGGTGTATTGGGACCCTATGCATGGCACTTCTCTGCTCCAAGGTCTGTTGTGTTTTAGCCCATGCTGGCAACTAAGCAGGTCTCAGGGGCTTTGTCATTCCCCTGCGGTAGAATGGGGAAGAGAGTTGTAAAAATGAGAAAATTCATGGGCTGAGGCACTAGGTAAAGCAAAAGCTGTGCAGGCAAGGAAAACAATAAAATGAATTCACTGCTTTCCATGGGCAGACAGGTGTTCAGGCATCTCCAGGAGAACCTGGTCTTATGACACAGAAGGGTGAGTTGGGAAGACAAAACAAATCACTCTGAATGTTGCCACCCCACTTTCTTCTTTCCTCAGCTTTTTAGGCTGAGCCTATGTGGTGTAGAATATCCCTTGGGTCAGTTTGGAGCTGCAGTCCCAGTTGTGTTCCCTTTAACTTCTTGTGCATTCCCAGCCTTGCTGCTGGTGTGGAGATAGAAGCAGAAAAAGCTCTGTGCAAGCAGCAGTAGTGAAAATATCCCTGTATTATCATCAGTGCTTTTTTGCATAAAAGCCGAAACAGCCCCATACAAACAACTGTGAAGAAAATTAACTTTATCCCAGCCAAATCCAAGCCCTAGAAAAACCTTTGCATTTTTAGGATAAAATTCCTTCTCCATGTAAGTCACTGGTGACTTCCTATTTTCTTTAACAGGACTCTGTCTGACCCGTTTCAGAGTCTGTTCCTATATGTGGGTGTTACGGCGCTCTAACAACAAAGAAGAAATTGTGTATGAACAAAATTTAAAAAGCTGAGGAACAAAGACACATCACATGAAACTTGGGTAAAAAGAAATATGAGAAAGTTCCTCAAATTCATTAAAATAAAGAAAAGATGAAAGAAATAAAATTTCCATTATTTAAAAGAAATGAGAAATAAATAACAGATAACATAATGAAGTGCAAAATCTTCACTGTATTTTTTCTTCATTCTTCACCAAAGAGGTTAATTGTGACCAGAAGCTTAAAATAATTAACATTAGCAACTAAGTGCTAGAACTATAAGCCAGAATTGGTTAACAGACAGAAAGGTTCGTAGATCACCACAACTTAACAATGTTTTCTCTAAAGTATTTATGATCTGAAATCATCTTTGAAGCATTAGCAGTCACCTTTGAGAACTTTTAAGAACAGATAAAGGCTGAGGGGACATCTAATGGAAAAATACAACTAGTAAACTAAAAAGAGAAAGAGTATTATGTATCATCCCTAGCTTACACTTAGAATGTTAAGGCAATAAATTATTAATCAGTGATTTTTCTCTCTGAGCACCTAGAAAATCTGTAGTTGATTAAAAGTAACCACAAGAGAGTTACTGAAATCGCAACAGAGCTGCAAATCACAAGAGGCCAATCTGATACCATTCCATGGCAATGCAATTAAGTGAGTAACAGCGAAGTGTTTACATACGTTTTCTTTGCTGACATGTGACAATTCCAGATGACACTGTTGGTAATATGTTCTCACTGGAAATTACAGTAAAATCAGTTGAGTTACTGAGCAGAAACATCTTAGCATCTGTTCAACTGACAGTCTGAAAGAAATAACTGGAGTGCTGCATTATGCAATATTTTTACCACAATTGAAGGACCAGTATTTGTGGATAACATTAACCAGGAATGTTATAGAAATTCTGGAAGGTAGAATTATATTCAACACAATTTTGATAAACCAGAGAAATGTTACAAAGCACTAAAATAGGATATAACAAAGACATGCAAACTGCCTACGAAGGAAAATGTAAAATGCAGAATGGCTTGCTAGGCAGATATACTGCAGAAATAGGGCTCAGGATTACAATGGGTTGCAAATGGAACATTAGCCAATATTGCAAAACCAGGAGAAAAAGGATGATTTAAAATATGTAAGTCCTGAGACATACGGAGTAACTATTTCACTCTAGTCAGCATTTGTGAAGCCTTAAGAGGATTACTGAATGTGGTTTTAAGTCCTAAGGAAAGGAAGGCAGGAGATAGAAGCAACAAAAAGTTAATAGATGTGGAAAATATGACCACTCTCAAAGAACGAATGAAAAATATTAAAAGCCTTTCTTATTTAGTCTTAAAAAGAGAACCTTGGTGTCATAGGTTAACAGTCTTCCAATATACAAATTTTTGCAAGGAGAACAATCATTTGTTGTCAATGCTGCCACCAAATTCAAAACAAAAATAATTGGTTGTATAGGAGGGATTTGTGTTATATATCTGGAACACCTTTATATTACAGTTACAGCTTACCTAAATCAGTTATGGTCTGTCTGTCTACCTGTCCAGTCTACCTGGACTTTAATAAAGCCTTTGATACTGTTTCCCACAGCATTTTCCTGGAGAAATTGGCTGCTCGTGGCTTGGATGGGTGCATTGTTCACTGAGTAAAAAAAACTGGCTGGATGGCTGGGCCCAAAGAGTGGGGGTGAGTGGGGTTACATCCAGGTGGTGTTCCTCAGGACTCAGTAAGGGGGCCAGTCCTGCTTAATATCTCTATTGATGCATCCCTATCAATGATCTGAATGAGGGGATCAAGTGACCCCTCAGGGGATCAGTACACCCTCAGCTGGTGCAGATGACACCAGTTTGGGTGGGAGTGTTGATCTGCATGAGGGTAAGAAGGCTCTGCAGAGGGATCTCAGCAGGGGAGGTAAACCAAGACCAGTTTGATGAGTTTAAGCTGATGTGCTGGATCCTGCACCTGGGTCAGAACAGCTGCAGGCAGTGTTATGGCCTTGGGTCAGAGGAGCTGGGAGGCTGTATGGGGGTGATGGTTGACAGCTGGCTGAAGGTGAGCCAGTGTGCCCATGTGGCCAAGAAGGCCAAGGGCACCCTGGCTTGTGTCAGAAGTTGTATGGCCAGCAGGAGCAGGGCAGTGATCATCCATCTGTACTTGGCACTGGTGAAGCCGCATCTTGAGTATGTGTCCAGTTCTGGGTCACTCCCTTCAGGAACTGAGGTGCTGGAGTGTGTTCAGGGAAGGGCAGTGGGACTGTGAACAGCCTTAATAAAAAACTCTTATGAGGATTGGCTGAGGAAGCTGGGATTAACCTGGGGAATAGGAAGCTCAGGGGAGACCTTTTCACTCTCTACGACTACCTGAAAGGAGGATGTGGACAGGCAGAGGCCAGCCTCTTCTCCCAATTAATGAGTTTCTGGGCAAGAGGAAATGGCTTCAAAGTCACACCAGTGATGGTTTAGATTGGCTATTAGGAAAAATTTCATCATAAAAAGGTTTGTCAAGCACTGCAACAGGCTACACAGGGAAGAGATTGACTCACCATTCCTGGGGGTGTTTAAAAGAACTGTAGATGTGGTGCTTGCAGATGTGGCTTAGTAGTGAACTTTGAAGCGATAGGTTAAAGAATGGACTCAATTATCCTAGAAGTCTTTTCTAGCTTAAATTATTTTATAACTATGAAGTAAAGTTGCTTTCAAGATATCTTAAAAAAAATTTACATCCTTGATATTAGAAAATTTAGGAGTTATTCTACTTGGTTATTTAGTGTAACAACGTGTATAATAAAAGAATAATATTTTCCATATACGCTAGCAAAAAAAAAAAGTTTCAGTAAAAGAGTTTAGGAAACCTTTTTTATCATTGTGTTGAATGAAAGGCACAATCTTACAGCATAGTAAATGTAGAAGTAATCATTACTTCAGCATATCTTCTCCAATATATTTATTTATATTTCAGCATAAAAGGTTTTTTCTGGGTGACCTGGATCTTGAGGCTTCTTTAAAAATTTTTACATTATCTGTACTTATAACTTCTTTTCAGTCTCCAAATATATTTAAGGTCACTGAGACAGGAATCGACTTCTGCTAACTTGTGCGCAAACGTGAAAAAATCTTTGATAAAAACCTTTAGTCACTAAATAATTAAGGATTATCAGAATGGATAAAATCTTGGAAAAACTTATCTGAAGGTCAGTGTAACCCTGATTTGGTTGAAAGGATTCATCAATGCCTTTAAAGGTGCTTTTGTTGCACTAATAAAATAAAAAAAATCTAGTTGTGGGAAGGCAAAATGAATTGGGTTTTGTTTTGGTGACTTAATAATGAGGAGAAGATGAACTCTTGATGCATGCGATGGTCCAAGATAAAAAAAAAAGTTCAATTTTGAGCAGTTACTTACTTTGTATAGAACATAATGACATATATATATATCTCTCAAATAATTCCTAACAATGACACTGGAATGTGTGATATTCTTTACATTCAGTTGTAGTTGGCTTTGCTTTTCATTCCATCCCTGGTATTTGTGGGATATTTAAAGTCAGACATAATTTCATTATTATTCTGACCTCTCTCAATTAGTCATTGTCAAACTATGTACCTGACATTGACCTGTAGTGTGACACCTCCACCAGGACGAGATCTGTTCTGCCTTAATCGTGAATGTCAAGTTCCTTATAGTGAACAGAGGCCACCCCACACTTTTTAGTGAACTCACAACTTGTTTCTGAGTTAAATCAAAATGAAAAACAATTTATTAATCTTCCTCATTCTTTGGGGAGTCCCTTAGAAATGCCTGTCATCTTAAGATGTTCTAGCATTAATCATACCAAGAGAGTGGGCAAGAGTGGGCAAGAGTGGCCAAATAATACCAATGCATCCAAGTTTTGGATTGGCATTTTATGATTTTGCTTGAACTCAATCTGGACACCACATACCAATGAGTATAAAATACATTCATCTCACTTCAACCCCTCACTTTTCAACTATTTCAAAAATATCACTGAAATAAAGAAAACATGTCATAATAGGATTCCCCACTTTTCCCTGTTTTAATAAACATAAAAGAAACAAAAATAAGGATGCATTCAAGATTAATTTTAAATAGGTTTTTCCCAATATTAACTTCAGAATTCACTTCTTAACACATAGCCTTCTAAGAATGTAGTTTGAGGGGACTAAATATTGTATTTTACCCCTTTTGATGGTAGAAATTATACAGGTGGATTTACCATTCATTCACTGAATGTGACTTACGTTATGGGCTAGGGTCCAAATAATGTAATTATTCAGTCCCTATTCACATATGTGATAGGAAATATGGAGGGAATATAATTTATAATGAAGTACTATTAATCTGAGTGATTATTTACAAAAGAAATCATATATTTATTAAAATAAAGTTTTCCTTTATAATACAAGTGAGGAACAGGAATTTCAAGCCTTCTAACTGTCCTCTTAGGCAATTAAATAAGTCAGAAAGAGATTTGACTGTACAGTTCTCTGTGAATACAGTATTTCCAAATTCAATTAATTGCTCTGTAGAAACATGACAAAAGCAATTAAATGTAAGTGCTGATCCTGGCCAGTGTATCTTGCTGTAGCCTTCTCCAAGCCTCTGGCTTATAATATTAAATGACTGAAGATATTTAAAGTTTGTTAAAATTGCCTTCTCCTTTTTATTAAACAGCGTATAAACAGGTGTAAAATTCTTTTTCTTTTAAAGTCATAGATAAAAGAGACCACAATACAATATACTTTTCTAACAATCATTACTAATCAATATATCTTGAATTTTTAGTGACTATTGTCAAAAACAAGTTATTCAATTCTATATTATAAATTCAATCAATTGAAATGATAATTTAAAAAATTGTTAAAAATTAAATAGGTTGGGTAAGGAATGTATTCGGTGAAATCTATTTGTAGTCACAGAATCACAGAATCATTTAGGCTAGAAAATACCTCTGGGATCATCTGATCCAACCTTTGACTAATCCCCACCTTGTCAGCTAAACTATGACAAGGAGTGCCGTATCCAGTCATATCTTGAACACCTTCAGGGATGGTGACTCCTTCAGCTCCCTGGTCAGCCTGTTCCAATATTTAACAACCCTTTCTGTGATGAAATTCCTCCTGATGTCCAGCCTAAACTTCTCCTGGTGGAGCTTGAGGCCATGTCCTCTTGTCCTGTCTCTGGTTGCCTGGGAGAAAAGACCAACCTCCACTTTGCTACAACCTCTTTTCATATAGTTGTAAAGAGCAGTAGAGTCACTCCTTGGTCATTCAATGCGAAAAAGGAAGAAAAAGATAATGCCTAACCTCATATTTTAAGAAGTCATTTTGCAGCCTTTTAAAATTTCTACTTGGATAGCACTTTGCACAATAATAGATACTGAATAATAGTAAAATTAAAAATACAAATTTTGGAAAGATTATATGGAGCTTTTAATTCATGATCCCAAATTCATTTTAGGGAAAAAAAAATCGGTTTAAAGACACAATAGATTCATAAACTTTGGAATTATTTGCAGCTGGTCTTGGACACCATGGATAATGTATTTTGTTTAGTACCATGTTTCTTTTGAAAAATGTCTTAGAATGGAAATGATACATTAGACTTTCCAGTATGGATTTCTGTTTCATGTACACAGAGACATTTTTCAATGGTGTTCTATGGTACATTGAGTACTACAATTACATAGGGATTTGAAAACAAGTGTGTCACAAAGCAATGCAGAAATATACTTTGCAGTGCAGAATATAAAATGACCAAAAAAAAAAAAAAAGAGTATTAAAACAAATGTTTTTATTTAAATATTATTAAAATAAATGTTCCAAAAATGTTTCTGTTTATAAGACATGATTTAATTATTAAATAATGAATGATAACTTTCTCCAACATGTTAAAAAAGGAATGTATACATAATAGAAAAATCAGTGGAAGCATGAAAGCACTGACAAACCAGTACCTGTGTGGGTCTCTGGGAGGGAGGGATTGACTTATTTATGCAGATTGTCCACGCAGCTTCTGTCTGTTCAGGGAGGCTCAGGAGCAGTGGCTCTAAGGGAGGGCAGAAGGATCTCACAGATGTTTCCCGCAACCATTCTAGGGCCAGGGGATGTTTCTATACCCTGGTTCAACCTAAAGTCCAGTCAGCCAGGACAGCTGCCTGGCACAGTAAGGCTTCCTCAGGACAGTAATTAAGATGCTAAAGTCAATGCAGATTAAATACCAATGCTGACTGACATAGAGAGAGCCTCAAGGAGGCACTTGCACTGCATTTGGGACTGGTGCTGCCATCACTGCCAGGCTTTGGTGTTCGCTTGTGCCATGTGGGACCCTGAGCACAGACTGTTCAGAGGGAACTTCTTTTGAATCTTTGAAAATGTCAACTGTTTTCCTCTCTTTCTTCAACATTAAAACTCAGTTTATGGTCATAAAGAATACTGGAAATAACAGAACAGTTATCAGGGCATATATGACTTGACTTAAAAAAAAAATCGTGAAATAAATTTTAAAAATTGGTGGAATAAAAATAATGTATTTTATGTATATTTGTTGAATACGATACACCATTTTCCCTATATCCTCTCTAGTCTCAGAATTATTTTAATTTTTTAACATCAATATAAGTTTTACTCAGAAAAAAGTGTTTCAGATGTTACTTGGGTAAACTGTAATTATAATAAAATCATATGGGATTTTCAAAAACAATCACACTGATCAGTCAGCAAGGTCAAAATTATTATTGACTTTGTTTATGGCAAAGCCTGGTAATTATTTAATCCTCCACAAAGTGTTTTGAAACCAAGTTTCTGAGAAATTTAAAACAATAAGGCTTGAAATTTTCTTTTATATATACATTTCTGCTGGACTTTTTAATTCCTTTATTGTGATTACTAATCATTATTTATTGATATCTATATACTGCTAATGCTGTCTTTGAGATCTCTCATTTAGTTTCAAGCAAACTACTGCAATCTGTTTAACATCCCATGCTGAAAATATGCAATGAGAACAGCATGTGTTATTTTGTGTTAAATTAGATTTCAGGCAATAGGTATTTTTAATCACCAAGTTTGCATGTTATGAAATAGCAAAAAAAAATCTTAATTCCTTTCCTGATTATTTTAGACATTGGAGCGCAGCTGCAAGTATTGTGTCCATGAAGTAGAAAACGCATAAAAATGCTACCTTTAAAATCCTATCATGATTTTTTTGAAGCACTTATATGTTGAAAGTCTACCAAATGATGAAGTCTGCACTTCTTGTATTAGAGCTAGCTTTGTCACATCACCACAGCTTGGAATGTATTTAGCACTAAGGGAGGCTGACACAAGGCTCTTCTTCAGCGATTTTCAAGGCTCCATTTCATACTGTATGAGTTATAATTACACTTCTTGAGAGTAGGAAGATGCTTTGTCAAAATCTTCAGAATGTGTAAGATATCATTTCAAGACCTATTTATAACTCTAGAAAAACAGACAGAGAAATTGAAGATATAGTCAGATTCTGTTTGCTGTACAATACCTTGAGACAACAGTTTTTATCATAGTATCTATATTTTCGCAGGATTTCTATTGTCTCTGCTTCTGTTTAGAGAAGTTTTCATGATATTCTATGAACCACAATACTTTGCTGCCCAAATAAAATTTGCGCTAAATATTTTTTTAAATTAGATACCCCCAAATTTGTTTTAAGCCTCTCCCTCGTGCCCTGATAATAACCAGAACATGGAAAAAATAGAAGGATACAGTGTCACTTTACTGCAGTCAGTGAGCATTCAGAATTGAATTAACTCTAAATTCAAGCTTTTGCACATATGTGGCAGAATAAGACATGGGAGGCTGCAGTTTGATAAACACTCCTTTCAGCACCTGTGCTGTCTCTGACAATCCCTACATTTCTGATGTTCCTTATCCACACTTCCCTTTGTTAAAAGTAACTTATTTTTACTCTGGATCAATTTCTCAATCTCACAGTCCAGACCTGCAAACAGTTGTGCTAGCTTAACTGAGAAAATGGCATAAGGACTACACTGATAGCTGAGAACTCCTTAAGACAAACTAATGCTGAAAAAAGTGTTCTTCAAAATACAAGTAAAGACATACATTAAATAAAATTGCTTTTTCTGTTCTGTGAGGATGTGAAAAGGAAAACCTGTTTGGAACCACTATTCAATGATTTTTCTATTGTGCATTATTAACGTTTTTGCAGTCCTGATACATGTAGTACACATTTTTAATTTTTTTAAAATCATAAATATATTAATATTTTTTTATTTGTTTTTTTTAGGTTCAAAACCCCAGCAGTTAAGAAATAAACTCTTATTTTAACCCCCGCTACTTGTCCGATCCCGGAAAACCATGCTTTCTCAAACTGTTTTTTTTTTATGTTTAAATAAACAGGTAGGAACTAGCTTAATTCTATTTTCAAATTTTTTTGTGTGTGTCTTCTGTGTGCTTATTATTATTTTTCTTTTTGAATTCCTATGGCATGATTTAATGTGATCCTTAATAACTTCAATAAATCTTTAATAGATTTTTTTACATATAAAATGACTTAATTGGTAACTTAACAGTTACAGAACATACACAGAAACTGGATAACAGATTCACCAGGAGCCTCTGTTCTCACAAGAAAAATGTGACCTGAAAAATTCTTTTACTAATGGCTAAACCCAACAGATTCCAGAATTTAATTCTTGACTACATTTTGGGTTACATTTCATTATTTCATTTCTGTCAAGATATGCTAGGTTAGTGCAGCATAATATATGAGCAAAATATAAAATCTTTATAATATACGATCTTACTTCAGACCCTGAAAAAAGGTACTTTCTGTGACAAGGTAACTTTCTTGGCTGATGTGGAACAAACACTGGACATTGCCTATATGGATTTCTTTAAGACCTTCAATGTGGTTTCCCACTGCTTTTTCCTGAAGAAACGGATGCACTGTTGTCTAATGGTCTGTGTTGTGGGCAGGGAACTGATGAGACACACTCACAGGGTGCTAGAAAACATTTCCTTTTCAAACTGTCCACCTATTACAAATGCTGTCCTCCAGGGATCAATATTGAGCCCCAAAGTGTTTGATCGGTTCATTTTGGGTGGGATTAAGTGTACCTTTGTGAAATTTGCTGACAAATTGAATGGGGTAGTGGACACTTCAGAAGGGAGAGTCACCCTGTAGGAAGACCTGGATAGGTTGGAAGAGAGGGTCTTATGAAGTACAGGGACTTGTAAGGTCTAGTAAGGTCTTTCACATAGGATAATATAATCCAGGAATGAAGCACAAGTAGTGATCTACCTGGATGGAGGGAAATTTTGTAGAAAGACACCTGAAGGACCTGATGGGCAACTAGCTTCATATGAGTGGACAGGGTGCTGCTGTCACAAAGATAGGCAAGAGGATGCTGGGTTGCATCACCAACAGAGATAAAGAAGTCATTGTCCCACTCAGCACTTGTCAGGTCACATCTGGAGTACTGTGTTCAGTTTTGGTCCTCACTGTACAATAAAGGATGTGGACATACTGGAGAAGGTCCAGAGAAGGGCCACAGAGATGTTCAAAGAACTGGGAAGCCTGACATGTGAGGAAAGGCTGAGAGAGCTGGGTTTGCTCAGCCCTGAGAAATGGAAGCTATGGGGAGACCTTATCCCCATGTTCCAGTACTTAAAAGGTGGCTACAGAGAAAATGGAAGCTCCTTTTTACAGAGTCATATGGAAAAGATGACAAGTAATGTGTAGGAGTTGTGCTTAGGGAAATTCTAGCAGAACACAAGAGAAACAAATTATGCAATGGGAACAATCAGCCATTGGAATACTCATCCCAGGGAGGAGGTAGATTTCCCAACATTGGACTAGGATTTTGTGGGACATGACTTTTGTCTAGGCCATGCTTTTGCCAAGAGAGGTTGGAGCAGATGAACCTAGAGGTTCCTTTGAACCTGGTGTTCCTTGATTCTAGGATCCTATGAAAAAAAGATGGATGCCTTTGTTTTTTAAAGTCTAATCCAAGTACTTCTATGATCTTAATTTTAAGATCTTATCCTTTCCAAAGAATAACAGATAAAAGTGTTATTGGTTCTCTTAATTAAAATTTAGTCACTGCTTTACAAGGGAAATACAATAACAAATATAGTTGTGCACAAAGGAGTATGCTTTGTGCAGGAGATAGTGAAGGTACTATCTCAAATATCTTTTTTTAATCTCAAGAACAGAAGCTATTTATTTATTTATTTTTGTTTAAGAGGTTCTTCAGCATTTCCAGTCAATGTCAGATACATCTCTTTTTCAGTTATTTTTTCCTCCAGTAGGCTCCTTCTCCTTCATCTGCTTGGCATCTTGATTTGTGCAAATATGATTAGACAAAACCTGTATCTACTTTTCTGTATAGTAATGCCCGATTGATTAGTCATATTTTCACAAGTTGTGGTTTTGCTCGCTTGTTTCTTTTTAATGTAAAATTAATTTTATATCAAAATATCAGAAAATGAACACATTTAATTTTGAGCCTCAGCACACATGCAGCTTAAGAAATATAATAATAGAGTCCCATTGAAAGAAAAATCAACATCAATAGGACCTGGGCCACAGAAAAAATTCTAAAATAACACCGGTTTTTACAGGCATTTGCTGTTTGCCTACTTCCTTTTCTTTTCTAACATGGCAAAACTTTCTGACAACCATTTTTAATTGAAGTAAATATAAATTTTCACTGTTAAATGAGCAGAATTAAGGCAAATTCCCTTTTTAAAGGACATTTATTTTCCTCTGTATTGTTTTAATTACCATTTCAAGAGAATATGTACATCCATCTCAAGTACTTAAAAAACAGGCTTCATGATGACTCTGGAATAGAACTGCTCACATATTTATTCCAGTCTCAGATTGAAAGTCATTATTTATATATCACCTCTTTTCCTTCCAGGAAACTATTTGATTTTAAATATTGTTTTTAATTGTCAGTATCGTATGTGGTTGCATTTGGTCTAGCTGAAATTAATTTTCTCACAACAGCCCTCACCGTGCAGTGCATTGGTGGCTGAAGAGGTGTTGATAACAGCAGTGTTTTGGGTACTGCTGGGCAGGGCTGCCACAGCAGCCGCACTGTCTCTCAACATTTCCCCCCTGTCCCAGGGCTGGGAGTGGGCAAAGTCCTGGGAGGGGACACAACCAGGCCAGCTGACCCAAACTGACCAAAGGGATATTCCATACCAGGTGATACCAGTTCAGATATAAATCTAAGAAAAGGAGGAGGAAAGAGGGACATTTCTTATTTACAGCGTTTGCCTTCTACAGCAACTGCTCCTTATGCTGAAGCCCTGCTTGCCAGGAAGTGGCAGAACATCGCTTGCAGATGGGAAGGGGAGAATAAACTTTTTATTTTTCTTTGCTTGTGCATGCACAACCTTTCACCTTTGCTTTAGTGAACTGCTTTATTTCAACCTATGAATGGTTTTCCATTTTATTTTCTCTCTCTGCCCAGATAAGAAGTGGGGACTAACAAAGAACCTGGGTAGGCTGACGGAATCTTGCATGGGGTCAGGTGTGACAAACCCCACGGAGGTCCATCACCTCTGAGGGGCCAGCCCTTGCAGAGAAATGGCTTAATAATAGCGAAACAACTTCTCTGGACATGCCTTGTAAAACAAAAGGTTTTAATAATGACATAATAATGACAAAAATAATAAACATTACAGAACAAAAGAAATATAATCCAGCACAGTGCAGAGAACACTCTTGCGCTGGCTAAGGCAGTCCAGAAAAGGCACTTGAGCTCCTTTGCGCACTTTCATAAATACTTAATGTTTCAGGAGGGACAACTTGGCCCTCAGCCAATAGAAGCAGGTACAGATGTTGAGAAACATTTCTAAAGCTCAATCAGTGCCCCTGTGCTGGCTATGGGCCAATTACAATGAGAAGGCTATGGAAAATTCTAGTTTAACTTCCTTACATGTTCAAAGGTAAACCAAAACTTTTTTCTACACCTGCTTGGGTGTGGGAGCTGGCAGCTGGCATCCAGCCAAGATCAACCCATCACAGTGCAATTCCTTTTAGCACCTTGTCAAGATATATTTACCTCCTCAGTTCTAATCTTAGCCATTTTTATTTTCATCCTTTCTGACTTAATTTTTTATGTGTATGACAAGCATTTGTTCCTGTCTTAGCTACAACGTATGTATTTTTAAATACCAAATGAAGAAATTCCATGTGGATGATCCACTGTACCATCAATTCATAGCTCATAATTTGAAGGAAAGTTAATTTAATGAAACAAGGAAGTGTATTGAGGGCAAGTCTGTGTTTGGAGTTAAACTGAGGTTTCTCCAGTGGGTCACTGGGATCACTTAGGAGACTGAATCACAAATATGGTGATTCAGCTCAACAAATTGAGTTGCTGCAGAAAGTCTTGAACCCATTGTGAGGCCTGCCTTGGTCTGTCTGCTTTATGCATAAACAGGTCAGTCAACAAAAAATGATGAAATATCTTCACTTCAGAGTTTGGTATGTTAAGGAAAAACAGCCCCAGTGAAAATTTCCTTCTTTCTAGGAGTTTATGGTTTGCTCTCATTGCAAAGCATTGAAACTTCCAAATTAGGAGCAGAGTATACAGCTGTGGATAATGTTTTCTCTAGCTATTTATGAATCTGTTCATTCATATATACAAGGGCTAGTATAATTCATAGTTCAACTATTTTTAAAAATCTCTTGCTACATTCTTCTCTGCAATGACTTTTGCTGTGGGGTTTTGCTGGACTCCATCTGTTTCAAGAGCAGTTTTTCCAACTGTATATAAAGCAGACTTTAAAAGTTTATTAGTTATCTAGTTATATTTTTGTCAAAAATAATAACCACTCCATGTTGCTTGTTTTTGTTTTTTAGTTAGTCAAATATTTTACTAGCTGTAGGCTATAATATCTGTCATTTATTGTAAGAAATGGGGTGGAGCAGAGTTCTTCCAGTCACAGCTGATGACACATAATTATACACCAGAAAATAGAACTCCCTGGGGAAAAAAATAATTCAGATCATGCTCAAGTGAAATTGTTTAAGGCTATTTTGGATGGCATGGGTATTTATGAGCTCTATTAATAATAAATGAACTAATGTTGTACTTCTACAATTTGGAGACAACCTCATCTGACCGTTGAGAAGATGCTGGCTTTCTGGAAATAATGAAAGTGCATAAATATTCATATCTTAAGAAAATAAAACCTCCTATCACTCTATAATGGTTAAAAGCACATAAAATGTAATGAAAACATGAAAAGTACTGGGTACTGGAATTTGTGATAGCTAGGTTTCTTCATTTATAGTTTAAAACCACATTAGATATTCTTTCAGCAGCAGAAGCTATTAACCCTTCAACCAGTTATTTCACCAAGAGTATTAATTACTTGTTGAATTGCAGTGCTGTGGAAATATGCAGATGCACAGGAATTTTATAAGTCTTTGCAGATAACTTTTTGATATACTTTTTATAACTGTCCAGAAGAAAAAAGAATGCTGTCTTATTCCAGGTAAGTTAAAAAAAAAAAAAAAAAAAAAAAAAAAAAAAAAAAAAAAAAAAAAAAAAAGGAAANAAAAAAAAGGGGAAATAAGCCCCACTTAAAAGAGCCAGTAAATGCTTTCTAAACACTCTCCTGTATGAAAATGTTTGTAGTTATAAAGATAGTTAATATTCTTTGTAAGGTTATTCTTGCTTTGAAACACAGTTTAGTCCACAAAAATTATACCATACCTAACAGGAGAGTAAATCTTTCATTCTCTCTATTTTTTGTAATAATTATTAAAATGACTATGGAGCAGGACAAAATATGAAACTAGGATTTATTACATTTATTAAAATCTGAGGACATGCATTTTCCCGTGCTAGTAAAGTTGGGGATCAACATTTGTAGAATAATGCATAATTAGGAAAACAAGAAGCACCCTCTGATTTGGGAGTCAGGATAGTTCTATTCCTTCCACTTGGTATTACAGCAGACAAAGTTCACTCTTGCTGAGAGATTTCTATGCCAGCATGTGATGTAGGTGCATCCTGGGAGTCTTAAACATCCTGGGAACTGGATCAAGAGTGAAGACAGAAAATGTTAAAATGTTAGAAAACTTTTGCAACTCTGCAAGTTGCAANNCTCAAAGTTCAAAAAAAAAAAAAAAAAAAAAACAAAAAACCATCCTTATTTCCCTGGTGAGTCCAGCAATACTGTGCAAGTTGTTTTTATTCTTTTTCCTATATTTAAGATGTCAGTTATATTAAACATGGAAAGAATATTTTCATCTCTGAATTTGATCATCATAACATGATGAGAGAAATTAGTTACTCTTTTCTCCTTCAATGAATTTAGTAATTCTCTTCAGTCACCCAAATATGTATCTGTATCGTCATACAATTTTGCATGAATATTTACATATTTTTATATATATATATATATATAAAAGTGTTAAATAATTAAAGGATCCCCTAGCAGGACAGGACAGACATAAAAGAATGAGAATATGAACAATTCTGTAACCCTGATTCCAAAACGTAAAGCAGTACCAAGGTTACAGCTACAGGCTAAAGTAACAGGTACAAAGCAGATCTGGCTTTTCCCACAGATTGATACAACTCTGTGTATCAAGCCACTTCATGAACTACACTTCTACCAAAAGATACAGATTGGAGAATAACAGCCTGATAGAATTAAAATATTAGGATAATCAAACACAAAAATTGCACAGGATCTAGGAAAGAACATTTTATTGCAAATTACCACAATGCATACGAAATGTGAAAAAACTTGACTGTGCTGTAGGCCTGCTCTGAGATTTTGCTGGCTATACCCAAGCTAACAGAATTAGGCTTTTGATAATTCAGACACTGTGTAAAAAGTGACACCTGGGAGCAAATTTTAAGGTCCTTCAAGAAGGAGGCCGTTATTTATTTTCCAACACATAACAAATAATAATCTCTTTTAGTATAGTCTTGATGCTGAATAGACTCTCTGATCTTGTTTTGTGTGGTGTTCTTTAGGCCTCTCTTGTGTTATATACATGGACATATATGTGCTTCCACATATAGACACTTACAAAGACTATTTCAAAATTTTTGTTTAGTACCAGTAAAAATTCCTAACGTTAAGTGGTTCTAATTAGACTATAACTCTTGCTGCTTAAGTACTCTAATAAAGCTGCTGTACTAGAATTGTATGATCCCTAAAATTTTAGACATCCATCTCATTTCTAACAAGGCATTAATAGGGTCAAAGATTCACCCTTATTCACTGAGCAACATTAAACATGAATAATTGGAGATACTTCTGCTATTTTTAAACAGCTAAGGGAATCTCTATACCAATAATTTATTTAAACCATTAGCAGTAAGATGGAAATATTGAATCCATTAATAATTTCCATTTTATGAATTTCTGTTTTACTTTTCTGAATCAGAAGTATAAACCTATCGTAATTATAACAATTCTAGAAACCTAAGGGACTTTTCTACTTTCTGTTAATTATGATAAAGCATGGGTACCATTGCAGTTGACCAGTACATGTTGGAGAGGGCAAGGCATACTTTGAGATATTCCTAATAAGAAGAGCAAGAAAATCATGAAATCTGTGGATAAGTGTTGGTAACACCAAATTCTACTAAATGCACCATTCTTCACTGAAAAAGTCTTGAGATCATTCTCAGAGCTAAATGCTTGTCCATGAAGAACTGAGTCTTATACCACTGAAGCTGATGATCCAAATATTCTCAATCTAGCGATCTAAGTCCTACATCTCCCTGAGGTCAAAAGAATTTATTTCACTTGTGCAAGATGTTTTTTCTTGGGGCAGGATACTTTTGCACACAAAAAGAGATTACAGTCTGCCCAAGTTTTCTATAATTTTATTAATACATAATGAAACATATTCCTAATTTCAAAATGTTACATACTATACTATACTATACTATACTATACTGTACTGTACTATACTATACTATACTATGAATACATTACTATAGTGCATTTCTCCCACTCATACTTTATCACCAAATACTTTCATTTTGTTTCAAATCACTGCTTACTGTAGCAAATAATGTACTAAAGATTAAATATAGGCAGTATAGCTATCATCTGGACAGATAACATCTACATGTAATATGAGACCCATGTCTTAGATTTCTGCTCTTAAACATTTTTTTCTGAGATATTTGAAATATTCCCATTTTCCAGATGTCCCTTATCTCTATAAAATATTTCTGTCCTTTAATCACTTATCGTCTAAAAGTATGAGAAAAAAGTCATATTTTGAAGTCAGGTTCTGAATATAAAGCAGTTTTTTCAGTATTAAGAAAGTCAAGCATTTGGAGCAACCAGACAGGTTCGGAAATTCCCATCATTGAGTGTTTTCCAGACCCACCTGGATATCCTGGTCTGATCTATCAGCTGGCCCTGATTTGAGCAGGAGGCTGGATTAGAAAACACATCAGGTTCCTCCCAGACTTAATTGTCCTATTAACCTATGCTGCTAATTCAAGCAATTATTGAATGTTAGATGTATTAAACTTTTCACTTATTGACTCTTACTTAATCCTAAACTCCCCCCACAGTTTTGTTCAGCCATATATATAAAAACAAGACTTGTAAAGTTTGTTTACTTTACACAGTGGCAGGTACTGTGGAACTTGATACCAGCGTACAATCTTAGAGAACAGAAAGTATATTCCTCCTTTCTTAGTGCCTAGACATTTTGCATCCTAGGTACTGCAAGCAAAACCTTCTGTTTTCTATCATGCTCCATCTCACTATATCCAGGTGGTGATAGATAGTTGCAGATTTAATCTTATTTTGATCTGCTTTGGTTTATAATCTAAAAGAGACTTCACCATGACACTTTTACTTCATGGCCTAAGGATAAAATGGACAATCAGGCATAACTTTATTTACAGAACATTGAAGTCTTCTGTTCAGTATGTTTTATATGAAATGGAAAGTTACCTGGGAAAAAATATCTCTGGCTTTCCACAATTTTCCCACTTTTATCCTTAGTCTCTGACAAATTAGATGTGGAAACTCAAGATTAGATTTAACTTGAAACTTAAGATTGAAAGTTTTCTTCTCTCGCTGCCTGTTTCACTGCTAACTTCACATTTTTATTTCCATACTTTTCTCCTGTTAACACTTCTGGGTCTCTACTGGACTGTATTTCACTTGAACTGGTCAGTTTCTTTCTGTCACATCTCCAGAACAATATCGTCAACAATTTATAGTTGCTATTCAGCAATGTCCTGGAGCTTCAAAGTAAAAGGAAGACCACCTTTTTACTAGAACGGAGAATGTTCTACATAAGCAAAGATATATGTGTTGTTAATCATCTTTATGTTGTATACTAACATTGGGTTTGAAAATTTTTAGCAGAGCAGATTTTCATACAGAAGACTAAGGAACTATCTTTTAAACAAAGACCCCTCCCAACCAATTTCTAAGTAACTGTTCCAGAGTGTGATATTTTGTGACATTTTTAAAAAAAAGTCTGCAAATTATTTAAAATTGGCAAACAATATATTATTTTCTGCTTTAATTCTCAGAAATAAATGGGCTGTTTTATATGACATTAAAGCTGAAACAAAAATGGAAAACCAAAAAGAAAATCAATATGAAGCAATCACTCACAATGGAAAAACATATACCCAAATAGATGAAGTTTATCGATGTTTGGAACAAATGAATGTAGAACATTATAATGAAAAGAATCAGATTATCTTAAAAATAATTGGTATTACCATCATCTAGTAAAATATCTGTTCAGATATATTTGGAGAAATTAATTCTTGCCATTATTAAAGGCCAGTGTGATTCAGAAACTAACCCAAATTAGACACCCATTCCCTTTGCCTTTTAATATTATTGTATTGCAATTGTACATTTATTTATGTCCTGGTATTGAAATCCTAGCAGTGTCCTTAGAGTCACCATCTCTGGAGTACTCTGTGCACACACACTATAGTAATTTTGCTTTCGGTGGCTTTCAGTCACTGTCAGCTATGGATCATTAAGTGTTGAGCAGAGCATGCCATAAGAACAGATCCACTCTCTAGAGCTAGTTCTGGATGAAAACTGATTGTATGCATCAATGAAATATTGTGGGATTTGACATGATGGGTAGCAAGCAAAGTAATTTCAGCTTCACTGTATGCAAGAAAAATTCAAGAACATATGTAAAAATCTGGCCCATTTTCTAGCTCTCAGTTTGTAATTTCTGGGTGAAGAGCTTCTGTTTCTGTGCCCAGTGAGTTCATTCTGATCAAAATGTATATCACCCAAAGCATATGGAAATCCAAAAGTTATGATCTGCCTATAGCTGAAAACTTTGTATATTTTTATAGAACTGTTGCAGTCGAACTGAAGCCATTTTCACGACTTATTGGAAAATAAATATGGCTCACACTCCCATTCAATGCACTCCATCTAATTGAAAAGACTATCAAGTTGTAAACCAAGAGGAATATTTGCCCATGCACAAACTTCAAGTTCTCTGGTCATGGGCATGAATCTTGTACACTCAGGAAACTTGTGCCATCTACAGTTTATTCATGTCCGGGTGGGGATCTTATACAAATTCAATAACTGAATATAGCTTAGCCTGGCATAAACAATTTGGATTATAATTTCTATTGTCCTTGCTTTCTCCCTTGCTCTGTAGTTTGACATCTCTCTAAAACAACAAGAGAAACATAGCTCTGTCTAAACACTAGGAGCTACATCTCACTGATCCTTACCGTTCAGATGCTTTCTAAATAAGTGGTGTCCAAAAGTTCTCATTTGTTACAATCTCTTTCCTATAGGTTAGCTTCCTTTATAGGGAATGCCAGCTTCTTCGTTCCTTAATTATCCTTGTCCATCTGACCTACTACAGCAGAGAAAAAGCCCTTGCCTGAACAAAGTAGTTAGAAGGGAACTCTTTTATTTTCTTTCTGCAACCTACCACCAGCTTATATACCTGCCTGTGGCAAGATTGTTGGGTATCTATAACTGAGTGGATATCAACTGAGGGAGCATTTAAACCTTTGCAGTATTAATTTGAATTAAGCCAGACTCTAGGCTTCTATATTTTGAGTTTCCCTATTGCTTTCCAACCCCTGGCAGAGAGGTAGATTTTTTAGCATGATTCTTGGTCTGTTTTTCAGTCTGTAGATATCAGTTTGTGATTTCTCAGTTGTGGTGGTGCATATATGCAAGTGAAATAACTCTATAAAGACATAGGAGAAAAAAGATCCTTGTAATGATAGAGCTCTGTACTATTCCTCTCTTGTCCAATAAAACCAAAATTAATTTTTCAAGGGATTTAAGAAATGGTACACATTTCCTTCTTCAAATATTAACTGTAAAATTCAGACTAACAGAAATCAAAAAATACTTTCAAACTATTTCAGCTCACCGCAGTAGAATAAGGGCTGAGTAAATTCTACCACTCTCCCAATAGGTCCTTCAGCTGCAACTTAAAATGTCCTGATTAGATAGTGGCTCAGACTATCTCCCTAGAAGGAAATAATTTTTCTGTCTATCTTTTTTTCTGAGCTTTCAGCTTCTGTTGCATACTCATGAACTCCAACTAATCTTCTCCATAAAACAGTCCCTTTAGAATGCAAATGCCTCCCAAAATAATTCTGCCACACTGAACCTGGATCCCCTGAGCCCCACCCCGTAAAAAAAATCATTTGTCATTTATATGAAATAGATATGAAAAATGCATTGAAAAAATCCCAAACTAAACAGCTCTATTTTTGAATGCTATTAACTCGTTAACTGCCACAACCAACTCTATGAAGTGTCAGCAAAAAATGTGTTACACAGCTTGCCAATCCAATTTTAGTCATCCTTTCTGTTCAGTATTAAACTAAACTAATTAGAGCAAATAATGATGGTGGAATTTCTGGATATCACCTACTCAAATCCCAAAATGTAACTCAGATTGTTTAGGACCTTGACCAGTCAGACCATGTCACATCTGTTTCTGGTAAAACTGAAAAAACAAAGAAGGAAATCCTCTGTCACCTGGTATGATTGTGACATTACAAACCTGTTGTTCTTTCTAAACACTTTAGCAGCTTTCATTTAAAAATTAACTCAATTAGGCAATTAATATAACAAATTAATTTTAATTCTGTCGCTTTTAAACTATATAATTAATTGCTAAGGATGACTAATACCCATATTTACTCTCAGTTTCTGAAGCCTTCTCTATATGACCTTATTAACATTCTGATAAAATTTCTGACATATATTATTATAAAACCCTTGAAGTTGCAGCATATTTCTGAGTTTTCAGTTAAAACTCAGAATTATAAAGCCAGTACAAACTTAAGGTTTTCCAGCTGTATTCACAGTTCTTATTTAAATAAAATATAAAGCTTGCAAAATTTCTTCTGCTTTAAAAGTATTAAAAAGCAGTAAAAAAAAATTCTGGACCAAATTTTTATGATTGTTAATAAAGACAGTGGAGTCATGGCAATTTACATTAGCCAGCCACTTTGCTTCTGAGAATGAAAAGAGTCAAACGAGTGACTGCAATGGTATTAAATGTTACTTAAAGTCCGCAAAAAGAGTTTGGTGACAGTGTTTTAAAGAGTATAAATGAGTGAACAGATAGCAATACAGCAGATGAGAATCAAGACCACCTCCTCTACCCAATGCAGCATGGAAAGAAGCATCTTCCTAGTCACCAGTCAGCACAACTCGTGTTCTGGAAACTTCCCTCATGAATTCCAAATGGAAACAAAACATATTGAGAAACTTTCTGCCTGATATCACAAATTTTACAATCAGGGAGAACATAAGCAGTGTCTAATAGAAATATGAAGTTGGGAGAGGCAGTGGGAACACTAAGTAATATGTGTGAAAACCCCAAATGTATTTGAAACTTGATAGTATGTTAAGGAAAAATGATTTCTGAAGGTTACTTGTCTGGTTAATTGTTATAATCTTTATGACTTTCAGCTTCTGGATAAATGTGACTCTCAACTATTTTTGAGTGGTTAGATAGGTGATACAGGCAGCATACTTTTCATCTCAATTTAGTTAGAATTTTAGACTCTTATCTTTCAGATTGTCAAGGAAATGTGTCATATTGTCAAAAGAATATTTCTACCCTCTAGCCTTAAATCAAGGTACATTTCTTTCTGCTGACTTGCAGTACTTAAACTCATTCATTCCTACTTACAGACAATCCACATTAATAGTAATAATTTAAAACTGTCACTCAGTAAGTCCCAAGCATCTAATTTTTTCAAAGAATTGCAGAATTGTGGAAGGGCAGAGGCATAAGGGGACCTACATCATCCACCTTAACACCTCTGCACAAAGGTGTGCTAGATTAGATTGATTAGTGCCATATTCTCCTAGGTTTTTAATATCTCCATGGATGCAGATTCCAAAACCTCTCTTGGCAACCTGTCCAAGTATTTAATCGCTCTCAGGATTATTTTTTATTTTTTAATGTTTAAACAGAAGTCCTGTGTTTCAGTTGATACCTGTTGCCTCATTCCTTCATTGGGCACCACTGAGAAGAGTGTGCTTCTGTCTTCTTTGCCCTCTCTCATCAGGTATTTATACACACTTTTAAGACCCCTTCTAGAATCCTCTCTAGTCTGGAGTCCCAGCCTTCTCAGCCTCTCCTTATGTGATACATTTTCCTATCCTTTAATCATCTTTCTGGTTCTATGCTGGATTCACTGCTTTGAGTCCAAGTCTTCCTTGCAGAACTGGACGCAGCACTCCAGATGGGGGCTTGCCAGGGAAGAATAGAGGGGTGAAATTACCTGTTTCAATCTGCTATCTTTCCAATTGCTAATACTTAGAACTCTCACATATATACTCTCCTTATAAATCAGATCCTTTCTTCCAGGTTCATTGCTGTCTACTGAGTGTGTTAAAATGAGATGTTTTGCACATTTTCTCATTAATACTACTGAATAGGTAAAGGGATGAAATTGAACAAGAGCCCTTGGGATTCTGAGAACTAAAATAGCCTCTTAAAGTCCAGTGCCCTGTATAGTCAAGGTTGACAAAAGAAACGAGGTAAATTTTTACTTAGTAAATGAAACAAGAACTGCAATCCTTCTAATCTGCAAAGCCAATGTAGTCTAAAGCTGACTTTCCTCACAACTTTTCTAGATTGACAAGAAGAAAATTCCCTGGTTTTGCTTGCAGTGCAACACTATTTTTCACATTGCTAAGCTGTAGCCAACATACTATCAAAGCTTCAAGAGGAAGTCAGTGTGCCAGGTCTTTCTTCTCAGTTTAATATCCCTGACAGTAGAGTGAATATCGATGACAGCATTAAATGTCTTCTGGCAGGGCTTTGCTAAATCTGAAAGTTAAAAAATTGAAAAAATATATAACCACTCAGTAAAAGCATGCATGAATCTTTAAAGTCAGTATCTCCTTATGTGCAAATTGAAACATGAAATAATTGAAAACTCTGTACTTTTTAAAAATTTAACTCTTTCTGGAATGACTAGTGATGAAGCAACTGTGAAAAAAATATACAGTGGTGGAAAGGGGCAAAGAAGGTGATATACCAATTTTATCACAGTTCTGAATTTTCAGTAGATACTTTTTATAGTATTTAAGGCTTATTGAATAGAATGACAGTAGGAAAGTGGCAGGTATTGCTCTAATAACTCCCTTAACAGCTTTCTGAGGAGCACATTGAAAAACACATTAAATTTTGAACAAGACAGTTCCTGCTTTAAAATGTGTGAGTTTCTTTATATATGGGTTTTAATAAACAAAAACAGAATACTAAATATGAGCAAGTCATATCCCCTGGATACCTCTATATCTTGTGTAGAGGTAATTATTTTTCCAGTAGTGGCAATCTGGACAGGATTATAAAGATAGGCAATATGACTGCTAGTGCCCTGGTGGGCCACAATGCAGTACATAGAAAAAACCCACATGCTCTGTCTATGACTATCCGTTTCATTTTTTGTCTTTTTTTATTCCTCTGACCGTCTGAGTAACTTCAGGAATAAATTGTGGCCCAGGCTTGAGAAATCTATATATTTTGCTTTTGTATCAAAGCTCAGTGGATGGTTGCCTTTGTATTGTTGGAAGCCACTTAAGCAATATTAAAAAAGCAGTATGGGAAGATGCCCGTGCATGCATTCATTTTTGAACCAGAAAATATAGTGAGTCTTGAGTACAAATGCTGTCATGTATTTAAATTACCCATCTCAAATATTTATTCAAAGCTCATTTTCACAGAGCAGGTGAGGATATAGTTACTAGACACTAGGCAAAGCCAGAATAACAAGAACAGTTTTACAGGCAGAGAGAAAGATCTTTTCAGTCTCAAAGTTGCCATTGTTGATTGGGGCTGTTGCTGGTGATACAGATTTATGATCAAGGTACAGGTTATTTACAACGTTATTGTAAAATAACATTGCAGTTTGCCCATGATTTACTGTGTCGTTTATGCAAGATACCAGGTGGTATTTTGAAGTAGCTGGGGAAATAACGTTACTGCTCACTGCAGCCTTCTGACAGTGACAAGGATTTATGATGTCACCTGAAGATGAGAGGTTATGGAGTAAAAAGAAGGCCTTTGGTCTTGTATCTGCTCCTGGCATCCCACTACCACTTTACACGTTTTGACATCTTGCATTAAAGTACAAAACAAAATGGCCTTGCATAGCACGGACACAATTTTGCCATAAGACCGGTTATATTTTACCCATGGGAAATTTTTTATTAGAAACTTATTGGCATGATCCTTCATGATTTCTTAAAGGATTAATGACTATTGGCATATCCATTTTTAAATGCCTAGCCTAGCACCCCTTTCAGAAAGAAAACACTTTACAAAATGAGGAACATTTTAGGTGTTATTCTTTAACAGCCTGGTAGAGCTATAAATCTTTCTTATTAATAAAAATTTTCAAAGGCTGTTCAAAATGTTTTCTAGAAATAAAAGGGGTGGTCAATAAGCACCTAGGTACAAATTATATTAGAAGGATCTCTGTCAAATTATAAAGTAGCTGCAGGTAAAAATGGAATTCTTTTGTATTTATAGGAATTCAAGCTGATGGAGTTCAGAAAGACTGAATACTTAAATTTTCAGGAATTTCAGCAGTAGTCCACAAAAATAAATATTACTAAAATAATATTTATAAAATAATTACAACCTAGTATTTTTGACTAGGAGGGTAATCTTTTTCTAAAAAGATGAGAGTGAAGTTAATAGTGTTAAGGTCATGTTTCTTATCTGACTACCTACAGCAGACTCAGAGACAGAGCTGCTTCTTCAGGTAAACTCCAGATGCAAACAATGTCTTTATGTACTAAGCCTTGTATATATACTTTTGGATCACTCACAATAAGTAAGTCGACTACAGTTTGTGTTGATCTCAGAAAAATTGAGGTTCAGAACTTCTGAAAATCAAAACATTAAGTAAGAAACTTTGACCTACTCTGATCTTTTCTTTCTTCTAGTACTTTTTCTTGACTGTCTTACATAGTGATGAAAATATTACAAATTTGCCTGCTCTGTGTTCACAGAAACCCACAAGATGGCACTTGCATTCCCATTAAACTCTCTTCCCTCTACCAGTTCCTGTTCTCTAGCTCCCCCCAAAAATAGAAGAGCAAATGAATCTTATTCTTACAGTAAAGAGTTTTTACTTTTAATTTTCAGAAAAGGACAAAGCAAAAAAGAATAAAGAAAAATAAAGCAAGAAAAATAAAATGGGAAGTGTCACAAACAAACCAGCTTGAATCACAGATGAAAGAATAGTTAGATAGTGTGATCAGTATCAACTGTGAGTGTTTCTCTCCTCATTGGAGATGCCTGTGGTTTAAGTTTGGTCGTGAAACTCGTCTTTCACTCCTGTGGCACTTTTCTTTTGGGTTGATCTAAGTGCAGAACTGTACAGATCAACTGTACAGACATGTTCTTAGGTTCTTAAGAATTGACTTGTAGGTTTAATATTCTGTGATTTTGACATTGAGAGGGGTTCTGGTTACTTTGAACATGAACTATAGAATTTGCTGGTGTCACGTCATATGAAAAGAGACTTTGCAGAGGTGCTAATTCCCCTCAAGATGTATCTGGGATGACTAAAGTGGCAAGCAGTCCTAGCTCTTTACCTTGACCATATGACAAATTTTATTTTTCCAAACAGAAAGATATCCTGAATCTATCCTGAGTGGAATACTTGCTCACGCCTGACATGTTTACAATCTAGAATATTCATATAAGCTACTTACAAAAAATTAAGAAGCTGACATAAATCTGCTGGTGGTCTAAGAAGGACCAGTGCTACTTTAATATTCTGTCTGCATAGTGTGATGACCCAGGAGTGAGCACGTGTTCTGCTGAGCCATGTCTGTTGCCAGGGGGGTGCTTTGTCAGAGGGAGGTGAGCTCAGGGCAGTATTCACTTGTACTGATATGCTTAGTACATTACTAACTATATCAGTGCCCCTCTATTCAAATGCTTAGCTTTATTAACAGATAGTCAGGGTTTATGGCTAAATTAGAGGACAAATCCCCAAATATTGAAATACTAACAGTCATGACCTAGAAATGCTGAAAAAAATTAAAATGCTTTTCATAAATAAAATAATTTAAAATAAGCCTCTTTACAGTACTTCTTTTTACACTAGAAATTATTTGAATATATTTCTTTACTGTGCATTGAATTGTACAAAGAACATAAACCTTGCTCCAGAAATAGAAGTTTTTGCCCTTCTTTAGGAATATATATTAAACTCAGTCTGCTTTTCTTCAGCTATTCAGATAACTCAGGTTATAATAGACATTATGATTTTATGGAAATGGTTAATACTATAATCTAAAGAAAAGCTATGAAGTGCAGAAAAGATAGGGAGGAGCTACAGAAATGTCATTTCCCACTGAATAATCCTCCTGAAGAAAAGTAAAATTAATCTGATACCTTGATGTTAATGGCTCAGTGTGGATCAGAGAGCTGAGATCTATGAAATGGGAATTACCACTAGGATGGTAGAAGTATAGAATTCTCTATAACAGACCAGACATTTGAATTCCTAGTTGCTTTAGTTTCACTATGCACTCTAAAGCATAGGTTTAACAGTGTTATGGTAATTCCATTTTATTGCCTTAATATTTTTTTTACTATGGCTATTATTCCACAATCTAGCTCACCCATAATACCTTGGTCTCGATCCAAGCTATTCATTCATTAGCAAAAGTGAACAAACTAGATTAACTTGTTGTTTCAGTTAATATTTCTTATAAATCAAAACATTTCTTATTTCTTGGAGAAATAAACTCCATTCCATCCAGCTGATCACTATTACCAGTTTAAGTAACTGACCTAACTGTGTAAGAGGAGTGAAGCTGTTTAGCTCTCAAGACTGAGAAGAGGATTTTGACTAAGACATTTTAATTAAATCACCTCATTGACTAAGAGAAGAAAAAATCCTACTTTCATTTTCTTATAACTGTATGGCTTCTACAGTTAGAAAAAAAACCAATCTAAATCTTATGACTAGTAGTATCTAGTAGTAAAATGCATAGATATACTTCACAATTAGATCAAGGTGAATATTGGTGAATTGCTAACTAACTAAAATACTAGCTGAAGAATGTTGCTGAAATGTTTCAAAATTCAACAAGTTACGTTTTCAGTTATATAAATATTTGTCTAGAATTGTTCCTCTAGAGTAAAGACAAACGTCATATTTGCAAGAATAAAATACTTCCATTACATTAACCTTTAATTACAGAACAAAGATTATATTAAAGATGTGAATAGAGTATGGCAGGTGATTATTGATTGTGTTTAATCTAATATGTGCATTGCAAAGCACAGAAATGGGTAAAAATGAATAAAGACATTATCTTTTTATTTCATACAGTGAAAATCTGATAATAACTTAATTATTACTGTGTTCTTGCCAATGCAAATGTACTTAATCATTATTGATTCTACCTGAAATATATGTTTAAAATCAGAATGACCTAACAATTTTAGTTAAAGCAAAATTCTGTTTAATCAAAAAATATTGACTTTTTTTTAATCTGGTCTGTATATATTTTAAGTCAATCTATTAAACACTTTTTCACTTCAAACACTAATATCAGTAGATAGCATGTAATTTCTTCATGCATGTTATGCCAGAGAATTTGAAGTTTCTTCTATTTTTTTCATTTGCTCTTCTCTCCACATAATGCAATCCATTGTTCCTGTGCCTCTATTGTAATGCAGTAAACAGATTTCTTATTTAATGAATCAGCACTGCCAAACTTCATATAGTTTAATGCCCAAAAACTCTTCAAGTAATAATGAGAACTGCCACTTCCTAACAGGTGAGTTGCTAAGCATAGTGAAAAAAAAAGAATTTTCATGTGGATTTATGGACTGCTGAGACTTACTTGCAGCTTTGTCTTCTTTGGGTTGAAATATATTAACAATAACATCAATGCCAGTTATAGCTTAATAAATCCTTTATTTCTTTGTTTTCCTATCTATGCTATCTCTACTACTAAGAGAAGATGATCAGAGGGCTTGAACACTTTTTGTGTGCAGACAGGCTGAGAGAGTTGGGGCTGTTCAGCCAGCAGAAGAGAAGGTGTCAGGGAGACCAAATAGCAGCATTCCAGGACCGAAAGGAGTGTCATGATCCTCTAATGCAAGCGGGGTTCGTGATGGTTCATGTGATCTCAGAGCACAAAAGACACAGCAGGGGGCAACAACAGCAATTTTGCTCAACAGCAGTATACTTTATTACAACTCAATATGCAATAGATTGGTAGAAAGAGAGAGAGAGAGAGAAAGAATAGAGAGAGAGAAAAAGGGGATATAGCTACCAACAGAGAGACGAGTCCTCGTGGCCTCCTGCCAATAGATCTGTCTTCTTCCGTGGGGAGTACTCAAATCCGGGTAGCTTGAGGGGTATCTTTATAGTCCCTTTTCGAGGTGACAGGCAGTTGGCCAGAAGGTGGAGGAAGGATAAACAGCAGGTGCAGAGAACAGCAGGTTCAGAAAGTGAGTACAGGACAACTTCTCAGGGCGGACCAGTCCGAAGCCAGCCTGCCGTGACATATCCATTTTTTTCTGTACTGGTTTGCATCAGTCCAGTGAGCACACCTGCAGACAATAGTTGGCAGACATCCCACCTCAGCTGGGCCAGAACTCCTGTAATAGGATTTTAGGGTCTCAGTCCCAGTCCTTGTGGTTTTCCTTGGCAATGGTCGTGAGGCAGATGAGGGAGTTTGGGATTGTCTCTTACAAGGGGTCATCCAAGGAAGCTGGAGAGGGACTTCTTCATGATCATATAGAAACAGGATGAGAGGGAATAGCTTTAAACTCAAGGAGATAGATCTGGATTAGATATTAGGAAGAGGTTCTTTGCTGTAACACTAGTGAAATACTGAAACATGTAGCCCAGGGAAGTAGTAGATGTTATTTGGAGTGTTCAAGGCCAGGTAGGATGGCACTTTGAGCAACATGGTCTAGTACAAAGAATCCCTGCCTATGGCAGGGGGCTTGGACGGGATGATCCTTCCAACCCAAATCATTATATGGTTCTATTTTTAATTTAGTACATTACTTGATACTTTTTTCATTACTATTAATTTATATACCTTGAAAGCCATCTACCAGCTTTTTAAGTTGTATTAAGATTCTTCTGCATCACCTTTCCCTTTTCAAAGCATTTAACCAAAATAAAGATGCTACATGAATACAATTCTATATAAATAGGATTTTGATTGATTTACTCTGTGTTATTATCTCTCTAGGTCATGTTACCCCATGACCTGACCAATATTTTAACCTTAGACTTACCTGCTCAGACAATTTAACACAGAATATCTCCATGTAGCTGCTATTTGTTCTTGTTAGCATAGTTCTCAAGACTCAGTTGTGCTATTTTTTAGTTCCTTGTAGCTAAAACTGCCTGTGGCAGGGTGATAATGGGTATGATGCCATGATGTTTTATTCACAGTTCAGTGTCCTTTAGTATACAACCTGGTTTGTTGCTGCTACGCTTTATGAGACTTTTCTCAAGTTCTCTCTCTGACTTCCTTCAGCTCTGTCAGCCCATCCTGCAGTGCCTTCACCTAAATGGTGATAGTACCCAGTGCTCTCTCCACACTTTTTAGATTATCCTTTATTTAAATAGGCTAAGCTGCTTTCCTGTTTCCTGTATACCAATTCAAACCATTCCTAGCTTTATTCCTGCCTTACTACTAGAGTTCCCTCCTTGGTCTATTGTTTTCTGACAGCTAGTCCATGCCAATTTGATCTAGAACTCCCATGAAAAAAGCCTTTTTCATTCTCAAAGAGTTTTTGCTAACTATTTGCTGATTCAACAGATCACATAAGCTTGAGTGAAACCAGTAGATATATAAATCTCGTGCGAACCTTTTAACTTTTGCAGCAGCCTCACTGCTAACCTATTAAGCTGGATCAAAAAGAGTCAGTAATGGCCAAAACCACAGCTAAAAATAGAATACTTTAACCATTCACAGAAAAAAAAAAAAAAAAAAAGAAAAAATGTGTGAGGAGAATCCTGTAAGGTGATCTTGCCTCGAAGCAGAACCAATTGAAAAGTCAGAACAGCTTGTTCAGGGCATTGGCCATTTGAATTCTGAACATCTCCAAGGATAAATGTTCCTTAATGTCTTGGGACAACCTGGATCAGTATTTTATCCCTTCACTGTGATTTTTTTCTACCTAATACCTAGTCAGAATTTTCTTTTTTCAATTGTTGTCTATTGCTCAAAAAAATCAATTTCTCTGTGCTTCTGACAAGACACTGACTCTATTCTTCCCTGTAACCTCCCACTAAGTAAACAAAGAGACCAAGAAGATCCCCTCTTAACCTTTTTTACTTAAGCCAGCTCCCCCTAGCACCTTCTTACTCTTTATGTAGCCCAGTTCCTTTTATCATCCTGCTTACCTGCTGAAGGACTGTCTCCAGGATGTGATTTTTTTTTTTTTTAGCTGAAGAACCGAAAAACAGACACAGTGCTCCAGGCATGGCCTTCCAAGCTGCACAATAGAGAACAATCACTTCTCTTGAAGATCTGTCTTGCACTCTTTTAAACAGAGCCCCATATGGCCTCATCATCCATTGTCACAAGGTTGCCCTGCCAACTTGAAATCTCTTGAAAATAATCCCTACATTCCAATACTAACTGTGAATGGGTGAGAGCCCTGGTTTCTTAAGTGACTTATGCTGTCCAAGCAGAGAAGAGGCACTTTAGACATCTAGAGATCTTTATATATAAAATTCACAGCCCTACTAGGTTCCTTGATGCTTAATGTGTGCAGGATCATGTGAGAGGAGGTAAGATGAATAATGCAGAGATGCCAGTCTAGCATAAGTTAGTCCCAGCTTTTGAATAATTTTTAATAGAAGTTACATACCTAATCCATTTTCACTTCTTCACATATGAAGAAAACCTAATATTACTTGTCTTATTTCACATCTCAGACACTTTATGCGGTAATACAGACATATTTTTGTGGTAATGATGTGGCTGTGAACCAAGTATTAGCACGGGGTTCATTGCTACCATGCAGACAAAGCTTGTTGCTTTTAAGGAAAGAGTGACAATTGTGCTGCTTTCCTAATTATGCAGTATCTTACTTGTCATCCTGACAAAAATTATAGTTGTAGCAACTTATGTTGCATTTTCTAGCTCACAGATAGTTTATCTAATTGGGCTACCTTGTTGGAAATTCCATGAAGAAAAAAGCCCAGCAAATACTTACTCAAATATTATGACTCCTGTTGTATCATTACTTAATTAGGTCACTATAATAATATAAGAAATCAAACATAGTCTTTGGTTCTTCCACTAAAAAAGTGACCTTAACTGTGAAAGGAAATATTAGATGAACAGAATTTTTAATAATTTCTAATTATTCTTTTCCAGGTAATTTGAAACCTTCTTTCTTGAAATGTCGCTATAAATTACATGTAATATCTTTCCTGTCCCTTTCCTTCTTGGTGCTCTCAACAAAACCAAACATAAAATCTCAGATAAATACTGGGGCGAAAGGAAGAACTTTCTCCTCAGAATCATAGAATAGCCTGGGTCAGAAGAGGCCTTAAAGATCATCTACTTCCAACCCCCCTGGCATGGTCAGGGACACCTTGCACTAGACCAGGGTGCTCCAAGCCCATCCAGCCTGGCCTTGAACACTGCCAGGGATGGAACAGTGAGAGTGACTGCCAGGGAGGTTGTGCAGTCTCCATCCATGGGGGTTTACATGAGTGACTCCACAATGACCTGGCCTGATCCCCTTTTGAGTCTAAGGCTGGACTGGAAGGCTTCATGGAGTTATCTTCCAACCCACATTACTCTATGAAACGACAAACTTAGAGTGGTAAAATATAAAATGAGGTAAAGGTGGGGATTAATCAAGCCTGTTCCTTAACTCCTGAATTCAGTTGGACCGTATATCAAGCCAACACTCATTAATTTTATACTCCAAATAAAAGTAAGTTGGAAAATTGAAAAGTTTCAAGCAATCTAAGTTTGAGGATATTTGTTTGGGGATTTCAATTCAGTTTATAGCTGGGTATATCTAGGGACTATTTTGGAATTATTTTCTAGTGTTATCCCATCAGCCCATCAAGTTAAAAAAAATGCACTCTCATCTAAAACAGCAACAAAGGGAAATACTTGAAAAACATTAGAAGTTTATGAGTCAATGTCTATTAAGTTGGGAAGATAGTAGTCTGAACATCCTAGAGCATATGGGACTTTTTAATTCAGTATAACCTAACAATAGATTAATTGAAAGATGATTCCTTCCTCTTGTACATGGCCAAGGACAGCAACTAATTAAAACTCATTTGTTATAAAAGATTTATAGTTATGGAAATTAAACTGACTACATCAAGATTTTTTAAGAGATTGAATTTGCCTTTGTATAAGAGAATTAATAATATAAGAAATTGAATTCACTATAAAATGCAGTGTTTTAAATACATGCAACATTATTGAAATAGAAGTGTTTTAATGAGGTGAATTAATTTTGACTCTAATAGCAGGATCAAATGTGTATGCATTTTTCCTAATGATACAACTTCTGACTTCTTATAATGTGTAATACACATAAATATAGCTAATTCTTCCCATAATGCTAAAAAATCCTTTTTCAGGAAATACCCTAATACTTTATAATTTGATATATCACAATTGCATTTCTGTTCTCAGTTCTCTCACTGATTCAGATCCGGTGCAATTGTTAAATTAGTCTCCTTTCCTTGACAATGAGATGTTTAAGTGTCCAGCTGAAGGTTTGGTTAATGTGATTACGATTATTTTTGAACTTTTTTGTAATATTAGAAATGTTGATTAAGATTCTAATGGAATGCATATTAAGGAAAAGTGTGTTCCCCAAAGCATTCAGCAACTGGGACAGACAAATTGCATCCCTGAAGAGCTAAACAGTATCTTAGTGTCATAGCTTAGATTAAAATACTTTGCCCACTGATTTTTCTCTTAAATAACTTAATTTAAATTTATCTTTCATGTATTTAGCTGGAAATCAGCTACAAATGCTAATAATACCAACACCGAAACAACTCACTTTAAAGAATAGAAATAGATGTGTCTAATAGATTCTGTTGCTAACAATGTTTATTCAGAAGCATATGTACCTTATGGAATAGCGTTGTCTTTCACATGGGTGATTTGTGATTATACTGACATTTTCTCTTTCATCACTGTTAGGCTGCCCACAGTGTCACTACATGCAATTCAGTGATAATCATTAGTTTTACACAGCTTTAGGTACCTCAGGATTATATTCCTAAAGCAACACTCACTTCATTAAAAGTATTACTGCATATGTGAATTGCAACATGGAAATGAAAAGAGAAAGGCTGCCTCAGGAAGTTAATTTTTTTTTCTTCTGCTATTAAGACTTACCACAAATCTTGATAAGAAGCAAGAATAGAATATAAAGTACAAACTGAATCTTTATAAATATAAAGCATGCTTGAAGCATAATCATATACTAGAATATTGCCCTCAGTACGAACTCTTAGGAGTACAGAGTATTTCTAATTAAAACCTACTGTAGCTTAAAATATTATCAGTATATTTTCATGTATTTTAAACAGGCCCAAGGTTTTTTAAGCATCAGAAATACACAATAGAGATATAGCAAAAATTAAGTAAAATCACTTAATTGCCTATTTTCATCACATATGAACATCATCCTATGATAATTTTTGCACCTTAAAATAATTATGCTGAAATTACCATCTTCATTTGTTACTAATTCTACTGAAAATAAATGCTTCTGGTTACTACAGGACAGAGTGGAAAAAAGTATTTAGCTACAACCCTACTATGCTAGAAAGAAAAAATTCAGCACCACAGCAGCTAAAAAGTGAGATTTCCTCTGAGTTCACCCTCCCAGCTAAAATGTGGTTTGATGTCTCCTGGTCAACTCATGTACTGGGGATTAAATTAATTAAGAGTTGCCCTAGTCTATTAAGGCTCCCTGTAGACTAATTATTAAAATGCCTTGAACCATTACAAACCTACAGCAAAAGAAACTCACAAAAAGGGTTGCTTATATTATGAGAACTCCAGTACCCAGTAGATTATCTTTTTCAGTAAAGAGATTTTACAATATAAGGAGATTGCCTTCCTTTTTCCTTTTCTGACATGTAAGGAATAGAAAAATGTACCAATAGGAAATCTGCATATTCATTAGTGTTTCTCTTTTATATATTCATATGCCTATGCTTTTATCAGTTGTCAAATTTGTTATAGATGGAAAAATCTGCTTTCTAATTTCTGATTTTTTATTTCCTTTTCTGTATTGAGTTAGCATATATACAATGCTTAGGGATTTTAAAAACTGTAAGTATGAAATTAAAAAAATATTAAGATCACTAAACAGAATTTCTTACAGAAGTGCTGAAGCTGCCTATGAGGTCACTACTTAGAAACAGCAGGATATTCTCTCACATATTACAATTTCCCAATTTTTTTCTGTCCTGCCTTTTAAGAAATCAGAAAAACACAAGGTTTCTGGGCAAGTGATTCTATTATCTCAACCCAATTTCACAGCTATGTAGCTCTGCTCATTTCACATGATCAAAACCATGGTGAAGAGAGAGCAATAAGACCAATGAAGTGATAGAGGTGATCACATGGACTATATTCTTAAAAACTTATTTTGTTTAGTCTTAATTTCCTTTTAATTCTTAACTAAACTGAAAATCTCCCTAGCGTACATGCATTACATCTCTGACAACTGATTTTCCCTCAAAGGGCTTACTGAGTCTGCCTGCTAGCCACCTGAATTCCTCAGATATCTCAGAAGCATCCAGGGAAACTTTGTGCATTTTTCCAAGTCCATTTTTGGATTTCACCAAAAATTACCAGCCAGAGGTACATCTTGTGAGGCCACTCAGCATGAAAGAAAGTTGAGGGAGCAATTATGTAATCTTAGACCGAATTTGCATCTTCAAGTATATTACCAGAACATAGAAATGTAAGGTCATATGCAAGAGGCAAAAAATGATGTTCAGTATAACTGAGTTATTCTTGTGCTTTGCTGTTGTACAGTGTGATTGAACAATTCTGTTTCTTGATAAATATGGACCATTTCAGACTGTACCATATGGATGAGAATGTTGTCTCTCTCACATACACACATATGAACAAGCCTGATTATTTGATTGCAGGCACGCAGAAAGAGACTTTTGTATTTAAAATACAAATTATTCTTCTGATCTTTCTAAAATATCGTCTTATATTTTAATTATTAATAGTTTTTGTTAATGATAAATTATGTATTAAAAGATACTTTTACAATTTTAAATATTTTTTTTTGCAAAAATAACCCTCTTACCTATGTTTATGGATTTCCATAGGTTTGCAGTGGAGACATATTTTGCAGTAGTTCATTAATCAATGATTAAGAAAAAAGATGCAATAGTATAGCGGTATAAGTATATATTTAGTATAAGACTAAATTTAGTACATATTTAGTCTATATGTAAAGGTGTTTCTTATTAAAATATTTCCTTTAGGTTTAGAATTGTTGAAAGACTCACCTAAGGCAATTGATATAATAGATCTGTAGTTTTATATATGCAGATCAAAAGCTCACCAATCCAGTTCAAAAGCATGTCTATTTGATCAAATCACACAAAGCCATAACAACTCTAAAGAGAAAAAACTAACTCAATAGGAGAAGCAGAGGAAAGCAACAAAGAAGAGAGTACTTGCTCATGATAGCAGTCTATTTCAGTATTTAAAATGGTATGAAATTCCTAGTTTTAAAACTTTCCCTTTTCAGAACAAGCTGTACCTCTCAATCCAGTGATCTAATTGGTTACCATAGGAACAGCTGAAGACTTTCAGGTTTTGAAAGTTGAACCTCTAATAGTTTCTATATATGCCTCCAGGTCTAGTCAGATCCTAAAAAGGAATATTTAGGATCTTTAGACCCCCTCTCTGAAACCCTGTAAAGCTGCCTATATGCCTAGTAATTAATATAGAAAGAGATGTGACAGAAAAACCTAATGATTACAGGATATGTAGATAAATGAAAGACTGCGGTGGATCAGCAAAATAAATGAACCCAAAAAGAATGCCTCAGAAGAGCCAGCAACTTCCCAAGCATAATAATTGGAGATTCTTCTGTTTTTTTAATTTCTAGTAAATTTTCTATATTTTTAAAACCTTTTAGCTCTATTTCAGTGACACAATATTTACAGTTGGATAACTATACATAATATGTTGCATTTACTGGCAGCTGTTGCAATATTTTACATTTAACACTTCTGAAATCCTGAGAGAAAAAGCATGTAAAGATCAGTAAAACAGAAATGTGCGTTCCTCTTCCAAGAATTAGTCCAATCTTTAGGATACTGTTGGATTTAGGATTAATGAATTTTTTGCCCTGCTAAGCTGAGACTGCTAAGCAACCTTTCCTGGCATCATTTGAGAAAAGACGCATCAGCCTTTGCAAACCCCAGACCAATACTTCAATATTGCTCAGCTGGCATCATCCACTATCTCTGTTAACACCAATAAGGTGACCCCAGTCATCATTTCTGCACTAGCTCAACTACCCTTCCTTTCTCTAACATGTTATAACCTTCTATGCAGGTATTTTCTCTCCTGAATCCTTCCACACCAAATAATGTCATTTTAATAATCCTAACTCTGTAATCTTACCTTTCTTATATCTCTACAGACCTTCTCACAGCTCTTCCTGTGTGACTCAAGGGTTGGCATCTGTGTCTTATCTGAGTTGATCCTTGGAGTCTTGGATCCCCACTAAAAGAGAGAGGAAGGGGAACCTTAAAACGGGCAGTGGCAACACTCCTTTCCAAATTTTTTGTTAAGTTGATGATGGAATGCATAAGTGAGGAAACAAAGGTGAAGTCAGTTCCCTTGGAGCAAGCAGATGAAAAACATTAGTGTCCACTGCTATCTGCAGAAGGGCTTGTCCCCCTAGGACACAGTGTCCTGGGTTGACGGTGCCTCCTATCCCAAAATCGTGAAGTTTTGTCCTTGTGTTGTACATTGTTGTGTCTGGACGGCTGTGGCCGCCCCCCCCCTCTGGGGGGCTGTTTTAGCCGTTCTTCCCTTTTTTCTTGGCTAGCTCTGGCTACTGCTGGCTTCTTGGCTTTTTAGCTGCTGCTTTTGCTCTGGCTAGCTGTTTTTGCTTTTAGCTAGCTAGTTTTTTTCGCTTTTGCTGCTGCTTTTGGCTGCTTTATTTTCCTACTGCTAGTTCTTTTGTTATTTTTTTTCTTTTTTTCCTTTTTCTTCCTCTCCCTCTTTCGTCCCTGCTTCCCCCCCGCCCCGAAGATCATCGAACCAGCTCCGGACCTGACCTGGGAACATCTGGGAATCTCCGGAACCTGCGAGACACGCTCTGTGCCCTCCCGAACACAGCCATCGCTAAGTCTGTTTTCTTTTCCTTGTGTTGGGGAGTGTTTTGTTATTTATCAATAAACAGGTTTTTTTCCACTTTTCCTCCGAGGAATTCCTTCCCAAACCCAGAGCTGGGGGGAGGAGTGGTGGAGGTTTATTATTAGGGGGCTTCTTTGGAGATTTTCCCCTAATCTGTCCTAAACCAGGACACACAGCCAGTTGTTAACAAAAGGGTATTGCTCTCAAGAGGAAGATGGGACAGAGTGTTATGAGAAAGTAAGAAGGCTGAAAATCACCAAGGATAAAAAAGAAAGGAAGACCAATCCTTATTTTTGTAGTTATTTGAATTTTATATGTAGATTTTAAGAATCTGAAATATTAAAGAAATAAACAAATAAGCCAAACTTAAAAAACAAAGTGCTGATGATTTATGTCAACAGATCCTGTGACAGACTAACACCATAGTTTTGTGTGACTGCTTATCTATTATTCTGTTTATTCTTATTAAAAACTGATGCTTTGTGTGTTTGTGTTCTGTATATGAGTCCAGAAAAAAACTAGAGACATGGGTTTGAAAGAATGTGAAATACTAAAATATTCTTTTTTAACTGTTTTATTAAAATATTCAATATGTGAAAAATAAAACCATATGTCAGGAGGTATGAGCTATGATTAGTTTGCCAAAACTAAAAGAATTCTTGATTTTTTAGCTCAAGATTGTGTATTCTGTTTCCCACATTGCTCTAAGGTTCTGTTTCTTTCTTATACTGTGGCTTACACAGCGCAAATAGCATTTCACATCCATGATCAAATCTTCATAAGCAGCACCTTCTTGCCTCACTAAAGGACAAAATCTTGTCTTGGAAATATTGCTCATCTCAGTTAGAATTTCTAATTGTTCAAATTATTTCAGAGGGACCTTCAAACTATGTAACCCTTCTAAAGGGACAGTAGGGCTTCACAGAGAAATTCCTGAATGCTAATGTTAACTTTTACTTTGAGAAGAGAGTTACCAAGGTTTAACATTGCCCATTTTCTTATTAGATAGATCTTTAAACATTTATTTGCTGTTTCCACTGTCTATTAAAATCTGACTGATCTTCACCTATAGAGAATTTATAACATTTTGAGGTTTAGTTCATCTACAACAGAATTGTTCTTCAGTTTTAAGACTCACAATTTGAGATAGTGTAGGCAATCATTATAGGTGTACGAGCATGTTACTCTTCTTCTGGACACATAAGCATACAAGAAAAAGTAAGGGTACTTCTCAGCGCAATAATGGATCCATCTTTCATGGATCAAAGCAGCAGCTTTTAAAGGAGCTTTTGCTCTTTAACTTCTGCTATAAACTCCTACCTACTGCTGCTACTTCTCCGATCAGCTAGTACAGTGAGAATCTCAATGAAAAAATGTCTTTCATGTTATTTTCTCACAAAGTGACTCTTGATACAATTTCTGATAGAGGACAGGATCACTGCAGACTGTACAATATTAGCACAGTGAGCATCTTTAGCAGTAACTTTGTGAGCTTTTTCATTGCTTTTCTCTTGTACTCTGACAGCTCTCAGTAGTACTATCTAGAAAGTTTTGAAAATATAAGCAAAAAAAATTACAAGCAGGGGCACCAAAGAAATAGTTTTTTGTATCATTTTAGTTAATACAAGGTCATTTAAAGCAACTTTCCTTTAAGAGAGATTGAACACTTAAGTCCAATAATGAAATCATGACATGGTATCCATGAAAGGGACTGAACTTTTTCTATGTTGTTGACATTTTTACTTTTATTTACATCAGTAAGTCCAGTTTTGTCCTTTAATAAATTCTTTCTAGTGAACCACTTAGATAGCAAGTGTGAGGTAACTATAACTAAAAAATCACAAAGTAGTTGTGTCCTTGTTACTGAAAATTTTATTCTATTTAGAGTTCTCTGTCCATCACCTCTGTCTCTCAGTTTCTTCTCTTTGTTCTGAGCCTTACATGAGACCTACAGGATAGAAAGTGGGTAATTTTTAAGTAAAAGATGTGGATGATTTTTTACATTATTTAAATTTTGCTGAACACAGCTCTGATTCATATCTGAATACATTCTAATACAACTGCATGCTAATAAACCCCCTCATCCTTCTTACTGCAACTGAATTTGGAACTTCTCTGAAGAAACATCTCTTGAGGATGCTCTTTTGCCCATATGTGATCCTCATTCCTATTCAGTCACTCAGCAATTCTTCAGCATTAAAGATAATGAAGAAGGAAAACAAAACCAACATTCTTCAGGAAAACTCCTTTCTTTTTCTTGACACAAAAGTGTAGGAAAAAAGATTGGATTTATCCTTTTTAGGGATTGTTTCAAAAGGTGTCTAAATCCCACCTTTGAACTTTGAAAGAAAGTTTGAAATAGGAACATAGGTAGAACTTTTGAAGGGGAGTCAAAATCTTATTAGTTCTTGTTAGAAATAAAATTCTACATTTTTCTCTAAAAACTGTCAACAAGTCAATGGATTAAGCACCACTCCTGCCAGAAAGAAGATGGGCAATGAGAATTATCATTGAGTTTGTCATTGACTTAATTCATCGACTTTGTTGGCATAGGTTGGGGAAATAGACAGCTGAGAAAGAGGTAGAAATAATAAAAAGATAAATACTTGTTAACATTTTATCAATTATCTGAATTGAATATATTTCTCATAAATATACAGATTTTGCTATATAAAAATATGTGTATTGCTTATATACATCTATATGCAGAACCATCATTTGAGGTCAGATTCTGACAAGTGTGTCTAAAGCAGTGGCTGGTGAGACCTTTCTCTCACATGAGTTAATGTTGAGCGTATAGGCTCAACTACACATCTGGAATCTCTCTCTAGACAGTAAAGACAGAGGCAGCTCTGGAAGCTGAGTCACTCAACCTACCTTAAATCTATCTTCACATGGAACTAAATGCTAAGTATTTATCTTTCTCCTCTGTTTAGGAGATCTTAATGATTAGCCTACTCTAGTAATCCAAATTCTTTTTGATTACCTTTAAGTGAGATGAATCCTATTGTCAGTCTAAGTGCATGAATTTTACATTCACTGCATATATGTGAGGTAGATATACTTTTATCTTCCATAAATACCTTTATATCTCTATTAATGTTGAAAGTTCTGCCATGGTCTACTTAGAGTTAACTTTCAGTTCAACTAGGTAATCATTACCACTGATAACAAACTGCAAAAAAACCTCAACAAAAATCTGATTTTGCAGCTGAAATTGCCCCTTTGACTGACTTTACTATTGTATTCACATTAAAAATAACAATTTTAATTAAAGATGTAATTCCTAGTGTTTAAGAGTCCATGCAAGTCCATATCTTGCTAGTATTTTTCAATAAATAATATTTCCTAAAATATTTTTTATCAGATTTTCTCTCCCTGCTGTTTTTCCCACTGTTGCCTGGGGTTTTGTTTGCATGATTGGTTGGTTTTATTAATTAGAGTTAGAGTAGAATCAAGCCAGTTTTGAAAGACAAAGATAACTCTGAATGTAGACGGTTGTATGACATCTCTTTTCAAATCAAGACAGTACCTGCTGTCTAGAAATGGGTTAGAGATGCTGGTAAATCACTTTCACAATAGTTGTGTTTTTATTAGTTGAAAGCTGAGTAAAATCTTTTGTCTGTGGTGGCTTTACTCAAATTAATTGAGTGCAGGATTACAAGTACAGACTTTATTCATGTCAAAATACATTATATGCTTTGATTCAATGGAGCCTAAGTCTCCATAAAGGACTTTGATCCTGACATGAGACAAATTATTTGTTTTCACTGTAAAATCAATTTCATTCTAAAGCACTATGAAATCTGAAACAAACAAACAAACAAAAAACCAACCAAACAAAAATTCCAATTTCTAATCCTCTTACTATGACTAAGCAGTAATAGCTAGGGTTGTGTTTTGTCTGTATGGACAAACCTTCTTTCTGATCATAACCTTCTGATCATCACATCATGCTTAACCATAGGCTTCACAAAACTTCGTAATGAGAATTGGTTGTTACATCAATGGCATTACCAGTAAATCAATATCTAAGTACTTACGTATAAACAATAAACTGTTTTATCCCTGGGTCAAAATAAATAAAACATTCAGTTTTTTATTTCTAAAGAAATAGCTTTGGCTTTTCAGGAGTGAGCCCTGAGAAAATATTCTGTGCACAATGGTTATTGAATCAGACTATATTTTATACTTAAGGGCAGTTCCAGGTCTGAAACAATTCCCAAGCTAATAATATTAAAATATTTCCTCTTTTATAATTAATTATCACACCAGTAAAAAAACCTGTTTACTGACATCTTGTAGATTAGCTATTGCATCATATCATCTTTCCTAAATACAGGCTTCAGTGGTTCTTTCTCATCAGTGAATAGAAAGAATATATTAGAAAAACATGTATTAGATATATCTAAAGATATATTTCTAAATTCACATATAAGCAATGGAATTTCAGAAGTACTTTATATACAAAGGGTCACCATACCTTAAAGAGTTACTTGGAAAGGAATAGCCGAGTAATTTTTTTCCTTTTTTAATGTTCATGCTAATTTTAGTTTAACAAGAGCATAACATAAGAAGTGTGATGATGGCACATTTTTCTGTGTGACAAATTTATTCTGTTTGCATCCATCACCTGCTGACTCTCCCATCTCATTTATGATACTATTATTGGCAATAGGATTTTATGTTCCTGATCTCAGCGTCACTTTTTTAATCAGATTTGCTCTTTATGGACTGCTCCATAATTGTAGTTAAGATTTTACTACACCTTTTCCAAAATTTATAAAAAATATTTCCTTGGGTCTCCTAGTGAATAACTGAATGTTTACTGATTTAGGCAGCAATCTAAACCTAGACTTACATTTCTGTGGTGCCTCCTGTGCAGATTTCTCTTGAAGGACAATCAGTGGTCAATGAGACGCTGTAAACAGGTTTTCCCTTTTACTGAAAGAGCTGAAAAATGCATTGCTAAAACTCATAAAAATACTTTCAAGTATATTTTAAAGTATAGCTTTTGGTATATTTTAAAGTATAGCTTTTGGTTTCTAACCATTAAAGAGAATTTTAAATTTTATGTTATTTATGTGTGAAATCTGAATTTATTAGTAAATTATTTGTGATTTTTTGGTAAAAAAGAAAAAGAAATCATATATTTTAAAATTTTATCTTCTCTTTCTCAGGAAGGCATAAAAAAGATAAAATTTTATTGTTTTAAATTTCTTTATGACATTTCAGCATTACACTACTTATATAAAATGATGGAAATCAAAATATTCTGAGATGAGAGACACTGGATGAAGATTAGTGTACAGTAAAAATCCGCAGTGCAAACACCATGTTGGACATAGAAGAAGAAAGAATATTTGCAATGTGGTCTAAGTAATCCACAGATTTATTTCTTCATATGGGATCTAGAAAGGAATAACTTCTCTTCAAATCAACATATAACACCTCAACTTTTTTTTTTTTTTTTT
>VYXD01008881.1:133676-185259 GCA_013397195.1 Hylia prasina
AAATCCAGCTTTAATATCTGTTAATACAAAAGGTATTAGTTGGCAGGGTCTGTAATTTATAATGGAAGCCCACACAGAAGTATTCATACCACAGTTTTGGTTTGCCTTACTGCTTTTCTTCAATATTTTGTTTTCTTGCTGATCATTTTCCTTCCTATTCCCCCAGAACTAGGAAGTGCATGAACAATCACAAGAATCTCTCAGGCTCTACAGATAATTTAAAAAAAAAGGTCCAATGAATTTTATAGTAAAATACACATGCTTAGGTTCTGAATTTTAAAAAAACCCTACCAAAGTGTTTTGCAGTTGTACTTATGTAATATGAAAGAAATTCAAAACCTTTTGAACTAAATTTTCCAAGTCATGAATATTGTAAAACAACAGGATTTTGTATATTTTTCCTTCTTTTCTCTTTTTTTTAACATGAATTGACTGATTGATCAATATTTAGGTTGAAGATTGTTTTATAGAGCACATATGTACTTAACTGCAAGTGTTATGACTTCCCGAGAGAAAACATAAATCTCAAAATGGAGCAGTACAGAGCCAAAGAGTTTCTGAAGAAATATAAACCAATCTCCACTCTGCCCTTAATATCCCTGCTGAGAGCCATTCTTTATATGCTGCTTAGCTTGCCTCTTTGCTACAGCAATGTTATATTTCTGGTTAGTTAGTGCACAATGTTTTAGTTTCTTAATACAGGAACTAATGAACAGTAGAGGATGATAAACCTGGACAGGTGCCAAAGACAGTCTCAGGAGAAATAAAAGAAGTAACATATCAATAAAAACCTCAGTTAAACACCATAATTCTGTCCCCAGAGTAACAAGTCCAAATACAGAATGCACACACAGACTGATTAGAGCACTGCATATGTTTTATAACCAGCTGTAAAGGGTCATTCAACCTCCAATCCTCAAATATTTCTCTATTTGGTTTTTAAAAATATCACCAAGGTATTAGTTCTAGAACTCCTGCTTAAATGACAGAAAAATTAGTTGTTTCTTTTTTGAAGTGGCTCCTACACATTCCCACCAATGCAACCTGTGACTGAAAGTGCATATCTACTACCATGGTTAGTGTGTCTGGAGACACAGCTTACTAAGGATATACAGAAGTTAATTAATCACTGAAACTGTAGACAAATCTTGAGTTTCCTCAGTGGCAAATGTGGGTTTTAATTAGCATTTTATTGCATTGCTTGTAAAAGAAAGAGAATGAAAGTACTAAATAATGCAAATTTAATATACCATAGAGCATATATGGTATTGCTACAGTTCAGTGAAGACTATTAACAGTTCATGAATTTTTAAATATTTTTTCTGTGTTTGTTAAACTGTCAGTTAGAAAGTATGATGTATTAGCTCCATAAATTCAACTGACCTTGGTAGGAATTCAAACTCCCTTCCTGAATTTTGAAAACTACATAAAACAATAATCAGTCTGAAGAATTCATATCATATTCATATGCAGCATCTCAAAGGTACTTCTGAATACGTGCTACTTCTTGCACAATTGATAACTCCAGAGGAGGGGTGTCACAATTCCCAAACAGAAATATACATAAATATATTTATATTTTCCTCAAAAGATATAGAAGTTCTTGCAACAAATGGTATTAATAAGCTCTGCAACCCTTGCATCACTTACAAGCTGTGGTAAAGCCTAGACCTCTTTGATGGAATTCGAAATCATGATAGGCAGAAAGTTATGACATCTTATAAAAAGCAATCATGTGATTTCTATGAGAGCAGGGGCAGAAAATATTTAATGTCATTCTAATTTAGATGTCATTGGAATACAAAAAGATGCAGTAGTGGCGGAGTGGCAGTAGGCAATTATAAATAATCCATATAATAAAAAGATAATTTCTTGGAAACAAACTTTTGTATGTTGCAACTGAAATGTTACAGCTAACAGATAGATGGCTATGACAAAGATTTAAGCTGCTGCCTTTTAGATGAGCTATAGACTGGAAATGCCAATACATGAAATGTGTGATAATGTCCCCTGAAGTAACAAATTTATTTACCAGTCTTTCCAAGTTGTTTACATCAAGCAAGGATGCCAACCTGGCAATATTTCTTAGGTAATAAGAAAAATATTTCTTAGGTAATAAATCTATTTACAGATTAAAAAAAAAAAATCATTGGCAAAGAAGAGCACAGTATAGGTAGACATTCCAGTCAGACAGCAAATGTTTGAAAGTGAAAGCAAACAAACTCCAATTTAATGGTGGATGAATTTTGTGCAATTGTTAAACTTTCAGCTAGTGTCATATAAATACTTGTAGTCTAGCTAAATACCTTGGACACATCATAGACAAATAATCATGGTGATTTAGCAATTTAACAATAACTGTAATCTGTACAGTCACAAAAATCTGAGAATACCTTTTAAAAAATTCATAGGCTGCACTTCAGCAGGAAAGTCTGTTTCTTTCTATAATTTCTCATTCCTATTGCGTTAATATACTCTGATATCCAGGTTAAACTTTGTGGGAAAATTCTTTTTTCTTTTAAGGTACATAAAGTTGTGAACGATAAAAAAGAAATCTAAAATGACTACAATTTCATGACATTTAAAATATTGTATTTATTTTAATTAACTAGTAAAATATACACAACTGTTTCTCTTCTCCTGAGCATCAGTCATTAAATACGCTTTAAGCCCATTATCATTTTACAGTGTTCTGTATCTGTTTGGATTTTCCTTTTAATGCCTAGATATATTATGATACACATTCAGTATTTCAGGAACAAGCCCAATTTGATTGGTGTTACATCAGGATGCTCAGCTGTGACAGTACTTGGGCACTGAGGCTACACATTAATGCTTAGAAATGTAACATAGGAAAATGTCAGAAAAAGTGTTCAAACTAGTATTTATGGAGACTTTGAGAAAGGTGATATATTATTTCCTTCACTTTTACATGTATTCCCACTGTTTTGGGGCTTTTTAGCCTAATAATCTGGTTAACCAGTCTATTGCAAAAGACTGTTTTCATCATTTTCAGGTTAGGATCTTTTCCATTTGAGTTCATTTAAGTCTTTTGGAATTGTATGTGTATTTTAAGATCTATGTTGATGTGAGAGTAAAAAACCACATAGATAAAATTCTGTAGAAAATATTCTTGTGATGCCAGTGTTGAATTGCATAAAGAACTTCATTGTGTTTGTACTCTACAGGTAATAGATACAAATTAATATTCTGAAACTAAAAGCACTTAAATATTTTGAATACAAACATCCTATATGGGGCTAATGATATATGTCACATGGACACACCAAGAATTAAATTGATAGCTGGAATTTGTCTGGTTTCATTTGTTTGAAAACTCATTTTCAGTATGTGGTACTTAGCAATCTGCCTGATTCCATTGAATCTATTCATTACACATGGTTTGTTTTCTAATGGTGTCTATTCAATCAGAATCTGTATCTTTGAAATGCTTTACATTCCTCAAGACAAATAATATTTAATGCCTGTAAAACATATATCTTTACTCAGTCAAAGCTGTCTCAGTTTAGTTAGATACAATTTTATGAAGGTTTTTTTCCTGCCTCTCTTTCCATCACCGACTCTCCCCTTAAGCAGTGGAAGTCCATCAACCTAATTCTTTTCTACAACATATCTCTGCTTTCCATTACTATACGTGTTCTTAACGAATTTCTTTTTACAGTGTAGCATGTTCAAGATCTTCCTGCTGCTTGTTAAATGAGAAATACATTTGTGAATAACTGGTAAGGTCAGCTTAAGGAGGTAGAAAACAGACTAATATTTATATTATGTTTGACTAGTATCAGAATTAATTACTCAGTGCAGTTCATCTCTATGTCCATTTTGGTATTATGAATTATACAGAGCAGTAGAACTACCAACCATCTTTCTAAGATACATCTAAATACATACAAATATATGCTTGGTAGTAGAGGAGCTTAACAGTTTTATTTTTATCTGTTACTATTCAATTTTTATATTTATTTCTAAAGGAATTAAAAAGATTTTTTTCTTAGCTAAGAAAAAGAAAAAAAAAAGGAGAAAAAATAGGTGTAAATTTTGTTCAAGATCCAGTTGTGATGTTCAATGCCAATTAATCAAGGGCAATGTATAAAAGAGAGTACATGCATGTACATTTTTTCACACGCACTTCCATTGTTGTATCTAACTGAAAGCAGCAGAACAGTTTGCAAGGAAGGTAATGAACTTGCCACTTTTTTTGTTGATCACAGAATTGCATTTATGTTGGAAGGTCTCTCTGGAGATCATCTAGTTTGACCTTTGCTCAAAGCAGTGCTGATTTGAAAGTAAGACCAGACATGTTTATGGTCATATCCATTTTTGAAAATATCTAAGATGAAATTTCTCCAGCCTCTCCAAACATATATTACCATCAATCTGAAGTGCTTTTTCCTTCAATCGGGATTTCCGTTGTTGCAGCCTTTTACCATTATCCCTTACCCTTTTGCCATGCACTTAAGTGTCTGGTTCCAGCTTTTTGGACCACTGTAATTTGTTTGTCCTCCTTTAATCATCCTATCAGGATAAATAAAATCAGCTGCTTCAGCTTCTTCCCACATTACATGTGATTCAGACTCCTGACAAATTTAACAGCACTACACTGGACTGCAGTTTGTTTATGTGTTTTCTACTGGGAGCCGCAAAAACTGGACAGTGCTTCAGATTTGACCTCATGAATGCTGAGTAGAAGGAAATAAGCACTTCACTTCAGCTGTTGTTTATCCTCTTGTTAACACAGCCCAGTAGGCAATTATCTTAAGCATGCATTGCTGACTGTTTCAGTTTCTAGTCTACCAGGACTTATAGGTCCTTTTCTGAAGAGCTGTTTTGTAGCCAGTCTGCAAGCCTGCATTAGTGCAGAGAGTTGTTCTCTCAGATGCAAGACTTTCACATCTGCTAAATCCATGAGGAACCTCTAGATTCATTCTTCCGTCTTACTGAGGCTTCTCTACACGACAGCCTTGATGTTCCACATATTAACAATTCACCTCTACTGGTTAGGCTAAGTGAGCATTCTGACCCATGTACCAAATGCTCAAAACAGAAGTGAATACATATGGTAAAAATATTTTTTTCTAGATTTTGCGGAAGAGAATCTGCATCTATTACTACTAGATTAGCTTTTTGTACCTTTCCAACATTTTAAGTGTACTCTCTGTAATCTCTGTTGAAGTCCTGGACAAGTATATACCTATCAACTCTTTGGTTTGAGAAGACTTCCTAAATCCTAAAATATGATCCTGCTAATAAAACAGCTGTATTTTCTTTATCCAAGCAGAAATGCTCCTTGCTATGCTGTCAGAGATAATGCCCAGTGAGGGAACATCTGTCATACTGAGCATGTAAACATCTAAGTTACCACAATCTCTTCATCTATTCATTTTTGGGGCTGCAGCTTAATTCTCCTAGCAGCAAAAAAAAACTAACCAGCACACATTCCCTTAGAATTTTGGATCAGATTCTCTCTTGCCTATACATTTGTAGCTACTATTTTCTCAATATAATATTGCCATGAGTAGCTGGTCTTGTGAGTGTGGTAGCCCCATCCATTCTTGCTTAGTACTGTATCTTATGGAAAGGTATCTTATGAACCATAAATAAGTGGTTTTCCTAGTTTTAAAAAAAATATTTTCAATAAAGTTAAAAAAATGCTGAATTATTTCACAGCCATAGGGCTAACCTCAACATTCTGAAATTAAAAAATAACTGACTTAGAGCTTATGAATCAGAATTAAAATAAGGGTTGGGGAAGACAACATTATCATGGAAGTCTGCTACTGGCCATCTGACCAGGAAGACCACGTGAATGAGGCCATCTATAAATAGATCAGTGTAGCCCCATGTTCACAAGCCCTGGTCCTCATAAGGGACTTCAAGCTCACTGGTATGTGTTGAAGGAACAACAAAAGCAGGGCATAAGCACTTCAGGAGACTCCTGGAATGCTGTGATGGAAACTCCTTTCTCTGGGTGACAGAGAAGCCAACAAGGAGAGGTGGTGTGCCAGACCTGGCTCTCACCAGCATGGAGAGACTGGTGGGGAATGTGAAGCTCAAGAATGGCTTTGGCTGTGGTCACTATGAAATGGTGATGTTCAAGATCCTTATGGCAGTGAGGAGAGCACACAGCAAGCTTGCTATGGATTTCAGGATAGCAGAATTTGCTATCTCTTCTGTTTGGTAGTGTACCCTGGAAAAGAGTCCTGGAGGGAACAGGGGCCCAAGAAAACTGATTAATATTCAAAGATCACCTGCTAGGAACTCAGGAGTGATGCATCCCATCAAAGAGAAGTTAGGTAAAAATGCCAAGATGGCTGCATGGGTGAACACACAGGTTCTGGAGAAATGTAGCACAAAAAGGAAGCCTACAAAGATTAGAAGCAGGTACAGGCAGCCTGGGGGAATACAGAGAGATTTTCCAAGTAGACAGGAAAGCCAAAACCCTAGTGGAATTAAACCTGGCCATGGACATCAAGGGGAAGAAGAAAAAGCTTCTATAGGTGTCAGTGATAAAAGGAAGACTATAGGAAATGCAGGCCCTCTGGAAGGAAATCAGAGTCCTGGTTATCCAGGGTATGGGGAAGGCTCAGCTACCGAATTACTCTTCTGCTTCACTCTTCACTGGCAATTGTTCCAGCCAAGTCCCAGGAGGCAAAGGCAGGGACTGGGAAAAAGAAGAATCACCCACTGTATGAGAAAATCAGATTTGAGGTCATGAGCCTGAGAGTATACAAGCTCATGGGACCTGATGAGCTGCATCTGGGGGTTTTGAGGGAACTGGTGGAAGAACCGTCTAACTTCTGAAACATACACCTTTTACAGCTATCATTCACTGTATGAAACTCATCACAATTTTTTTTAATTAGTGATTACTATTATATTTGTAAGTATTTTCAAAGAGCATTTTTAACATATTTTTACAAGGAAATGAAACTATATTTTGAAAATAATAACATATGCTATTATTATTTTTTCAAATGCTCTATATGTTGAAGTGTTTTATAATTTAAATTCTAGATTGCTAGAATTATAATTAAAGGTGTGAATGATCCTATCTATGCAAATCATGGGCAGAGTCTTCAATACATGAAAGCATTAAGTTAGTATTGTTGTAACCTAAGAACAAGATATTAAAATCTTCCTGTTTTAGACTTTATTTTTCTTAGTGAGTTTCAAAAGTTCAGCACAACCCATCGAATCAAAGGGGAAAGTGATTTTTAAACTAAGATGTTAAAAAACTATATCACACACATATTATGAAATATCTAAGCATTTTGGGGTAAAACCACTTCATCTGATGGAAAAGGGAGAGAGTCAAAAAGTCAAACCAGGCAGACATAAACAGCTAAGCTTAATTTAACACCATATGTGAGCTGAGAAATACTGACATGTCATGAAAAGAAAATGCCTGAGGAAGTCTCTTTGAATAGAAGTCACTTTACTTCCCAGTAGTGACTCACCCACTAGAGTTTCGTAAGGTTTTCACTTCATTATCTCCACAGTGAAGGATTTTAAAAAAGATTGTTGGTCTTAATATACTAGGTACCTAGTATAGTAGAATTTCTAATTTATGAACTTAGAGTTGGAATTCTTTACTGCATGACTCATCTCCCACCACAAAATGAACTCCAGTGAAATCCTCATCCTGCTTTTGTATAGGTAAAGTGAAATCAAATTTTTTTTTTTTCAAAATATGACGGAATTGTCCTACTCTATTGGAAGTTTTCTACGCTTACTATTCTTTGCAACTCCCACATGAAAATGAGAAGAAATGCTCAGAAAGACATCTTACAAGGATATCTTTGCTACTTTCAGGGATGCGTAGTATTTGCTTCTTCTCATGCCTCTCTTCCTTAAAATTCTTTTGAGGAAGACAGAGATATGTGACTAAGATACTTATGTTGTGATAATTTCTGATTTGTGCTTTTACTTTAATTCTTCTAATGTCCAGGATCCTGACTTTTAAATATTTTTGTTTTAAAGTTTTGCTATTATTAAGAGAGGAAATCAGCAGAATAAAAAAATGCAAATTACCAATGTCTCCTCTTTTTTCATCCCTTCTTGTCAAGCCTGATGCCTTGGCAAAATTACTAGAAAACAACTTACTTCCAGAAAATATTCTATGCAGCTTCACCTCCACAATGTTATTTGCTGCAGAATTTCATGATGGCTATTCTGCTTTAAATATATATATATTTTTTTATCTTCTCCAAAGTGAAAAACTCTGGTTCAAGCCATATATTATCTCACTTTTTATTGAAGATCTATTTTAAAAATATATATTATATATTTTTATGTGTTTTATATATATTTAATATATATTATTTTATATTTAATATATTTATATAATAATATTTTATTTTAATATTTGTCTGTAGTTTGGTATTTAAATTCTAGTCACTAGATTAATGTTATTTGTTTTACAGAAGTCAGATAACCGTATGATTAAATACATACCCTATTCCAGTGTGACCTACAGTAAAGGACTTTGCTTAACCAAATGCTTAACCAAAGAAAAGGACATACAGCTGGAATGTTCAAAGATATGCTGGGGAATAAAAAATTAATTATCTGTCTTAAAATAAAAATATTTTCAACATAAAAAACTTGAAGAAATCAATGAAAATATCCTTATAAAATGATGCTTTCATTAAGCATTATGAATATCATGTAACTCTTTCTATAGTGTTATTTTAAAATGAAAATGTGGAGTACTTTAGGGGATTAAACATTTGCATTCAACATGTCAACAAACAGGCTAATAAGACATATAAATCTGATCTTATAAAGCTAAAATTTTGAGGAATAAATAAACACTATTATAGTGATTTATTGTCCTTTTAGACATTTTAACACTTCTATTGTATTTTGTCTTCTTTATTCATTCCTTCATTACCAAAATAATCGTTACCACATCCTGATATACACATTTCTCTTTCCAACCACTTCTAACTATTTGTAAAACATCATCTATTTGTTAGCCAAACATATACAGCCAAATGATTTTTCCGCCCCTCACATATTCAACACCAATTTTGCAGAAGATTCCACATAAAACTAAAATAGCCCCACCAAACTTTATCATTTTTACATGCTAAATTTACATGTATTCCTTCCTATTATATTTTGTAAAGGATGGCAAATTATCAGTAAAGAGGTAAAACTTGTAGAGAAAAAATCCAGGAAGATGTTTCAGGTTTTAGTGTTCTAGAGTTACAACTAATCACAACTAATATCCGGCAGTCAGTACTAGAGAAAGTATATCTGAGCAATGGATAATGATATTTATTTATCTACTCATATTCTACTACATTTGTAGAAAACTAATTTCTGTTACCTGGTTGCTTCAATTTGCTGAAAACTTCAAAATATTAGACAATAAATTTTAACCAACATGCCTGATTCATCTTCTGCATCATGTAGAATGTGTATACAGAGAAATGAAATGTAACAGAGATTGTTTAAAGAGCAATATAAGAGAGGTATTTTGATTTTTTTTCCCCTTTTTTGTGTTGGTTTAATTTTTCTAAAAATGGAGGCTTAATAGGAAAAATCAAAATAATTTTGTTAAAAAACTTTTTCTTCCAGTTTTTTATCAGACTGCATTACAGCATATAGGCTGGTAAATCAGTAATAGTGCAAAGCAAATACTTGCTGTTGAAGTGACAGTGTCAGACCAAAATTCTTCTCAGATTAATGGAAACTGGCATATCAGCTTTCTTTCTTTGACTGATTTTTAGGCATTGGAATGTAGTAGATATAATTTTCTTTTTCACCCAATATCTGAAATGATGCTCTACATGAGAATACAAGAAATAGATAGTGGCCAAACATCTTTAACATATAAATGAGATTAAAAAAGCAAAAAGAGGTAGTGTGGAAAAAAGAAATTTCAATCTTAGATGAGAGTACTGATTAAGTTGCTAAAGATTAGTCTTCGGATGAACCTTGGTTAATAAATTCATTAGTTATAATGAGATAATAAAGTGTAACAATGAAGCTGATAATGACAAAATTAAGTGCTATTATTAATACAGAATATCAAGAAATAACATTATGACATGGAGAACAAAAATAATAAAAATTACCTGAAATTCAATTATCAATAAAATAAATACAAATTCAAAAAAGGGCAACCATCCTCAGGATTAATAATAATAATTAGATACTCAGGTATTTTAAACCACCAGGTAGGTTTTGTTGAGCAAAATATTTGCAGCAAGAGCTAACCACTCTTGCAATTAATTCTCAATAAAATTAATATCTTTGAAGTTCTGAATCACAAAGCTATCTGTCAGGTTAAACAGCAAAATTTCTGAACAGTTTTGAAGGTATTAAAAGGACAAAATGGGAATTAGACATTTGTATGGAAATTAGCCTTAACCTCTCCCATCAATAACAGAATCAAACAACATGGGCAAAATCCCTCTTTTCCATTTTTAACAATATTTTTCACATTAAGATGAAGATTTCATATGAAGTCTGTGAATTAAAACAGTCCAGAAGACAGGAATGGGAGGGAGAAGACAGCAGTGAAATGCAAAACACCCTGTAATATCTGTGAACTGCAAAATGCCCCTGCAGGAAGAACACTGCACTGGGGCTTCAGAGCAACAAGATGATGTGAAAAGAGAAAGACCATAAAATGTGATGGGCAGGGCTCCCTGTAGGCACTTCTGGTTTCCAAGGAAGCTTGGAATGTTCAGAGTTCCCTTGGGAACATTTTAGTCACTCATTTAACATAAGCTGTGGATTGTGTGATGCATAACAGTGTCAAAGCTGTGCTGTCAGGGGGTTTGTTCTCTCACCTATAATGTCATACCTCCTGCCTCTGTCAGTAGTCTGGCTTCCATAACCTAATAAAAGAATAAATGGAAGAAAATATGTCTATTTTAAAGAATACAATATTTTATAGTCCGTTAGTGATTTCCAGTATTGATCATTGGTAAATTGAAATAAAGTATACTCCTGAAGGTATTCTTTTTAAAATAATTTACCTATTCATCAGTGTATAGTTAATGCATCAAAAATAAACATATTACAAATATTTTTGTGTCATTTACCACAGGACATAATAATAATAATAATAATTATAATAATAAACCTATGAATAAAAGAGAATTATCTAAAATACCTATAACAAGAATTTAGATTCTGTATAACAATATATGAATTCATTTTATTGAGATAAATTAAAAAAAAACACAATTCAAAACTAAGATAGGAGATAATGGATGTAAGCTGAAACTTTTGATTTTCAAAATGATGAGTGGTTGAATTAACTTGTAGGTTGGAATTTAGTTTATTTTCTCACCTTTTATCTCTAAATCAACTAATAACTTTTAACAATAACACAATATTTCAAAACACATAGAAGTACTAAAGGATCTTAGAGCTACCAATCCCAAAGCATTTAGGGGAACAAAATGCTATTAATAATTAAAATAAAGAAACAACTTCTATTTTTTTTTAATCAAAAATACTTTTGTAGGTAGATATAGTTATAAATCACATCAATAAAAGTTAAGTGTCTCATAGCAGGGTTCCTGTGCAATTGTTTTACCTGTCAGGTGTTATGAAGTCCTAAAACAGTAAATATAAATTTAATAGAGAATTAGAAAGAGATCTCTAGGGACGACTCCAAAAAGCCGTGTGGTTAATCCTTCTTCACTAAAGCGAGATTACTTATATTCAGACTCAAACTTGAGAGCATCCAATTAATCTTCCCTTAAAGTCTTATTTAAGAATATTTCTCTGCAATGTCATGTAGCCTACTGCACTCTGGACCAACATTACAATTAAGCCATTTCCTCTTCCTCAAACTGAAATACATTTTTTTCATTTAGCAAGCTGCTATCTCCTTCTGTAAAGACATCTTCTTTACAAGGACAATTTACATTACAACAGCAAGGTCAAGTGCAAGACCCCGGATCTGGGTCGGGGTAACCTGTGGTATCAATACAAGCTGGGGAATGAACAGACTGAGAACAGCCCTGCCTTGAAGGACTTGAGGGTGCTGGTGGATGAGCTGACAGACAGAACTGGTAACGTGCTGTTGCAGCCCAGAAAGCTAATTGTGTCCTGGACTGCATCAAAACAAACGTGACCTGCAGGTCAAGGGAAGTGATTCTGCCTCTCTACTCCTCCCAGATGAGATCCACCTGCAGTACTGCACCCAGCTCTGGGGTCCCAGGCCCAGGAAGGACATCAATCTTTGAGGTAAGTCCAGAAGAGAGTCACCAAATTGATTAGAGACAGGGAGAGACAATGTTTCCTATGAGATCAGGCTGAGAACGTTGAGGTTGTTGAGCCTGGAGAGGTGAAGGATCTAAGGTGACCTTTTTTAAGTCTTACAGTACCTAAAGGAAGCCTGCAAGAAATCTGGAGTGGGACTGATTACAAGGACATCTAGCAATAGGACAAAAGAGAATGGCTTTAAACAGAGTAGGTTGAGATTATATATTAGAAAGAAGTCCTTTACTGTGTGGTTGTTAAGATGCTGAAACAGTTAGCCCAGAGAAACTGGATGTCTCATCCTTGGAAGTGTTCAAGGCCCGAGCTAGATGGGGGTTTGAGAAACTTGATATAATGGAAGACGTCCTGGATCTTGGCAGTGGGGTTGGAATTAGATGATCTTTAAGATCCCTTCCAGGCCAAACTGTTCTATGATTCTACCATTTAGGCAGGTTATTCTTATGCTCCCATTTTAATCTCAATTTGTATTTCTTGTTTCTCCTTTCTTCCACACAGTCCCAGGCATGAGAGTGAATGTCCCATTTGCTTATTTAGAACACATGTGTATGCCCAACACAAAAAATAATTCCTTTTTGAACAGTGCCAGTGACCAAATGCAAACAGAAATGCTATCGTCCACATGTGATGTAAAATACTTTTCAAGTCTACGCGCTTGGAATGCAACTGCCTTTTTTTGCCTCAGCAATACATGAAATCTTGTTTAAGTTGTGCCTCCATTGCAGCTGTACTCTTTTTTTTTTGGCAGCATTATTGCTTAGACAGTTTCATTTCATATTTGTAAACATTTTATTTATGCTTCTTAATTGTGACATTTATGCTTCTTAATTTTGACATTTATACTTTGTTTTTATTGATGATTTCAGGTCAATTTTCCTTTTTCTCCAAATCACACAGAATTCTGAACTTCCAAAGCACTCATAACCCCTCCTTTCTAACACCATCTGTACACATTAGTATATATCAACATCTAAATCATGAACTAAAATATTAAATAAATCAGTCATATAAAAAAGTGCCTCACTTGAAATTCTTCCAACCGACAGTGAATCAATAATACTAAATACTAAATGTAGTTTTTCATCCAACTGTACACCAATTTTGTACCAATAAAATGTGAACCATACTAGAAGTTCAGATTACTTCAACATTTTTAAAGTAGTGTGGGTTCTTTCAGTTCCTTAGTTCATCAAACACTGAATACTTGAACTAAAGTATTCCTCAGTGTCTTCTTTCCATATTCTGGCCTACAGTCCTATTTCTGTGCTAAGATTAGTGTTGTAATGTGTTTGGACACAATTAAATTCATGAAGACTGAAGCAAATTCTACTTAAACCTCCTTTGTTTAAATCATAATTTGTTCTCTTTCCCATAAGTAATTAACCTATATATTTTACTTTGTTCTATAATACATTCATAAAAGATTCTTTTTATCTTTTCTTTTCATTACAAAGAACTCATTTTGTCTCTTAGTTTTTCTAATTTCATCCCTTTTTTGTAGAGGTACATTACATAATGGAGGCTATACACTAATGAACAATGAGTTATGAAGAGCCACACAGTGTAAATGTAATTAAAACCAAACTACTTAACCAAACTTTCCATTTGAGTAGGATGATGGAAGATGTGTCTTTGAGAACAAATAATAGATTCAAAGAGAATAGAAAGAAAAAAAAATATTTGTAGAAGAATCCACATTCAAGAAAATCTGTTATGTACAATAAGAAGCAGCATTCTGAAATCTTATTAATTCTCTGCTGTGAACAAGAACCTGCAAAATTTATGAGCAAATATCATCAAGTTCATTCTTCTTTTTCTTCTTGTAACTGATGAACATGCCCTACTGCTACATTCTTTTAAAGAACAGATGTCTGTGGCTGACGGAAAGCTTCCAAAGAGTAATAACACGTAGTGGTGTTAACTGTTAAATTTCATAGGCAGACAGGGTCATGTTCAGTACATGCTCCACATATGTGTGGAAAATTGTTAACACAGCACTTATCACTAACCTCCATGTTGGCAAATAATGCTAAGGGTGAATATATTTCCTTCCACTCAGTGCCTTGCTAACTCTGCTCTTTGTTCTTTGAGGGTAAACACACACAGGACTCACATGTAAAGACACGTAAAGACATATGTGACAATTGTGAAAGAAAATATGAGTAGAGATACTGCTATAGGGTATTTGATAATCCTTGAAGGGTATGCTACATTAAATGAGACTTCTTGTCTTCTGCTGCTTCTTTAGCTAGACTTTAAAACAAACAGGTTACATAGAAAGTAATTCAGAAATTTATTGAAATTAAATTGTTGAACAAGAAATTTATTCTTGCATGCAAATGTGTCTCTATGTATACTCCCTTATTAACTGCTTGGGACTTATTTTGTATGGTCAATGGAATATCCTTATGGTTATAGATACATTAAGCCATCCATATTACAGGCATCAATATATTCTTGAGTGAATGTATTCCAAAACCATTCAAAATCAGACTTAATAGGGTATAAAAATACTCACAGAGAGCTTTCTTTAATCAGAATGAAATCCTGAAAGAGAAAGCAGACCAAGCTAATAAAAAAAATCTGTGAAATGTGAATACAAAACATAGGTCAAATACTGAATTTCCTAATCCAGTGCAGAAAATTTCTACTGGGAGAGATAAAAAAAAAAAATAATGCTTTAAAATTAAGCTCCTTCAGTTCTTTATGAAAGGAAAAGAGTATATTTTTAACAACTACTCTCAATGAACCATGAATTTTAAAAATTATTTGACTTGATGCATCTTTCTTGGGATAACCTGTTGTTACACACCATTAAAAAAGAACATTGTGTTGCCTTGCATAATGCCCCATGCTGACATAACAGTGAGCAATTTATCATTCTGATGAACCTTCATGATTGGGAATTTCAAGAAACTGTGGTTCACTGAAAACCAGGATTTAAACAATCTTTATTTTAAAATTGTTAAACAATCTTTTTTGTTAATCTTTGCAGCGTCATGTTTTTGTGGTATTTAATACAGTTTAACATATTTCTCATATTACTCTGTTTCACATTTTATGTTTCACATATTTCTTCTCAGAAAATTATTCTTTACTTAAGAATAAGAATGCAACTAATGAAACAGTATAATATATAATTCATACTTTAACAATTGTGGCTGCTTCGAAGAGGTACTCTGGAAACACTTTTCAGATTATTTAGGTCTAAAAGCTATCCAATAGAATTGGTATTTTCATGATTGTCACAACCTATTCCCATTTGCAGTCCATTCTGGGACAGTGCAGGGGAATGGTGTTGTCAAACCTGTCTGTATACAACATACTGACTCCCATGACACTCAAAGCCAGTTTGAAACAAATTAAGTTTGTAATTTTTTTTTTTTCTTTTTTTAGCAAATGTTGGCTCACAGTCTCCTCAACATTCCCAACTCTCTGCATGGGGAAGTACTGAGATGACATTAAAACTTCAATGTCTACTACACTGAGTAGTGTAAGATCAGCCTCCGCAGTGTGTGTTTTAAATCTGATAAAGATGATATTCTAATCAAAAAGTTATCAGGAGGAAAGATTGTGAAGACTTAAACATTATGTTGCTTAATATCTTTCTAGATTTTTTTAATCCAAACTTATAACATCCAATTTTCTTTACTCTAGCATGGAATTTGTTATATTTTTGTCTTGAAAACTTGCTAATGCTGATTGTCAGGCAGCCATAATGGTTTAAAATATAATAATTTCCCAGAACTTCATTTTAAAAGGGAAACTCAAAGAAATGTGTGTCAGCTGGTAGTACATAAGAAACTTAAAAATAAAATCTTGCATCAGCCCAAAAAATCTTGCTAATCAGAAATGTTCACATTGAGAAATATTAGAGATTCAATTAAATACTTAATTCAGGAAGTAGAATCAGTAATGCCAGTTAACCTAACATTTTATTGTATTTAATTTAGGACTAAAAATAGGGGAGTATATTATTTTTTAAAATTTTATTCCTCCACATACTACTGAGAAGGGGAGTGAAAGTGGATTTTGATGTACATCTGGTGGCCACCCAAGGTCAATTTACTACACTGGCTCAGACCAGTCCTGATTCAAATGTATTTTATTTTATCTATATTATCTGTTCTTATTTCATTACAGATCATAACACATTGATGTTTTTACTAGTCTTTTATTTATAGACACAAAATATACATTAATATGGTGTTTCATATGATATTTCACTAAATGCAATGTTCATGGTTCTATTGGCCCTGCAATGATTAATTACCTGCATTTGCGCTTTATTTTTTATTTTTTTTTTTAACTGAATACTTTCAATTTAATAAATACAGGGGCTGTTCTACTCCCAGTAATCTTGTCTCCTGGGCATAGTTTTTTACATGTCCCTATTTTACTCCAGCTGACATTAGTATTATCATTTTCTGTATTTTATCCTTATACATTTTCCTTTCTGTAAGTAAAAACCACTCCGTTCTGCTGATTCTCACTTTTTATTTAAATTAGTTATTTAAAATAAATTAATTATTCACTAGTTTTGGGAGTCCCAGGGTCATTTCTGGTTTTGTTCAGTGGCTATTAATTTAAAATGCATGAACAGTCTTGACAGCAAGACTGACTCCAGATATTTTAGAACAGCAGGTAAGTAGATGCTGAAGAGCTCAGTGATATTTAAAAGTTGAAATAAGAAACTGAATTAGATAATTTGTTAGTTTTGCACAAAAGAGTGGAATTAAGAAATATAATATATCCTGTGCAAGGTGTTATGAAGCATCTAATCCTTTAAAGAGTGTAGCTTTTTAATCTAAGTAAAACTGTTATTATCCTACTCTTCTACAAGATTTTTTGCTTTACACTATCCAAGGTTATTGACTCACTAGGTCTAATAAATTACAAATGACAACAATTTGATCTACATTTTTCACAGAATCACAGAATGACAGAATGGCTGCAGCTGGAAGATCAGGAGATCACCTAATCCAGCCCCCCAGTGAAGCAGGTACACCTAGAGCAGATTGTATGGAATCACATCCAGGTTTGTTTTGAATATCTCCAGAGAAGAAGACTCTACAACCTCTATGGGCAGCCTGTTCCTGTGCTCTGTCACCCTCAATATAAAGACATTTTTCTTTATATTGATATGGAACTTCCTGTGTTTCTGTTTGTGCCTCTTGCCCCTTGTCCCACCACTGGGCAGGAGTTTCATGAAAAAAGTCTGGGCCCCCCTTCTTGATACTCATCCTTAAAATATTTCTTAGTATTGATAATATCCACTCAGTTGTCTCTTCTTCAAGCTAAACAGGCACAGCTCTTTCATCCTTTCTTCCTGAGAGAGGTGATACAGTCCCACTAATCACCTTTTCCAGCAGTTCCTTGTCTTTCTTGGAGTGGGGAGCTCAGAGCTGGACACAGTACTTCAGATGTGGCCTCATTAAGGCAGAGTAGATGGGGAGGATAACCTTTCCCAACTTGCTGCACACAGTCATTGTTATAACTGTATATTGGTTACATAATAATTATATGCAACATGATAAAAAAATCCATACTACATACTAGAATAAGAAATAGTTTGAACCTGTAAAATACACAAGTGGTCTATACATATATTATCTGGATAATTAGACTCATCACTCATGGAAAAGTACGTATAACAATCAATCATCACTATATTCTGAAATTAAAGAACTAACCATTTTATTATCATAAAGAGCTGGAAATACACAAGTTAATAGTATACAGAGAAAATAATAAAGTACTTAACCTGTGGTGGAACCATCCTTGAAAATGGCAAATTTATCCATTATTTATCCATTTATCTATTTAGATTTTTGTCCTGTTTTAGAGAGGAACTTATCTCCAATTTAACGACTCAGTTTTTCAGGTAGATTTTATTTCTTTGTGCTGTCTGAACAATTATATTATAACTAAAGAAAACTGGAAGGTGAAAAGAGAGACATTTGTCAAAATTTAGAAATTAATGTTTTGCATTAAAATCTATTTATGGAAAAGAAAGGGGAGGAAAATCTGTATTAAAAAGGAGTTAAACACTGAAAACTCACTTACTAACTTTTCTCCTGAGAACTTCTATTTGCAGATAAATATTTGCCTGACTGTGACATGTATATCTATTATAGTACTGCCAAGTGGATGCCCCATCAAATTTTTTCAAGTTCAGTTAAAATCAATAGGCAGCTAATCTCTATTATGACTCACTTTTAAGGGTGTATTTTACAAAAAGTGAAATGAATGTAGATAAAATATTGTTGACACTGTGTAAAAATGGATTTTTAAAAAGAGAAATGTATATATTACATTTGTCTCACAGTCACAGGTTCTTGAGTAATCATCCATTGAAGTCAGTAATTGAAGTCACTGACTTCGATAGGACTGGAGCACACAGCTTCTTTTCTTCGAGAATTTTATACAGCCAGTTTTGTATGGTGGTGTCACAGCATGCGGGATAACACACATGAACAGTAATTTCAGAGCATCTGGAAACTTCTGCGTTTGACGTGGATCTGTACCAGGGCAGAGTCTTGGCCCAAGCCAGTAAATATCCTGAGAGACAACACATAATTCTTAAATTATCTCAAATATAAAATAGAAGCAAAGAGAAAAATACATGACTGACAAATTACAATGCAACAAACAAAAGGACTCAGTAACTGCACACTTGCAGTAGTCTTTTAAAATGAGGCAGATGTCCATCCAGTCTGACAGCCATGAAACACAAACAAACATTTAAATGGAAATTTTTTTAGACTTTGCTATAGATTTTTCCTCTTTGATTTGAAATTAAATTTCCTGTGTTTTTTGTTATGCATATTATATTTAGCAAAATTAGTATAAATATAATTTATTTACCTATAGAGATTAGAAAAAGGAAATAAATGTAATTTCAATGAAGGATTAAAATTTACTTTAAAGATATTGTTTGTTATAAAGTTCTCAAAGCACCTTTCATTATACTAGTAGGCATTCCATTAATCTTTTTGTCGCATATTCTTTTCTTAACTGCTTTGCTCTTATACATAAGTTTTATCAGTGTTAAATGTAGGTAGCTGGGAGGTACTTAGACTGACAAGAGTATCATGCTTGTTTTTTAATTCACCTTTGAAAGGTTAATCATCCGACTTTGTATATTTTCCTCACACTTTAAAATTATATGTATTTGACATTTTGTGTTCAAATTCACTGTCTTAAGGATCTTCCAAACTGTGTTGGCTTTTTGCACAAATGGGATGGGACCCCTGGGAGATGTTCCTTGAGCTTTATTGCAGCATCGGCCTCATCACAGGCTGAGACAATTGAAAGATGGCAACTTCTCATGTCCTGCCAGCAGTAGCCAAAGATCTCTTTGTTACAGAGATTTTAAAAGTTTTTCAGCCAATAGCATTTTGCTTACAAACAATTGTTCTAGCCAACCATTGAAAGCACACGCACACCTGCTTCAAACAATGTTTGCTTGTATACTTTCTATTAACAATACACAATACTCCATTATTAAGCTTAAAACCTTCTACTATCTTGCCAAGGATATTTTTCTGCAGTGTTAAGGTCTGTTTTAGCTAAGCCTAAAATCTCAAGCTATTGTTTCATGGCCTGGCTTGCTGTACCATTGTATCTTCTCTACTTTGAGGCTTTGCAGCTGCAGTTAGCTCTAAGTTCTCTGTTCTTTCTGTTTCTGAAGTCTGCTTTCACTGCTTCTGAAAGTCTTCTTACCTTTAATATCTCCCACACCAAACCATGTAATAAATTCTGGGAGTACAGCCTTAGGTATCAGCCAAGATCCCTTGTTTGGAATGGAAAGAAATGTTGCATCACCTGTCTCTTACCTTGTTACTTTCCTCTATCACACTGTTGCAATGTGTTGTGACTTACTGCATCAAGCACATCAGCTAAGAAATTAAAACTTGCTAATTTTAGGCTGAAATATTAAAATCTATTGATTTAAAGCCCAAGCCCAAATATTTTGACTGGTTGTGTACATTTCCAGCAAATAATTAGACAGGTGAATGTCAAGGGTAATGCATCCCAGCAGTGCAAGTTCTTAAGGACTGTGAAAATCTCCTGTAACATGTAATACTCAGTTTTCAATAAGTAATTCAAAATAACAATTTTTAACATAAAAATCATCATTTATTTATGAGGTGTCATTAGTGACAGCCACATTTATAAGATAGACAGAGGAGGTCCTAGCTTTTGGTTGCTTACTGCTTTAATATTAGTGACACAAATGCTTATTTTCATAATTGCAGCCTTTTGAAGGTTGCAAACATAAATAAAATACGGAAGATACCCTTTTCTTATTCACAGTTTAAAATATTAATCACTTATCAAAAATATAAAAAAGAAAATTCCAAGCTCTTCTATATTTCGTAGGTATTCTGTCTGTTACCACATTCCTGAAGCAGGGGTGTGAATTGTCCTTTCTTATCATGTTGACTTCCTTCAAAGTTATGGTTAACTCTGTTATTTTTAAGGAATATTGATGAGTGTTAAAGATAATTTGTACCAAATGAACATTTCTACACTAGTGCTCTCTATCACCCAAGAAAAAGTAGTTTTTAAAATTAGACTCATAAAATAGTGGTTTAAGAACTTTTTGATATAATTTGGCAACTACATATAATGTTTACTTTTACAGTACTTTACAGTTATCCTATTAACATTACTCAAGAAAATCCAAAGTTGTCTTCAAAAGAAAAAATAACAGCCTTTCTTTTGATGGCTTCGTTAGAAATAAGTGAGAAAAGAAAATAAATTCTTCCATAGTAAATGTAAAAATATTCCAAAATTCCTTGAAAATGTACAAAAGAATAGTACTGAAAATATTGATTTTGCACACGCATGGCCTGTGGTGAGGGAATTATTCTACTTCAGTAGAAATGAGTAAGAGAAGCTCAATTGCCTTTTAATTCTGAAGATAAATTGATCATGCTTGTATCATCACAGACTCTCCACTCTTTCCACTCTTAGCAATGCAGTGGCAAAGAAAGCTTGAAGAGAAAGCCAGAGGACCTGGTCACATGTGAGGGCAACCAGGACACTGCCCCAGATGGGGTGAGCTGTAATGTGGGCTGCTGAGACACGGGAGCCAGATTTCCCTATTCTTACACAAGTGCACAATGTAGTCTTTTTTTTTTTTTTTTTTTTTTTTTTTTTTTTTTTTTTTTTTTTAGTTTAAGGATATTAACTGAACCAACCTTTCAGTTTCTATGGAATAACTCAGCAACTAAATCCTAGAGTGGTTTGTACCCGGAGCTATTATATCATGGGTCTTATTTGGAGCTACGGGTAGGTGCTTACCCTTGGGAAACAAATGTTTTGTTTCTCCTTTCACTTTTTACTTAGCTCAAAAAGAGATGCTGCCTACTTAACCATTCATAAAGGACTTTGAAAATACTTTGTAGCATCAAAATACTTTCCTCTATCATATGACGTCTCAGTATTTTATCTTGGACAAGAGGTACACAGTAATGTGAATTCCTTTTGGGAGAAGGGGAACTTGGAGCAGGCTATGTTGAGCAACTCCTTGTTTTGATTTTGTCCCAAGCTACAAGGGGAAAGATAACAGCAGTCAGGCTCTCACTTTCAAGAAATGAGAGCATAGCTACATCTCCTCTTCACTGGAAATTCCCAAGCATGAGCATGTAAAAGCATTTTCATCCCTATAGATAAAATAACAAAATACTTTACAAATGACTTATATCTTGCAATGTGACTATTTTACTCATGAATTAAATTTGAACACAAAATAAGCCTTTTAAATATTGTTTTGAAATGCCTCTATATTTCATGCAGCACTATGTAAGTTATGTTAGACACACTTTCATGATATGTCTTAGTTAAAAGGTTGCAGCTTTCCTTAAAAAGAGTTACACATTGTTATTCCAATACATGAGGCATCTGATTCAGGAATGAGATTTGTATTTACTGGCTATAAACTCAGAAGGTTTTCTGGCAATACATAGCAAGTGCTGGCAGCTGGAGCTGAGGGACACCTCAGGGAAGAGAGGCTGGGGCTGCCCCATGCCAGACACAGCCAGCTCTAGCCCATTCCAGTGGGCACACAGCAGGGCACAGCTGAGCCCCTCAGACAAGCTGATGGCAGCCCAGTGGAAACGTGCCTGAGACAGGGCAGAAAACACCAGACAGGCAGAAGAAGTCTGAACAGAAAGGGTGAGAAGCAGCAGAGGGAACACCACAGTCAGAGAAGGAGAAGGACACACTCCATGTGCCAGAGGAGGTATTCCCCTGCAGCCTGAGTTAAATGTGGTCTCCTACATACCAGCTAGCCCACCTTGAAGTTCAGATACCCACACACAAAGTAGTGAACTAAAACACAGAGAAAATAGGGGCTAAATCACATAGAAAATAAGAAGGGAGTTTAATAACTTTTACAAAACTTGTAAGTTTAATATTACTGGCACAGTCCATGGCCAAAAAAATGTACTGTCAGTATCCTGCTTAAATGTGATATTTTATTCCCCTCTCCCCACTTCTTTATTGCTCCTCCCTGATCCAAACTTCTTCCTCCATTTCCCCACTTCGGGGTCTCTCTAAGCACCCCAAGTTTTGCACATTTCCACATTCCTTTTAAAACATTCCCTACCAAATTTTGAATAATCCACTGGGCCCCTGATATATCCCATAAAAGTTTATTCATTCCCATGAGTCCCATGGTAATCTAGCCTCCCCCTTCCTATCAGTTACAAAGTTATGTGTGAGCTTCTTCATGGTGACTCTTGAGCGACTGTGTCAGTGGCTCAGCCATTGGTGGCATGGGAGCTCTTATCTTTGGTATGCTTGCTGTTATCTCCTGACTCGTTATGTGTATTTGCTTATTACTTTTCCTGTCTCTGGTCTCTGTTTATTAGTGAGTAAATTACTCACCCAATACTCTCACTCAAACTAGATATCCCTCCAACCCAGGGATTCACATACCCTTTGAGTTTCCTGCAACTTTACAGAGCTGACACAATGACTTTAATCTTATCAATGTAAACTAGCTAGGACAAATAAAATGCTAGCACGTATAAAATAAAACATAAAGTGAATGTAAATCTCTATAATAATGACCTAAGAAACTGGTTGAATTCAAACTATATAGAGTCTATTGTCTACCATCATAGGGTATTTTCCCCACTTATTTATTTTGGTTTTGATTTAGTTTAATCACATTCAGCATAGGCTTTTCTCTTCAGTACAGAAGGAAAAAAGTGAGTTTTATTCAGTTTATTGTATTATGATTTTGATAGCAAAAGGAAAACTAATTATAAGCTTAACCAACATTACATGTCAATCTAGAATAAAAATAATATTAGAATATTTTATCCATTAAAACAATAGAATGAGGAAATAATAGACAAAAGTATCTCCCAGAACAAATAATTTCTTAACAGCTGTAGGTTTTTTCTTATGTGATGAATGCTAATATTCATGAAATTTAATACTTTGCATTTTTTAATACTTTGCATGATATGAACAAAGAGTTGTATTTCATGGCCTGCATGTTTGTTTTCTCTAACAAAATATAAATCATGGTAACATTATAGACATAAGGTGATATTCATTGAACTTTTAAATAGTTTCTTTGTTCTTTTATTTATTTATTGGATAAAAACCTCACTGCATCTCACTATGTAGTTCACTAACTACATTAAACCTGCTTTCAGAACATGTGTGATGAAGACATTAAAAGTTGAAAGTTGTTTTGTCTATGTAGGTCCAAATAAATCTCCCTTCTATTTAACTGGATAATAGTGCTAATTCTGTGGGGAGAAATTCTTACCTAACATGAGAAACACTCAGAATGTCTTGGATTTCTAATTAGCACACTTGGACAATTTTGTCCTTGGAATGCAGTGATTGCAGCTACCATATTTACCAGCACTAGTATACTTCTGAGATTTAGAAAAGAAATAAAATATGCAAGTACTGGAGAAGGATAATAGTGGTAGCAGTTTTATTAAGACAGAGAGGAGAGCTCGGAGCAGACACTATACTTTGTTGTTGTGTCCCCCAAAAGAACATATTACAACTACTTGGGCAGAGGAAACTTCATGATGAAAACCAAACTCTGTCTCAGATAGTTTACACTCCTACTCATCATCCCTAGCTGCTCCTGTGTCAGCAGACCCAAACTCTTGCTAAACTGACAAATACAGTCTCCAATATTTTGAGTTTTCTAGCATCGGGTTTGCAATGCAACTTGAATCTCCATATCTGACTTGATTTACGTCCAATTCATTTCTATGAGCTCACAGCTGAGTGCATGTGCTCAGTGCCCAGCTCCACCCAGACTCATAAATAAGTGTTAAAGCTGTGCTACATCTTCCACACTCAGGGGGCAATCCTCTTTGCACACTCAAGAGAGGGAAAGAGATGGAGGTGTGGAGACCAGACAAAGGACTGAAGTGAACTTACTCTGAGATAAGGTTAAATACATTGTTTCTAATCTACCTATAAAGTCAGAACTTTGAGATAAACTAGGAAATGTAAGAAATTCCACCAGGATACACCTCTAAATAGAAAACTCAAGCATATGGTCTTCCTAGCTTCTGGGTATTTAAATTTATTGCAGTGTGCCAACATACACAGTATTCAGTTCCCGATAATTATGAAATAGACCATTAACTGTTATAAACTGTCATATCTCTTGGGATCCAGGATGATATGTGAAATCATGATAACATAGCTATAGATGTAGTAAAAAAAAAGGATAAAAAATTATAAAATTATTTTAAAAGATTAATTTAGGAAGGCTGATTAACAAGATATATTTACATCACATGGGCAGGTAAAGAAAAAAATTAAATTAAATGCTCTGGTTAGAAAAAAGTAAGAATTGCTTTCCAGATCAGTATCAATGAAAGAAGGGTTAGTCAGTGCCAAAGCATAATTTTCCATTAGTGTTCATGCCCAAAGTCTCTTTTAAGGGACCATTTGGTAAGCGAAATTAATGTAGATATAAAATGTTGGCACCATTCTTGAATTTTAACCCCAAACAAACAAGCAAGTAGAAATTAATAATGAACCTTTAAAACACTTGTATTAAGGCATTATCTCTTGTGTCTTTCCCACTAACAACAGATTTTGCATTGCTAAAAACTCTTGGAGAAATAAACAACTCTACTGGGCATCCAAGAATAAAGTTGGTCAAAAATTTTCTGTGGATATTTTTAGTTTTTACTTGTTATTATTTGAATCATAAATCTTTATCAAAACATTTTAGACTTAATTAATCTTTAGCAACCTCACAGCAGAATTCCAGATGAAACCTAGGCAAACCTGGGTAAGGATGTTCTTAGGAAGTACAAAAGATTTTATAGTCAATGAGACTTTTTTTTTTCACAGAACAAATTATTCTGTGCTTTGCTTCTACTTCTGATATTCATAAGCAAATTTAGGCTTAGTATTCTGCAGAGAAGGTTTAGTTTTTCCTAAACCTAGAAAAGCATATGTCTTTTTAGAACTAAGGAAGGGTGGACACACTGCACAGAGTCTGTCCTGATCTACAAATCACTTTGTGGTCCATCACATGGCACATTGACCATGTTACCTCCGTATGGGAATTAACAGACCAATCGTGCCAACAACCTGGAGATTTTGTTTTCACTCACCACCAGGAAACTTCCAGTGCAAATAATATTTTTTCTTCACCTATCACCAGGTTAATCAGTAGATGAGATAGCTAGGTATTGTGAATACTGCCTTGCTATCTATTCCTCTATTCTTATACAGAAAAAAAGTCGACTGGTATCTGCTGGAAGAAATAAAGCAATGGCGACAACACATAAAAGAATCTTAAGAGTATCTTTTTTTTTTTTGCTACAAGTAACAAAATACTGGAAACGTGCGATGGATAAAGGTGGGAACAATATAAATTGCTAGAGGAAAGACAATAACTTTGATTTAGTCACCAACATCTCAGCAGATACATATTTTATATACCCGTTTGTCTTCAAATATTTAGTTTTGTGACCTAGATTGACAGTTTGTAATGTAATAGTTTATATCTGGAAAAGAACTTTGTCAGGGCGTCACCCCACAGTTTGTATATAGTATATTATGCTGACAGATGATAAATGATATTCATGACAATTGCTGCTATTGGTGTGGGTAAATCATATAGATTTTCACATAAGCCATACTCACGTTTAAATGTCTCCTTTGTTTAATTTTCTTGTTATATGTGAGCTTACTTGGGACTTAACTTTTCGTAGTTTAAAAATGGACATCTTAGAAGTATAGGGTATTCTGTTATCAACTACATTTCAGCATTATATTATGAAACACTAATTTGTGTATGAAAGATGCAAAACTTACAAAGTATGTATATTCAGGAGATTTTGGAACATGAGTAAATGACTTAGTGAAATCTAGTTTGTAACACACCTGTCTAATCTATCATATATAATTGTGGAACAGCAATATAATTTCAAAATACTGAATCAGTGAAAACCTGTATATTTAACGTAATTAGAGTAAACTGGAGTCAGGCCCTACATACTTCTGGTACAAATGTCAGGGAGTACAGAACTAGTTTTTACAGGTCTTTCACAACAATTTTGCCTGAACAACTGAGTCCTAAAGAATGTTGTGGTTAGCCTAGAAGTGAGTATCACCCTGGAAATGATAACCCAGGAGAAAATGTGCCATGTGAATGCTAGGATAATTCTGCAAAACATATTAGCATTGCAAACATCACCATTTCAATGTTATTGAGCAGAAGTTTTACCCCTAATTATTCTGCCTTTCTGGATTTTGCTTTCATGTATATTTTTCCCTTACAATCTTCTTTCAGAGCTCTTGGAAACATCTAAGAAACTAATATAAAATCATTGCAGTCTGTGTTAGGTAACAAAATGAATATTGATAAGTTAGCTATGAGATAAAATATACTATGGTAGAAATTCTGCTGCTGAGTATACCTTGCCCTGATTATGACACTGATGTTACCTTGTTTGTTTATTTTTATTTTAATGGTTAATGTTTTAAGGGGTATGTAATAAAGAAGAGACTTTGAAAAGTTATGAAGAATACAAGTTAATGTAAACCATATAACCAGATATTTATATGAAATTTTACTACAAGATGTGAAACTGGAACTTTTTGACTTGTTCAACAGGTATGTATCAATAGAACCAGAAAAAACTGGAGGCTTCACGGACAATGACACAGAATCATCAAAGTTAGATACCTTCTTATTTTTATCTCTGCTATAAATGAGTATAACTGTGGATTTCTTTTTCTGGAACTTTCAGTTTACACTAGACTGACAGTACTTAGGAAATTGATAACTAGTAGTCTAATACAACAGCTATACAACAGCTTATCTTAGCCTGGCTGAACAATAATCTTTGCTTCTACATGTCCCAAAATTTATAGCATCAATCTTCTCTCATAAGTGAACCAGCAAGAAAATCCATCTGAATATGAAAAATATCCACCCAGATGTTATCTAATTAAAATGATGCTTAAAACATGAACTCATTATTTAATGTTCCCCATGTCTAGAGAATGCTAAAATATAGAAGTGTGGTCTTGGGGTCACCATTTATGGTCGCAGTGAAACAAGACTCATGGATTCCATATCAGAAGGCTTAACAAGATTTATTAAAGTTGACTCCATTCTTTCTGGGCTTGGGCTATTTCTGCCCAGGTGAAGAGCATGCTGCTTCTTCCTCCCTGCTCCGTGCAGAACCCCATCCTCCCCCCAGTTCTTCACATACCAGGGAGATAACAAAACTTCACCCATTGGTTAGGAAAGAGAAACAAATCCTCATCTCCTGGGAGACAGAGATACAGGAGAGAATTGTTTACAGAACTTGTGCTGCATTTCTCTGCTTTCCCAGAGAATATTTCTCTGCAGGAAAAAATATATTATGTTCATACAACAATACAAGTGCTTAAAATAGGTTGTTTATTACACAACAATTTTGCTGATCTTGTTTATGCAATAAACCATTTTTCTTTGTGCACAAGGTAACTGTCATCCCATAAATTAAAAAGTTGCTTCCTAGTCCTACCAGATGCCACCTTTTTTAATGTTACAAGAAAAAAAAATGTAGTTTGGTATTCAAGCAAACTATTCTGAACAGGTGTGGTGGTTTGACATGAGCTGGATGCTGTTGCCTACCTAATCTACTCTATCACTACCCTCCTCAACTGAACAAGGAAATATGACAGGGTCATGGTTTAAGGACAAGGAGAAATAACTCACTGATTATCAGCATGGGCAAAACACACTCAGCTTGGGGAAATAATTTGAATTTATTACCAGTCAAATCAAAATGCAGTAATGAGAAATAAAATCATATCTTAGAACACCCTCCATCTACTCCTCCCTTCTGAGCTTAACTTAATTCTCTTCTTCCTGTCCTCAGCAGCACAGGGGGATGGTGAATGTGGTTTTGGTTAGTTCATCATGTTCACCACTCCCTTCTCATTTGAGGACTCCAGACTCCTCAAACTCTTCTCCTGTGCCAGTAAGGGTTCCCTCCCACAGTAGACAATCCTCTAAGAAGTACTCCAGTGTGATTTTCCCCACATGCTGCAGCTCTTGATGACTTGCTCCAGCATGGATGCCTCTCACCAGATGCAGTCCTTCAGGACAGACCAGTATGGGTCCCCCATAAGGTCACGAGTGCAGCCAGCAAACCTGCTCCATCAGGCTGGAGGTCCTGCTCCAGTGTAGGCTTCCCACTGGTTCAGAGTTGCCTTCAGGCATTTCCCCACCTTGGCACTGGGTCCTCTAGGGGCTGCAAGTGGATTTCTGCTCCACGGTGGAACTCCATTGGCTGCAGGGGCACAGCTGTCTCACCATGGTCTGCACCACAGGCTGCAGGGTAATCTCAGCTCCAGCACCTGGAACACCTCCTGCCCCTCCTTCTTCACTGACCTCAGGGTCTTTAAAGATGTTTCTCTTACACATTCTCACTCCTCTCTCCAGCTGCTGTTTTGCAGCAGTTTTTTTACTCTTAAACATGTTATTAGTCCAGACACTGTTACCATTGCTGATGGGCTTGGCCTTGACCAGTGGTGGGTCCATCTTGGAGCTGGGTGACAATGGCTCTGTTGGACATGTGGGAAGCTTCTAGCAGCTTCCCACAGAAACTTCTCCTGTAGCCTCCCCACTACAAAATTCTTGTCACACAAACACAGTATCATGGGAAATCTCCTGTATTTGCCTGCCTGTCTGAACCATATTTTCTGTAAAATTAGCTACATGATATAAGTGCCTCCTAAACAATTACAGAAAATTTTGATTCATTTGCCTCGTATTTTGTAAAACCTAGTCATCTATTGTACATCCTTCCAAAGTCATATACATATCTAAGAGTGTTACATATTAAATGTTAACTATTATTACAGAGAAAAAGTTGGAAACTATGAATATGAATGTGAATGGTTAATATATTAGAAATATTGAAGATTTGCAAACAGTTGTAGATCTATGACTGACCTATTTAGCAGCATTACAGTATTATGTCTTTAATACTCATCTGTAATAGAACAGAGATATCAACAGCCTGACAATTTACTCTGCATAATATGTCAGGTAACTTTCTTGTTACACCTTCCTTGACAAAAAGGATATTTGCTAGGCCATGTTATCATTTGTTTTACATTCATTTTCAGACATCAAGACCCATCATTCAATCTTATGATGGCCTTTGGATGTATGTGAGGAGCTTTAATGGTCCCCAGATTCATTTAGTTCTGTAACAACCTAACAGATTAGTGTGGGATCATTCATTAGAATGACAGACTCAAAGCATATGAAAGCACAGATAAGACGATAAGTGAGCTGGGGTTCTTCAGCCTGGAGGAAAGGAGGCTCAGGGAAGATCTTATCAGTCTCTACAGCTACCAGAAAGGAGACCATTGACCATTGACAAGTGGGAGTCAGATTCTTCTCCCAGGCAACTCTCCCAAGTGACAGGACAAGAGGAAACGGCTTGAAGCTTCACCAGGACAAATTCAGGCTGGACATCAGGAAGAATTTCTTCATTGAATGGGTAGTTAAGCATTGGAACAGGCTGGCCAAAGAAGTGGTGTAGTCATCATTCCTGGAAATATTCAAGGAAGTATTCATGAAATGACTGGATATGGCACTTGATGGACCTTGAACTGAATGTCCTCAGAGGTCCTTTCCAACCTTAATGATTCCATAACTCTTTGATTTCACAAAGGATTTTTTTTCCATTTATCTCTCCTTCTCCTTCAATTCAATCTGATAATATCAGGATAAGATCAAAACTGTTAATATTTTTATTAGTGCTGTTACATCTGTGGTGTCAGTTACCTAATAATAGCCTTGATCTGACAGAATAAAGTGACATAACCTGTACTGATATAAATTAATATTTCCTCAATTACTTCAGCAGAGTTATGATAATTTAAAACAATTGATATATTTCCTTATTATTTTAGCAGGTCATTGAGGGTTCTTATTGATAGTCTTATCTCTGAAATCAGTCCTTAAATATGCTAACGCAAATGATGCTTTCAGACACCATGATCATTCTTTGTTATTACTTATGAAAACTTTTCAGCTTTCACCTTATTATGATTACTATTTTATTTTATTTTATTATTATTTGTGAACCATACAACGCCACAGAATTAAGTTCTTAGCAGGTATCACTTCCTTTTATGGGAACATTAGCAGACAAAATCTACTTGTGCCCCCTTTGCCCCTGTTTTTAGTTGTCTGTGACAGAATGTACTCTAATGCCACAGTTTCTTCCTACTTTGTTTTCTACTTTGTTTCCTAACACCTTAAACCAGGTTTTCCAGCTCCTAATGACTTTTTTTTTCTTTTTTCTTTTGGCACATGAGTTAATCATCTTTGTCATCTTTTAACATTATCATTCATATTCTTAATACAGGAAGATGTTGTTTCAGACCTAATCTCTGGCTGAGAAAGTAACAGAGTGGCCTGAGATAACCTCGTAAGATCAGAATTACCTAGTATTGCACTTTAGAAATTATTTCATATTCACACTTGTGGCACCCAAGTTTACTCAGCTTTGGTTATCCTACTATCACTGTATTTTCAGGCTTGTTCTCTCATTCTGTCCTCATACTCAGGAATTCTTGCCTCACACTACTGCTAACTAATATGAAACCTAACAATGTGTAGGAGTTTTTGAAAACTTTCTACTGTATAAATCTGAAAGAAGTAAATTATACAAATGGAATTGCAACATAGTTGAATTTTTGAACTTTGTCCTTATATTTTAAATTACTTGAAAATGCTCTGGTTTAGAATATACAAGCAGTGAAAATGCTTTTCGTTGTTTTTATTTACTATATAATATTCTAATTTTTTTATGTAACAATGTACAGCAATCTGAAAGAAGAGTTCAATTATGTCTTATTCAAGATATCAATTTGTGCTCAAGTAATCCTTTGGAATACTTTTCAGGTTATTTTTGTCTGTCTGAAGTCTGTAATATTGAAACTTCCTTAGTGTGGAAGATCACTAAGATTACGTTAATATATAAATTTATAAATACATATGTACAACTTCTAGATCTATATTTCAAGCAAATATCTCAACATTTATAGTGCATATAGTACTGTATAAATAATGTTTAAATATACATATATACGTTGTGTGTATACACGTATACATATTGATTACAGGACTTCTGCTCAACTTCTGTGAACAGGACAAATGCAGTTAGGCAAAGAATTTCTAAACTGTGCTACCCATTAAATCATATTGACTGCAATTACTGATACTCCCAGCAACTTTCTATTGTCACATAGTTTGTTTTAGTGAGCCTTGGGGAGAGACCATTGTAGCATGTTTTATGAACAAACAACACTATTTGACATAAGAGAGGTTTGGAAACTAATCATCAAATGACAAGTTTTCCATGCCAAAACTTTGGAATCGGTCTGGCTCTAGCAGATTTCCCTTTGGGCTGCAAAAATCCATTTCTTCTGTCTCCCAATTCCCATGACCTAATTACTGAGAATATTACAAACTTGCTGCCAGCCAACTCTGAACACTGCTTTCTGTCTTAAACAATAACAAATATGTAGTCCTTAGTAGCTATATGAAGAGAGGAGTGAGAAGGCCACAAAATGGAGGGAAAAATAAAAGATTCAAAAAATATAGTTTGTACTACCACCAGAGATAAATTTTTTCAAGCCAAAGGCAAGTAGCTGGCAGGTAAAACATGAAGGATCTCAGTGAGAATGGGATTTGGGCACTGGTTGCCTTTCCTCAAGGGGAGAAGAAAAAGAGTTTTATCATTTTCATTATTAGAACTGAAATATCAGTCAATATTGTGCATAATTGTGTTTCAAAGTCTTTTATGAAATTAAATGAAGAACCATGATAGAGAGAAAAACCCACACTGAGAAAATATTAAGTAAAAAAAATAATTCCAGAATTAGGTTGCGTTTTCACCTGAAAACAGAGAAGTTTTAACATAAGCATGTAAAGATACTTATGTTTAAACCATATTGCAGAAAAAAACAGAATTACAATTGACAGGGTAACATCATTGTAAAAGGACTTGACAGATATAGAATTTAAATGTGAACCTAACACAGTTGGATTCCAATTTCTTAAAATAGCATATGCATTCAATTTTTTAGCTAAACAAATTGTCAAATATGTGACATGAATTGCCAGAAAATACTTTTATCCTTCATGGACATGGAATTCTTGGGCAATTATGGTACATGAGATCCTTACTGTTATTTGGTTAAACATATTTTTGTTGAGTAGACAGAATGAATATAACTCAAATTATCAGGTGATACAAAATTTTCAAGGTGCTCCATAAAAGAGTCACAGGATTTACCTAGAGTAATTCTGTATCTGCAGTAATGCAGACCCATTAAAGGACTTTTTTGCAAGGTAAATGTTTAAGGCAATATTACACTGAATGGGTGGATACCGCCAGGGGTACAGTCTTGAAAATGAGTCAATTCTTTTAGATGTTACGTGATGGTTTCCCTTCTATCCTAATATGTTGGAACAAAATCACTTTTGAAACTTCACATTTGAAAAGCAGGGAAGAAGTAGACAAGGAAAAAGACAAAAGAACAACCTCTGAAGTTTGCTATAATTTGCTTGTAAAATTATATATTAATGATGTCACAGATGCATGTATACAGTGAAGCAGTGAAAGGAATTTATTGACAATTGCTACCTATCTATTTACAAAATGAATTCCAGCCATCACTTCCTTAATGTGATACACAATGAGGCACAAAAGATGTTATACATCTCAAGAGCCACCACATTTAATGAAATCTCTATGAATGTTATGATATTCATATTTTCCTTAATTTCTTCACATTGTTATTTTCTCACACATGTATAAAAATAATCCAGTCCAGTTCCTATAACATTCACAATTATACTAAAATAGCACTTCTGAAATCCTTAACCTTGATTTGCCCTGCAACAGGATTTAACACCTGGATCATACATGATTTTTTTTACTGAATATTAGTAATCAATTTGAGCTATATGATATTTTTCAGCAGTGCAGCTCTACAGGACTACCATCACAATACTTTACCTAATTCTGTCCATCCCAGTGATTCCACTTCTCCTACTTAGTTAATTCTAGCCTCCACTCTTATTCCCAAAATCCTGACTTTTTTTTTATTTCTAAAATCTTTTGACTAAATTACATCATCTTCCTGTTCTGCAGTCATTCTTTCTTCTTTTGTGTACCTATGCCACTCTAATACTAATTCTTCACTCTGTTCACTATTTCTAATGTCCTAAATTCATTTTATCCCCTTTCATCCTAGTTTATCAATGACCTTATCATTGTGACAGCTTTGACCTTAATGTAACAACTTCTTGGTTGTCCTAACTTTTTGGTTCTTTTCCTTTGATGGGTGTGGTTTTTTGTGGGTTTGGTAATTTCTTTTTTCCTTTATGAACTCTCCCTGTTTCACTTATCATTTATGCTACTATTTTTGTCTTATTTCAGATTTTTCATATCACATCCTTTCCAGTCAAAAAAAAAATATTTTGGCTGCATGAGGGCAACAGCTGCTTTTGAAATTCTTGGAATAGATCTTATTTCTGGAGCACACATTTAATCTTCTGTAGGTTGTATCGTCTATCTGGAGTCTTCCTTCTGAAGAAAATTTCAGGTGATCCACAGAGACAGGATGATTAGTATATCAGTAGTGATTCTCACTTAGGAGATTATCGGACTGTAAATGATGTTTTATCTAAATTTAAAATTTGTTGATCTGGTTTTAAAAAGCCAAGTGTTAAATGTCACTTGATAAGGAACTAGAAAGTGTTTATGATGTTTTTTAGAGTCCCTTTATTCTGACATTGTCTAGTTTCAGGCAAGTAACTAGATATGATTATAAATGAGGCATACCTTTGTGGCATGTAATATAGAAAAATAGGGTGGCTATACTAGTTTAGCTCAAAGATACATCTAATCCAACCTTTTCCCGGATAATAGCCAAAAGCAGACACGGAGAAGAAAGCAAAAGACTATAAAAATATGTAGCAATATTTCCCCTGGATACTTTCTCAGTCTCACTGGATCGTAGATTTCTGAGCTGGAGGTGCTGTATGCATATTTAAACATTTTCTCTCGTCCATCACCATCTGAAGCCAAAAACTTTTGAATCCACACATGATTCTTAATACAAATTCTATTATTCAACATGTTCTACAATGAATGACTGCTTTTTACCTGTTTTTATATGCATATGAACTATAAAGAGGAATATACTGATACAAAAAGCAGTGATTTTTCTGCTGTTGCTTATAGAAATGAGTACCCTCTTGTTTTTAGGTAGGTTTGGATCCAATATCTGGCTTTAAAGATTTGCTATTATTCTTTCAATACACTGAAACAATAGGTCCTAAACAGAATCACAAATACAGAGAAAGGTTTTATGGAGCCTTTATGGTTCAGTGACATGCTTATTAAAAGTAAATATTGAAAAAATTAAAAGATCAGACAAATACCCTTCATACATTGTATCAGTGATAAACAATGTTAATGATTAATACAAGTCCTAGATATAGCACAGAAATACTTCAAGACAAGTGGAATTTCCCTATTTCCAATCTATCATAAACATATTGCTGCATAATAAATCTTTATTGAACAAAGTTAATAATTCATTTATTTTCTTCCATTCTAGTCCTGTTTTCAACAAGGGTAAACACTTCAAAAAAAGGAACATAGTCAACAGGCACTACAACTGTGTAAGTTACATTCACATTTATAGGTTTTGAGTTTAGGTGGTGTCGTGGTACTAAGACATGTCCTAGAAAACCAGAAGTATTAAAGCTATTACCTTGACACCAGCTTCCCAGAAGGAAAATGAAAGGTTAAATGATTATATCTAGAATCAGAAAGTATGATCAAGACTGATAACTTAAATGTACCTTTTTAATTAAAAAGTAGCATGCAAACTCAGTATAACCAATGGTAATAAAAATTTTTACTAACTTTGCAAAGCCTCAGGCTGGGCTGTGAGGCTTACCATTTCTGGACTCAATCTTGACTTGCTTGGAGCTTTGTTTTAATCAGTTAAGCTGAAAGAGCAATTATCTCATGACTATGTGGCTATTAATTAATTTTTGTTTACTTTGGCTTTACACGAGTCTGTGTTACAACTTTGTTAATAAATTCTGCGTAGATCACTTAGTTATTCTGTGGAGAATGTGTCATCCAGGGCCTTTAATAATCATGAAGAATCTAAGAGTACAGGACTGGGGTGACAGCAGAGGCCTTTAGAGTATGTGTACAATATCATATTAGACTTATTAAGTATATCAACAGCTCCTCTATTGATAATATGAACTTAGAAGCTGAGCAAAACAGATTTAAGTCAGATTAGTAACAGAAAGAAGCTAGTGTATCCTCTATATCCACTGGACACCATTTGCCAAAGTCATATGTAACACAGAGTTACAGAAGAGTAAAGAAAGAGCAAAGGATAAAGTCTGTTAAAAAACAGACAAAAATGGTCCCAAGTAGACCCTAGAGTGAGGACAAAAACTGTCACTCTCAAGAATGTGTTTTTCCTGACAAAGAGGAGGAAGACAACCCCTTAATTAACATCCCATTCCTAGGATCCTGAGAATGCCAACAACTTATCATGACCTACCTCAGAACCCATGCTAAAAGAATTGGCTTGGGGTCTCTGAGAACATTGGGAATGGCCATGAAAACATCCTTCCTCTGGTAGACTTGGCTGCTGAGGCTCATGGCCAACTTAGAGATGGTGCAGTAGTGTCTTTGAAAGAACAGTCTAGCAGAGGAGTCAGTGGAGGCTCCCAGACTACCAGCAGGGAGACTCTGGCTGTTTTTCTGACTATGGCAACAGCTTTCATTTGAGGCTAGTCCTGAGCCCTTAACAGCATGACTGGGCCACTTACCTCATTTATTCCGACAGGGACCCTGAGCTATGGGCTGAAATCCTGGCCTGACCTCATCCCCATCTTGGCACCAACAACCTGGCACAGTCACTGGTCATGGTCTCTGAACCTGGCAAATGAGGAACAAATTTAGATTTCAAAGGGTTTTGTTTGCTTGTTTGTTTGTTTGTTTGTTTTTCTTAAGATATAACAGCTGCTAACTGTAGCTTTGCTAATGAGGTTTCTTTTGTACTAATTAGAAAATTTGGACTGTATGTGTACCAGTGTAAATGAATTAACAGTAATAGCCATTTGTGTCTTGTTCACACTATTAAATTAACGAGGTTTTTTCACTTATAGAGCATTTTCTCTTTCTGCCTAGAACTGTCCTAGAATTACCAGATTCCTATTTCATTCAAGCACCAGCTGTTCAGAGGTTTTCAGGGGTAACTCTTGTGGACATGAGACTGCTTCTCATGAAGTGTGTCTGACACCTATGAAACACATTTACATTGTAATACAATAATAATGTCTCCTAGGTTTTAAGTAAATCTAGTTCCACTTGATTTACCTAAGCCACACTCTTTCTTCTATTGTCATATTCCTGATTTTTTTCATGTCTAAAGCAAAAAATCCTTGAGCATTCATTTAAAAAGAAAGTCATATCCTAAATTACTATTTGTTTTTCCTTTTAGCTACAAAGAAGATCATAGAGGCTGCATATTAGCTTTGCCAATGCTTACTCTTTTCAACTTTATAAGTGGTGTCTTTCACAATACTTCTGGAGAAACTGTCACACAAGATTTATTTGCCATGGTTTCTAAATCTCAAAACAATGCTCATTTTGCCAGATTTCTCCTATTACTACATGAATTGCTTGGCTGAACTACTGTCACCTTGATTACATACTCATAAAAGATTTAGTAAATCAAAGGTATATTTAACCATTTGTAATACAATTATGAATAATACAATTAAAATAATCATGTCATTTGTTACTGCATGACACACTTCCCCCTCATGGTCTTGTTGTTAGCAGTCATACTGAAATATACACACAGACACAGCTAATCCTTAGCTGTAAATTTTCAGGTGATTTAAAAAAATACATATATAGTAAGAAAGAAACTTTGCTGAAATGACAATTTTCATCTATAGTAATCTCTTTAAATACATTGACTTAACCAGTTGTGCATTGATTGTTGTTTTTCCTTAGCTGATATGAAGAATTCTTAGTCCCATTACTTAGTCACTTGGCCTTCTTACTCAAGTGGATCCCATTTCTTCCAATCAATCCTCAATCCCGAAGATATGTATGCATCACAATAATAAAAACAATTGCATTTATTTTTCATTCCAGTAGGGCTTTAAATTGCAGAACTTGTATCCAGAAATAAGTTATTAAATACTTAAATTTTAAAGCATGCAATTGTTTTTTAATAATTTCACTTTTTTAAAAAATTAATTTTAATAGAAATACAAAGAGAATTTTTTTGTTGTTGTTGCTCAGAGGACACCCCTCTAAAAATAGTTTTCCTTGCTAAAAGTATGTGGGGAAAGCACAACCAAGATATTCATTATGAATACATCTCCCCCTGCTGCAAATCAAACTCATTTTTTTCTGTAGAAGGTCATTTTTTTTCTGTAGATGCCTGTTAAACTTAATGAACTGCATAAATTAATAAGGAAATGTAGTAGTGAAATTAACTAGCATCATATATTTAGAAATATATTGTTTCAATTGCAAACTAAATCTATTTTTCCTGTTCTTTGCTTTATTGCAAATAAACGTATTTAAAAATAAATATTTTATAACAAAAGAATTTCCAGTCTACTTATTAAAAGACTTATTGCATAGTTTTGCACAAAACACTGTCTTATCTCTCCAGTTCCCTGCCAGATATGAGTAGAGAAAACAGGGAGAGGAAAAACACAAAACAAAGAGGGATGGCAATAAAAACCTTCCTGCAACTCCTGTTCCAACCTTTCCTGGGTGGGCAATGGATTTTCACACAAAGCATTCCAAGAAGAAACTATATCAGGTAAGGTATATACAGCAAATCCCCAGCATTGCACTTGTGCTACTTTGGCCTCTATTTATTTTTTAGCATAAAAAATGACATTTTTTTCCACATGACCAAAATATATGAATATGCAAAGGTAGTCTGTGAAGTCATATCTGTTTAGTGAAATCATTGCCGTTTGAGTTCAGTGATTTTTGATTGATGTCATCAGATATTTTTATTAACATCAGCCATGATAATCTCTAATTTTGGGCTATTCTCCTAACTTTAATTCCAGCTCTGAATTATCTACCCAACTTTTAAAGTTAACTGAAAGATCATTTTGTTTAGTATTTGGTGTCTATAACCTCTAAGATTGGTCATAAGAGCAGTGTCTAAATATGCTATTTAAAATCCATTTGGCAGGGCGGTGTAGAGAAAAGAGAAGAGCTAACATCTTTTCCAAGAGCTTTAATGGGTGGACACCTGAGAGGGATGTCAACTCACTCAGAAATAGTTGCTGGATTATTACTTTGCTGCTTGAAACTCTTACAGATGCGCAGCCTCTCATGGGTATAACAACTTTGTACAACCTAACTGATGCTAACCTAAGTTACCTGTTGCAGAGTCTTCAGTGCTTGTGTTATCTGCATAAAATATCCATTGGTTTATTTTGATTATGAAGAGGAAAAACAAACAAGAAGAAACCAGAAAAGACTGTTTAAAACAATATCTTTTCTCCTTTGGTCAGATTTAGTGCCAGTACTCCATGAGGGCATTCTTCCTCTGAAAGAACATTGTTGCCAGATGTTTTCTTGGTGATGTGTGTACTATGGCAATATCAATGAAGGCCCTAGAAACAGTGTTATGCAACAAATAAATACAAGCTATAGAAACTGGAAGTCTCTTGCAGGGCTGGGTCTACTTTTAGAATAAACTATATATATGTATATAACACATAAACTTACAATGTGTATATATATATTACTATTGATCTATTATAAAGTCATTATGAATGACTCTAAACATGTTCTCATACTTAGAAGTGGAATTTGGGTGGGACGACTTCTCTACACAGAATGAAAAATTGTGAAGGTCTTGATAGTTTAAGGGGTCTATTTTAGAAAAGGGCTATAAAACTACACAGAACTTTATTCACAATGATGAATATCATATGATGAAATGTTTGTATTTAGCACAAAGCATTGGCTGAACTATATAGTCTGCAGCAGAGATCTTCAGGTAAAAACAAAGAGGCACATAAAAGAAAGATGGTCTTGTCTTGCATTTATATTGTACAATCTGGGGGGGGGTGGCGGGAAGCCAAACCCAAACCAGCAAACCAGTGAAAATCTAACCTCCTTTGGCTCAGAAAAAGGAAATAAAAAGAATTCAGCTAAAGTTTTCTCTAATGTATAAAGGGTGTTTTCATATCTCCATTTCTGTGGTCCAGGAGATCTAAGGAGATTTCGAGCTCCCAGGTAAACTTATGACCTTTAGATATAATTGTCTGCAGTGGAAATTATATTCTCTCACAATTTATTTTTCTTGTAGAAGCATTTAGAAGCTTATGTAGAGGTGAGTTGCACTGATTGTTACTGTCCAAGTATATAGAAAGTAGAAGACTGAATTAAAAAAAAATAAATATAAATACAGATGGGTATGACAAATGAAAAATTTATTACATCCATAATACAAATTAGGAGATTAGTCAGAGAGAATAAAGCAGGAACCCAAGAGCTTGAAGAACATGAGTAATGGAACTAGAAAGATAATTCAATATTTTCTCTAATACCAGATACGGCTAATTCACAAAACCTTTAGAAGATAATGATTAAGTTACATATATGAGACATTTTTGGTTTATGGTTGTATGTTTATGTTCCTGAAATGTGAAGAACTTCTATGATGTGATATAGATTACATAACACTGCTTTATAGCAGTGGGTTTTTTTGATTTTGAGTCTTTACCCTCTTTGCACAACAAAATTAAAAGACCAGAACCTTCTCATTACCCTGAAAATTTAAGCTTCTAGCAAGATGTATCTTCACCTACTTCATTGACTATTTAATTATTTAATTACTTTCAGCTGGAAATATTTTCAAGAAAAAATATGAAGCTGTGAATAGACAGCTAAAATTTCATTATCTCATGGAATATAGAAGAAATGTTTTTCTTTCAGGGTTTCCTAGTTTGAAATACTAGTCCTTGGAATTTTTACCTGTCAACTATTAAAAAAATGCTTTCGTTTGCCTCCTATTGCAAGTTCAGGCAAAGATCATAGTAAGTATTGCTTTGTTTCTGCCAGTGTTTACAAATTGAGCAGCATGTACTTTTATTTACATGGGAAAGTACAAATAAAGGTAATTTTTAATCACATAATTGTGCTGCCATTTGCTTCCCTGTATGTATATAATGATTACGTCATTATTCATGTCATGGTCTTAGGTTCAGAAGGAGGCAAATAAGCATGAAAATCACAGAAACATGTCTTGATTTGTTGTTTTTAGGAAGACTACATTTTGTTTTATTTGGTCATAAGTAACAAATATGTAGTTGGACAGACTTACTGATTATGTTGAATTTACAGTAAATACATTCACCTGCAACTCTCCTCTAATGAGCAAGAAACTCGACTTTCTACTATACTCCAGAGTTTGGCCAGTACTACCTAACTAAGAAAAAACCAATTGCTATACTTCAGCAACATTTTTCCATAACGCAATGTAAGAGTCATTACTTACTGTTGTATTAGTGGGTGACCTTTTGGAATGTTCAGAATTTATAGTGTATTCTCCAACATAACATATTTTTATATTTTTCTTTCATTGTAAAACCTGTGCCATTTTAATAGTCTCAATGAAATCTCAAAGCAAGACAGCAAAGTAAAAGTAAACATACTTCCTGAAGTTTAAAGGCTAAAGATCCACAAAAAAAAAAAAAACGAAAAAAGAAAAAAAAAAAAAAAAAAAAAGAAAAGTTCACCCAATAAATGGGGCTGTATTCTCAGGCTCTCCAAAATGGTGTCAAAGTGCCTAATACTTGCCATTTCAAAGCAAATGGCTCAATTCCATTTAGAAGGAAATATCCTAATTCACAAATATACACAGTGGGTAATGTGTTAATAACACCATTATCAGCTGATAACTGAGTGCAGTTAATGTAGCTCAGCGTGAGTTGATTTTACCACAAACCATTGTTTCCTTTTAAAACAGCATGAGATCTTGGGAAAAATCTCTCAGCATCTCACTATGGGGACTTAATAAACATTAGTCACCACAGTGCAGAAACAGGGAGTAAAGAAGATACTTTATATTTCTTCTGTTTCATGCTGTTCTATTCAACCTCACTTAATTAATTAGCTCCTTTAAGCAATGTACCTGATCCTAAGCTCACTGACTCTTACATTATTATGATGGACAGTTTTCTTGTAAAAAAATTCTGAAAACTCTCCTCAGCAAGTATCAGAACACTTTAAGTAATACAAGGTTGTATTTCACAAATATAAAACTAAAAAATAGGACCATCTGCTTTGCATTTTAGTACTAAGGTGTCAGTAAGAATGGACGAGAAGAGGAAGTCCTTTTGGGGCAGCTGCATCTCTGAATCCAGTGTCTTTATTCTTGGTGGTTTACACATCCAAGTCATCCCTGGGTTGGATGTGCAAACAGCCACCCTTGGTTGTTGTTCCAGGTTTCCTTGAGTCTTAGTTAAGTTCATATACTTGAAATTGAAGTGTATTTTAAGACAAAAAAAAAATCTTTCTTGCTAAATAAATACATAAAATCTGTTTGGTACAATGAATTTTCATTGTTCATCAGAGTTAGAAAGCAATACAACTTCCAGTTGCATGTTAAAGATGAGTAAGTGACCCACAGTACAAATAAGGTCTGTTCCACAATCCACTAGACAATTGATTCCACTGGAACATCGGGCTGTGTTTGTGTAAATACTAGTGGTGGTCCAGATACATGTTTTCGTCATATAAATCATGAGAAGCATAATGCTATGCCTTCATTAACTTAAGTATAAAATGAGGCATGTGTTCATAGTTTGTAACTGAATTTTATCAAAAATTTGTTTAAGTTTATAATATGACTTAATTCTACATACCATATTTGATATTAGATGCAAGAGACCATGAAAAGATTCTGAAATTAATCTAGTGATTTATATCTATGCTGGCTGAATCTTTATTCTATTCCTTTATCATTCCTACATCCATCGTCCTCTAGATATTTTTCCATCTTATGAAATTGGTAGCTATTCTTACAGTTTATCTAAATGAACAGTAAGAAAAGATTTTCCCTGTCTTTTTTTAATTACTGGAAATTCTTTATTTTGCAAACAACCTTACATTATTCTGCAGGGGAAAATAAAAGTCAATACTGTACTTATTTTAAAATTAATTCATAAAAGAGTGGTGAAAACTTTTCAGCCTTTGAAATATGATAAGAGCAATTAACTGTCCTAAGATGAATCCACTCACTGATGAAAGGAGGCAAAGTTCAAGATATTTCAGTAGTTTCTATATAAGGTTAATTGTTCTAAGTATGGATTGAAAGCAGCAAGTGTGTTCGTCTCTCAACAGAATTTTTTAATGGGTTAAAATTGCAAGATTTCTAGAGAACATTTATTAGCTTTAAATGGGAAGTTATTTCATTTATGCACTGTGTCCATATGTGAACTTATAACAGTTCTAAGGATATCTGTTTATCTGTATGCATGCAAAGTAAGATGAAGGATATGGAAAACAAATGGATCTTAAAAAACACACTGCAATGCCTAAAGTAAAATTTAGGCAGATTTTTTATGATTCAGAGTTGAGGGGAACAAATAGGTCTGTACCTCACTAACTGGGTTTCTAACAGATTGAAATTCTAAGATTTGTCAAAATAAAATGTTATTCAAAAGAAACCATTGTTTCCACAGGGCTAAACTGTACATTTCAGCAACAAACCCATGCATTAAATTTGGGCTCACAAATTAACTATCAAATATTTTATGCCAACTTCATGGACACATTTTTAATTACCATTCAATCAGAGCTTATCCTGGCTAAACTATGGATATTAACAGTACCTGTATTACTAAAAGTATATAACTTGCCAGTCTAACTGGCACTGAGTTATTTAATAAAGTTATTTTTCATAACTATCAGTTTTTGTAAGCCACAGCTCTTGCTATTTTAGCTGCCTTCACTCAGGGTGGGGGTGTTCATGGTGAACATGTTCACCTGGATTCAGTTGTACCTATGTGCCATCCCAGTGGGTCAGATGTTAGCCAAGTCTGGCAGAAATCCTGTGGGTGGGTTGACAGAACCCTTGAGCTTGTATTTGCCTATCCTGGTGAGTCATAAGGAATGTTGTCTGTTTGGGACTGTGATAAGTGTGTATAAGCATGATTTACCCTGGTTAGGACAGAGAAGAGGAATCTGAGCTGTATGACACTATACAGCTGTTTCAGAATGTTCTGGCTAAAAGAAGAATCATATATTTCTAGAAAACCTGGCAATAATATTACTGAACTTAGGCATGTGAGGAGCTTGATCCTTCCTCTCTTTTAAAAGTGTCAAATTCACATTTAATGATTGAATTTTTTATGTGTTTTTTTTCCCCTGTAGTTACAAACTACATGTTATCTTCAAGAGGGTTTTTTTTTTGTTTGTTTGTTTTCAGCTTAAAAACCATTCAAGCAAAGTAATTCCTTGATGTATATCTTTCCTTTATTCTACCCCAACTTCAACTCATGAAAATAAAACAGAAAAGAAAGCCAAACTTTCTGAAAGGTGAAAGCAATAGCTATGACTTCATGTATTTTCTCACCTAGCCAGTTGTTCTGTCAAAGCCTTTTCCCTCCCCTTCCACATATTTATATCTTTCCATATTTCAGCAATATTCATCTTAGGCAAGAAACAGTTGCATCAATGTTAATCTGGAGTCAAATTCAAGATAATCACATGATGAGAATGAGTCGGATTTGGACAGAGAGCTGATCCTAAAAGAAGTATGCAAACAGATTTCTGCCCTCTCCCTTTCAGGGATGTTGATCTTGGGTCTGTATAGGTAAGTGGTCATTTTCTAGCAGCTTTTGTTGTAATTTTATTTGGTAGTAGTTGAAATTTAGCAATTGGTTCAGGAAGTTATTAAAAGCAGACAGATTAAATAAAATTCTTTAGTAAACAGGCCAAGAAAATGCCTTCTGCTTTGCACTGGATGTCACACTCCTGTGAAGATGGGAATGATGTTCACAGGTGATATGCATAAAAATAAAAATTTTTGAGGATATGGGAAAACTATGAAAGATGTTTATACATATTGGCAGCAGCAGGTGACATTATAATAAAGATTAAAGCCATATCTGGTTTTACAAAAAAGTGAATTGTGAAATATTTTTCACTGCTGTCATTACTGTTGTTTTGAAATGCTAATATATCATTATTCATTATGGCAGTCTTTAGAGTTAGGATTTTATTCAGCTGGAAAAAATAAGATGCTTGAATTACTATAGTAGGTTTAATCATTTACAGTTGCTATATGGCTGTATTAGTTTAATATTTAATACAAGTTTCGAGAAAAATAAAAGCTCTAGACAGACTAAATTGCATTTGCCATCAGTGAAAAGAGTAACTTACAAAAAAGTATAACTTACAGATGATCTGCAAGTTAAAAATTGTTCTACTTCTCCATCAAATTATAAACTTTGGTTCTCATCTCAGGAACTGCAGGAGAACAGTTTCCTGTGCAAAGGGATAGGAGAGGAGAAGAATGTTCTCCATCAGGAAAAGCCCAATGAAAAATGGAATTGGGATCATGTTACATAGACATACACAGAAATTTCTTAGACCATTGTGCTATGTATGTTATAAGTCACTTTCCTCATTAAGACTACAATGCCATTCAGTCCTGTATCTGTTTCAACACTGGCAAACTAACCTTCAACAGTAAAATCTGGGAATGATGTTATCACTTGTTCTAAGATTCCATTTCAGAAACAAATGTACATTTATGGGACAAGCAGTTTTCCAAGATGAGACAGTGGACAACATCTAACAGCATTCTTCTTATGCAGAAACACATATTTCAAAACCAAGACTAATAAATTTACTTTTGAACCTCCATTTATAAACTGCTCTTGCTAGTAGTAAAACCTATAGCAAAAAAGTTATATATGAACTACAGTTTTTTCAAAATTCTCAGAGTTTTGATAATAATCTGTTTCCTTAGTTTGAGCAGAAGGAATGTGGTTTCATTCCCATTTTTGATTCTTCTTATAGTCTTTCACAGAACAGTTATATACCATAAACTAGAATTTTGCCTGAGATTTATAAAAGGTTTTGTTTACATTTACCAGATAAATAAATATAAAAAATAGAAACCATAATATACAACTTCAGCCAAGAAGCATTGTATCTTCTTACTTGCTTTGCTAAGTGTGAGAATGTCCCTCATGATATGTTGAACACAAATAACTGAGGCTTTCACCTAAGCAACTGCTCTTTTAATGTGTTGTAACTGTGGCTCTTTGTTTGCTGTCCTGCATCCTGATCAGGATGGAGATATAATATTAGCCTTTTAAAATTAATTAATATGAGCCATAGATGTGCCCTAAAGGGATTGTTATTTTCCTTAATTATTTCTAAAATAGCCTTTTTTTTTTTTTCCACTATGGTTAAATAAGAACTCAGAACCTTTTAACTTAAAATAGATTATCAACACAGCTAGATCCTTAAATAAAGAGAAATGGATAATTTTTGGAAGAAAAGCAACAAAAATCTATATGGGCTAAGAAATACCAAGTACAAAAGACTCTTTATTTTGATTTATTTTCAACTACTTTCTGTTAGATCTTTAGAAAATATCAAAGCTGTGGAGAAAATACTATCACAAATCTGAGGGCTATCTGAAGTAAGTTCTACATCATTACAGTTCTATAAGATGAATGTGAAAGTTATTTAGGGATTTCTGTCTGCAGTTGTATCAATGGAGGATGTTAATTGCACAGGAAGGGCTTTAGAGCATTAGGATTAACTGTTTGAATAGAATAATGCTTCAATTGAAACCTCTGTCTCTCATATAGATCAGGTACAGTTTATAAAAATGTTTCATGTAAAAATAAAATTGCCACATAAAAGAGAAGCAGTATCATGACCCATCAACATCATTAATACACCCCCAAGTTTTATGTTACTGGATTTCTAAGATGTCAAGATGGACTTCATATTTTTTATCCTGAAATGTCTTGATCTATCAGAACTACACACCTACATTGATCTGTGAGTGTTGTAATCTTGTTTGAAGCAGATTTTTTTATTGCTGTTGTTGTTGTTTTTCTTTTTTTTTTTTTAATTTGAAGGGAAATTGATCAACATCTAAAACTCAGAGGAATTAAAAAAAAGTAAATCAAAATCAATGCTTTTCTGCATGTTGGATAGGAGATACCTAGCCAACTACTGACACTACTGGTTGCATCACTTTGCAAGTAACCTGTCACTATGATATTTTATTAAATATGTACATTCTGATTAGATCTGTAAATATAAACAATGACATACAGAAAACTGTTGCTGAGTCATTGCAAAGCCATTTAAGGTTTTATCATCTAAATCCAGCATGAAAACTTATCACATAGACCTTTGGGTTTTTCTTCCTTTAACATAGTTCTTCCTGAAATTATATACTCATATTATGTATTCAGCTTGTTACAAAATATATATTTCATAATGTTATTATAATATAGTTAACAAAATCTGCTAATCATTTAGTGATTATCTCTGATGCTGAGAATAATTTCTTCATTCTTATGTTAAGTACTTGACTCCATAAACATTGAGCTATTTTCTGACACCAGTAAGTAGTAAGGCAGACTTTCATATAGTAACACACTGTGGGCATGTCTAAACTGCAGTGTACTAATTTTGAAGTAAGCACTATTTTGGCGTGAAGGAAATGTTTTATTTAGTGATCAGGTTTGAACTATAGAAATGTGTTGCCTTTCTTGCTTATATTTGTCCTAGCCATGATACAGGGACCATGAAAAGTACAGACTTACAGGCTTTAAGCATTATTAGAGTAAACAGTAATGTTATTTGAAAATCTCACTACCTTCCTGATCACCCAGGAGTAGAACATTTTATTTTTGGCAGTCTCTCTGGACCATAGATCATCAGAAATGAAAAAAACCTGACACTTTCAATGCAGGTCTTTCCAAATTCCTCTTCATATTAATACATTCCCTCTTTGTCTCTACATTTATTACTTGAGCTGCCTCTGTAGAGATAATTCCTGTTCCAAAAATTTTCTATATTTTACTCTTACCTGCCTATTCTATTTCACCATGATTTCTTGTCTTATGTTACCAATACTCCTTAAAGCAATCATAACATTGCATTAAGTATATTTTTCTTCATTTGACTACTTTTAACCTCTCACTTAGTGCTTGTCCAAAGTCTTTGAAAGCAATGGTAAAAGCTTCCATTGAACTTTAATTTAACTTTGTTATGTCAATAAAAAGCTAATTAAAAAAAAATAACATGCTCTGCTACTACCTGTACAAGCTACTCTGTAAATTTATAATATTTATATAATATTCAAAATATTATGTAAGAAATTTATTGTTAAAGTCAGTGCTGCTGTTATCACTAGTGGAATACCATCTGCCAAGATGTACCATATCTAATGAGCCCAATGCACAACATTCATCTATGCTTTCTCACAAGAAATTGCATTTTTAAATATATAATATATTCTGATTACATTGTTTATTAATATCTATATATGCTCAATGTACTTTGTCATAAACTTAAAGCAGATTTTACCCATTGCAGAGCTTGGAATAGTAAACTGCCCTTCTATTTTGTTTTAGTGTCAAAATAGCTCAAAATGAGTATGACGAACTATGAAAAAATCCAGGGCATATGTGATGAAAACAGTAGGATATTTTTAGTTTTACACTTCTTGTTCAAACAATCTCATAATTTCCAGGAAATCCCACTGACTGGCTTTTAGTGATCTGTCTTAGAACAAACCCAGTCTCAAGGCATAAGGTCTGCTTTTAATATTGTTACAAAATATATATTTCATAATACTGTGCCTGAAAGATACCTTCATCAGGCTCTGATGACAAATCACATATAAGTTACAAGCAGACAAACCAAAATAATTCTGGAAATTCCTGTCTATAAAGATGCCAATAAAATAAAAAAAGTTGCTAATGGTATTTTACCAAGTTAGTTACTAAGCCAAACATGTTTCAAAATTTTTGTCAACAGCTTCCATAACCAAAAACTTATCTACAGAAAACCATATTCTTAATTGATAAGAAAATGGTAACTATACCAATGATACAAAACAAACTAGTCCTTCTATAAGTTAGGTCTGGTAAAGCAAATGTAACTATATGTCCAAAAGCAAAGAAGTCATTCTGCTTCACTTACAAAAGAGAGAGTCAGTCTTTGATAACTATTTGTGATTTAATAAAATGAGTTTTATTTGAATAAAATTCCTCTTTCTTAAAAAGAGGAATTGATATGATTTTGCGTAAGAATATTAGTTTTTACAGAGAAACAAAGAGCAGAACTCCATCTACCTCTTTTCCCTTGCAATCATAGAAAACAACAAATATAAACACGTGCATATTTCAGTAAAGATGGCCTCTGTCTCTAGTGTACACTAAAAGGGAAATTTAAAAGATTCTTTACCCTAACCTGGAAGTAATTTCTTACTTTTAGTAATTATCTGGTTTCCTGGTTTTTTTCAAATATACACTTGCTTAAAAAAAACCAAAAAAAACCCTCAACCAACCAAACAAAAACAAAACAAAACAAAAAAACCTCACGGAGAACAAAACATATGATTATTATCAGTAGATAAGTTAATTATTTTGCTTTACCCTCCAGGTATCTAAATGCTCATGGCTGTTTTGTATTTATAACTGTATGTGCCATTGTGCTTCATAAGTAAACACACACAAAATGTGAACATGTTGTTGAATAGGGTAGTGCAATGTGAAATCTTATGATCCAGAAATATTTCCCTGGGATAATTTTCCTGATTTTTGAGAGTTCTTATTCAGAGACGTGAGAACACTTAAATAAAAAAACTACCTTCTGACTTCTAGTATTAAGTTGAATTTCTTCTTTTATGCTTGTGTTTCATTCAGTTAATTGTTTTCTGCTAGCATGAGTGAGATCAAGTTACTTTAAATGTCTGCACATAAAAGAAAACTTGCATGGTGGATGAAAGTTCTGTTAAATTTCTGTAGAGATAAAAAGCTCAGCAGAAACTATTCACTGAGTTTGCAGAAAGAAGAAAATCATTCCTACAGTTGCAAGTTTCTGAAGTAAAAACTTCCCAGCAAAAAGTGAGAACCAAGCCTGCAGGAACAAACAAGCAGATTGCTAAACTTGTAACCATGTTATTTAATAAATCTGTTAAAGCAACTTGTTACTTCAGACAGCTGGTTATGTGGAGTAGGATTGCATATGTGGATAAGATCACATGATTCACACTACCTAAAATCTCCTCAGTTCACACTACCTAAAATCTCCAGACCATAGTAAAATGATTGAGTTATGTAGCACTTTCACTTCTCTGGAAGCTATATTTATCAAAATAGTTCAGCTTTGGTAACTGAGAAAGCAGTGTGGTCTAAGATGGTGTCACTACAATTCTGATACTTGGAAGCAACTATCTCATATGCCCACTACCTCATACTCCTCAGAGATACTCATTTATTCTTATCTGACATGTCATACTAGGTGAAGGTAGACTGATAAACTTCAGGAAGGATTATTTATCTTATAAGACAGTGCTGCCACAGTACTATGCCGAAGCTTATAAAACCTTTTTGTTCCTCATTTGTCCCAGAGTGGCTACCACATCCTCTTTCACACATTATTTATTAGTTTCGCAAAATGAGTTTTTTAACTCTTTTGCATGATAGACTATCCATTCTCCAGGGCACCTTATTAATATTCATAGCTCATGGTATCTAGTTTGAGTTTGTCGGTCTCAAACGTAAAAATCTGGCCAATGTTCCAAGCTCCTGTATGTTACAATTTCTCATTTGAGCGGATCCAGCTGCTTCAGGTATTTTTTCAGTTTTCAAGAAAAGAACAGACAACTACATGTTTTCCTTCCTTCTTCTACATGTGCTGGGCTGGAAAGAAAATGTAACAAAATTATAAATTAGAAACTATTAAGCAATCAACATCGGATTCAACACCAGAACATTTTTATTATCTATATCTGCCTCGGGGATTTCTCCCCGGCAGCTGGGGTTCTTGGATTCAGCTTCTCTCGAGCCGTCCCGAGGTCCGTTCTCACCAGAACGGTTTCTGTCCTCGGCTTCCCAGACTCTATCTTTGACAGTCTGAGGCAAAGCAGTTTTCTCCCAGCTAGCAGATTCTTCAGGAGACACAGGAAATAAATACGAGAGTCTGTGATCTTCCAGAAGGGGTTTATTAGCTCCAAAGGATCCCTGATGGTCCCAGTCCCTTCCTTTTATCCCCTAACTCAGGGGTGGGGTTTACAGAATGTTGGCAGCCTGCCAAAAGGGACCAATGAGAAACCTTGCTTNCGATAGAATTTACCTAATTTAATTTTACTAAAACATCAGTTTATTAAGTCTTGGTATTACAAATTATGGTGTCAGTAGTTTAGTTTCATTTTAATTGATAACCATTTGCATGACCTATGGGTGCTAACAGCTCCTATATTTCTACGTGTATTTCTAAAGTAGCACTCTCTGTATTTATTTTTGCAAGGTGCATTGTGATAGCCTTTGACAATTGTCCTGGCAGCTATAGCTCCCCATGTGACAGGCACAACATGTTCTGCAGGTCTGACTGGCTTCTATTCATATTTAGGTCTAAAAATCTGAGAAGCCAATCACTTATTCAGGGAAGAGAGGTCA